>CAUOFW020003281.1:59457-132375 GCA_963454935.2 Ilex paraguariensis
CTACGACTAATGAGCCACCTCACATTGTTGATTTTTTTCACGATTCTCATGTGAACAAGAAGGGTGAGTGGGTTTCTGCTGAGGCAGAGTCAGAATATGTAAGTATTTTAAATTGTAAAAAATTATATTTTTTTTAAATAAATTTTTATGATACACTCACTAATTGGGTTTAAATACATTAAATTGGAGGAGCGGATGAAAGGATTGTCTAGACAGAACTTAGAAGAGGTGTAGAGTCATTGACACAGGATAAAATTGTATGCACAATCCTTGGCAGCCGACATGGATATAAGAAAGGATTTGGACATGACCCAAAGACTTTATCGTCTAGTCAATTATTCAGATCCACTGCTGAGTATCGAGAACAAGCTGATATGATAAAAAAGTTACACGCAATTGTTGATTCTTTTCAAAAGGAACGTGATGAAACGAAAGTGAAGCTAGAGAAGTTTGAAGACGCGCAACAACAAATGATGCAACAACTTTTGCAGATGCAACTTCAAATGCAACGTGCTCTGCAGGGCACCTCAACTAATACAGAAATGTCACCTGAGTCTGAGTTAGTATCTTTTTACTATCGTTTTAAGTTCAACACTTAAGAAGTATAAAAACTACAATTTGGAGCTAAGTGGGCCAATCGGCTCGTTTCCACTCCGTTTGCCGTGAAAGTGAATGGAGAGCAACTATTTGGGCATATAGAAACTTGTAGGAAAAGAAGGTTTTTCATTCCAGGATTCGAGTTGAGAGTTTGACAAAAAACTAGAAAGTTCAATACTTCAGAAGTAGAAAACCTAAAACTTGGAGTTAAGGGTGTCATTCGGCCTGTTTCAACTATGTTTAACGTGAAAACGAACGAAGAACTATTTGGATATATAAGTTTGTACGAAAAGACGACATCTCATTTCGGGACGGATTGAGAGTTTAAGAAAAAAACTAAATATTGCAACACTTAAGAATTAGTAAATCCGTATGTTTTTGAAAATTTTAATTGATAATTTATTAATGTATTTTTTTCTTTTTTGTAACAAATGAATTCTGGACTTCTGCATCAAAGTGGCTGACGAATCAACTGTATCAACTGTATGTTTCTTTTTAATCAACTATATGTTTCTTTTTTGCTTATTTTTTCCTTTTATCAATTGGGTATTTCTAATTTTGGGCTTTTGATAAAAGTTTGGGGTTCTTGTATTGGGGAATGTTTTGTTTTGTGATTATAATGGGATCTTTTAGTGAATTTAATCGTACCCATTCGATAAATAACCTGAGAGCTCGTGCTGGAAGATGTTGGTTTTGTAATTTTGCTTCTGGCCTTTGCTTATAATTCTGTTTTATCAATTGGATATTTCTTCGTATGCAATTGTATTATGTTTTTTGTTGCTTATGATTCTAGTGATTTTTTGTTAGCAGACACCTGTTTTGGAAATGAAGATTTAATTGCAGTTGTTGTACACTGTGTGTCTCATTATCTGGTAGAAATAAGGGGTGAAAGTCTATCTCACATCTGGTGGTGCAATGTGCATCTTGTTCTTATAAATTATAGTTATAGGTCTTTATGAGAGAACACTCGTTGTGGTTGTTACTGTTTGTTTCATTCTGCTATCGTAAGTATTGATTGTTTGGATTTTGCTGGAAATCTGCACTTTGAGTAAGTGTTGATTTGTTTAAAATGCTTTGGAAGTAGAAGGAAGGGTTGTGGCTGTTATGAAGAATCTGAACTGGGAGCATGCTTGTTTTTGTTTGCTTTTGACCTTTTGAGTTTTGGTTGTTTTGACAGGCGTTTGTGCCATACTTTGAGTTGTTTTGTTTCTGTTAAGGCGTTTATGCCTTTCCTTTGCTTCTTGTAATATTGCTTTGTTAATAAATAAAATTTTAACTTTGTTTAAAAAAAAATGATACTGTTCATTTCTCCAATGAACAAAATACCCACAAGTTAGATTCTTGGGATCTATGACAGTTTCACTTATTTTAATCGTTCATTTTTTGTTTGTGGCATTTCAGGTGCCTTTGTCATTATTTGGAGGTTCTGGAAACTATGCCTCTACTTTGTACATTGTAGCAATAAAAGCTAATGTATTGGAAAAGGTTGAATCCGAGCTTCTTGACTTGTTGAGGCTTCAAAGAAAAGTCTCACATTTTCTCAATTCACGAAGGATTCGCCAGTACCTACTGATACTAGAGTAAAGATTATTAATGAAGTTTGTGTTCAACCTAAATTTTTGGACGTCACCAAAAACTTTTTGGGTATGATGATTTGCTAGCGGTCGCTTTTGGTTTGGTATTAAAATATTTTGGGAAACTTGTATGTAGATTATTACGTTGTTGGATATTTTGATGATTTGTATTACTTTTATTAAGTGCATTATATTTTATGTTTTTGTTATTATGGTATTTGATGTTAGTTTGTGCTGGTTGTTGAATGGAAAATATGTGAAATGTATTAATTGTGTTAATTTTTTATTGAATACGGGTATTAGTGGTGTACAAGTGAAAAATTTTATTGGAATATCATTTTTTATGAAGGGTTATTTTGAAAAAAAAAAAACTTTTTGCGACGATTTTTATGTCGCAAATGTATTTATTCAATTTTTGGATTGAACTGAACCAAATTGTTTGCGACTTTTATTTTTTTGCCGGGAATGTGTTTACATTTTTTTATTTATGTAAAAATTTATTTACGGCCATCTTTTTTGTCCCTAAAAAATAATTAAATTATTATTTTTTATATTTTTTATTATGTAAAAATTTATTTGCAACGATTTTTTATGTCGCGAAAAATTAATAAAATTATTATTTTTAAAATTTTTTATTTATGTAAATTTATTTGCAACGATTTTTTTTGCATCGCGAAAATTTAATTAAATTATTATTTTTTATTTTTTTAGGCTGGTGGAATCGATTTTAGCGACGTTTTTTTAATTTTAGCGACGTTTTTTTATCGTCGCAATTTTTTTTTTTTTGCGATAAAAATAAAATTGCGTTGCAACGACGAGGCTATTACAACGAACACGCGACGAAAAAAAAACGTTGTAAAAAATAAATAACAACCATTTTTTTTAATTTAGCAACGAAAAAAATTGTCACAAAAAAAGATTTTTATTGTAGTGCACGTGGTGCTTGTGTTCAGCCTGTAAAGTGATAGTGAATGTCAACAAAATCTTGCGGCTGTTCCATATAAACCTCTCCGGTTAAAAACCTATTGAGAAAGGCATTAGAGACATCTAATTAACGAACATCCCAATCAAAGTGAATTGCCAAAGTCAAGAGAACTCGAACAATGGATAGTTTAATGACTAGACTAAAAGTCTTAGTAAAGTCAATACCACTATGTTGATCAAAGCCCTAGCAACCAATCGAGCTTTGTAGCGATCAATGGAGCCATCTTGATTCTGTTTTATACGATAAACTCACTTATTCCGGACTATGTTATGATTTGAAGGCCTCAGACACAATGACCAAGTACCATTGGCAATTAAGGCATCAAACACCTCTCTCATAGCGTCCCACCATTCTGGTACTAAGATAGCTTTGGAGTAGTAGGTTGGTTCAGAGGGTAGGGTGATGGTATGGAAGGCACGAAGATGATGTTTTGTAGAATAATACATGTGATAATTTGGAAAGGATATTGGTTTTAGAGTGCCAGTTTGTGAACGAGTTACAACCTGTATGGAATGAGGTGCAGAATCAGTGAGATTAAAGGTGGGAGGATATTCAAATTCTATAGAGTAAGACAATGCAAAGGTAGGGTAAGTGATATGCAAAGAGGAAGAATTGATTTGAGAATCTGGGAAGGCTACACTTGGTGGAGAAATGACAGAATTCAATGTCTCATCCAAAGGCAATTGAGGAGTAGATGTATGCAAGGTTTCTGAAAGTAAGTGATCATTGGATAGAGAAGTAGTTGGTGAAGATGTATCCAAGTTATTTGTTGCTATGTGAGGGGGGTTTGACAATGGAGATAATCTAGAAGAGATATTAATTATTTCAAGAGGAGAAAATGTATTGATTGAACATTGAGACACAGAGCTAGATGGAAGTAATGGAGAGAGAAAATACTTACCCTTAGCCGCAGGAAATAGTGCCTCATCAAACACAGCATTTCTTGATATATAGACTTTATGAGTAGTGGGATCGTAACATCTGTACCCACGATGTGATGAACTATAACCAATAAAAATGCATTGCTTGCTTCGAAACATGAGTTTTTTGTGTTATATGGCCGTAATAGAGGATAGCAAGCACAACTAAAGGACTTGAGAAATGAATAATCTAGAATTTTTCCAAATAATTGAGAGAATGGAGAGGCATTGTTCAACACAGGAGATGGTAGCCTATTTATTAAATATACTGATGTTAAAAATGCATCAACCAAAAAATGCATTGGCAGATTAGACTGTGAAAGAAGCAACAAACCCATTTCTATCATGTGTCGATGCTTCCTTGCAGCTAAACCATTTTGTTAAGATTTGTAGGGACAACTGAGGCAAAGAAGAATGCCATTATTTGACAAAAAAGTTTTAAATTCATTTAAAATATATTCGCCTCCATTGTCCGTTTGACATTATTTGATGCAGGAAGAAAACTGATTTTCTACCAAGATTTTAAACTTGATAAACCGAACACATCTGATTTAGATTGTAATGGGTACATCCATGTGAATCTCAAAAAATCATCAATAATTATAACATAATAGAGACAACCACCAATCGATTTAGTTGAACAAGCACATACATCTGAATGAACAAGTTCAAGAGGACAAGAAGAAATTCTAGACGATGCTACAAAGGGTAATTGTGTTGCTTTGCCTAATTGGCAAGGTTCACATGCACTAGTCTTATTCAAAGAACCACAAAATGGTAAATTATGATCTCTAATTAAACGAGAAATAAGAGGATGCAAGGAATAGCCTAATCGGGAGTGCCACACATTGACTGGGGCTTATACACCGAGGAAAGCAGTGAGGTTGTTGTGTTTGTAGGAGCTGATTTCCTTAGGTGAATAGGGTACATGCCTCCTTCACTCTTTCCTTGTAACAACATTCGACCCGTCTGCAAATCATGAACAAAATAATGGGAACCAGGAAGAATAAAATAACAATGGTTGTCAATGCAGAACTGATTAATGGATAGCAAGTTTGCGAAAGCTTGAGGACAATGTAATACATGTGACATGGAAGGAGATGAGGAATTAGAGTCTATAAGAACAGAACCAATGTGGGCTATCTCAAGGCTAGAGCCGTTACCAACAGCAATCTTTTCATTCCCAGTGTTTGGCTGCGAAAGAGAGAGGTGATCAAGATGGGCAGTAACGTGTTGATTAGCTCCACTGTCATCATACCAAATAACATCATTTGCAACAACATTGATCTTTGCCATTAAAGCTGTGTATATTTGAGCAACCATCTCAGCTAACTCATGAGGTGGATGACGACCTTGGTAAGAGTAATCAAAACAATGAAAACAATCAAGTGCTTTATGACTGGTTTTGCTACAAATCTGACAAGAGTCTCGATTGTTTGAGTCACTAAGAATGGGTTTGTGTGCACCAATAGGTGGTCGTCCAATAGAACCTTGATTGGGGAGTGCCTTTAAAGAATTTTTGAACTTAGTGCGCCGCTGATATGAATGTGGAGATTGACGAGCAGCTAAAGTAAATGAGGTCTCTGGAGATACGGAACTCTGGTGGGACTGAAGAAGAATTTCAAAAGAAATAAGTTCAGCCTGGAAGTCCATAAATGACATACTCGTTTCTCTGGTTGCAATGTTGATAGAATTTTGAAAGGAAATGAGGCTGAATTTAGACCACTCAAAAGTGTGGATACCAAATCATCTTCATCTACATTTTTGCCAGTAGAATTTAGCTGGTCAACAAGGCCCTTAGCAAGAGCTAGATATTCAGAGCATGATCGATTCTCTTGACGTAAGCTTCAAAGTTGTCGTTGAAGTAGATTAATCCATGAGCGGGACTGGGAAGCAAACCGAGTTGAGAGAGAATGCCATGCCTGTTTTGCTATAGTGAGGCCATACACAGTAGATAAAATTTTAGGCGATAAAGTAGCATTGATCCAAGAAAGAACAAATTGGTCTTTCTTGTTCCACAACAAGTATTCTGGATTAATATCACCATTGGATTTGCCATTTGCTGGGGGAAGATGCTGTTCAGGGCACGGTGCTAAACCATCCACGAAGCCCATTAGATCATTTGATTTCAAGACTGGAATAAATTGTGACAACCATTGAAGGTAGTTTTCGCCATCCAATTTGACGGAGATAAGTTGGCCAATGTTTGGAGCTATGAAGGCAGCTGCGGAAAAGGTCACAGGTGAAGAAGCCATTTGAGAGGAAATTAAAGAAAGAAAGCGTGAGCCTTAGAATTGCTCTGATACCATGTAATATTTGATAAAGATAATTGTTGAAGTTTTGGTATTCAATACCAAAACAGTATACCATTTACTGTTTATATAATACAACAGAAGATTACAAAAGATTGAGTACAAATCAAAATAGAGTTAATCCTAATCAAAACAGAAAAATCAGCTAAGCATCCTTATCCTAACCATCAATTGATATATCAAGTTTTAAGCATCCTTATCATGAGTAGATGTATCAGGATCATCCTTATCATGTAGAGATAAGCCTACAGTTTGAATAGAACCATGATCACACTGAAGAACCGAAATAGTAGGTTGGTTAACATTGTGTACTTTTATTAGATTTTCTAACAAAAAATTGTGAAATGTGTCACTTACGTGACACAAATGAGTACTCATATGACCCTAAATTATGACTCTTGTGTCAATTAAGTCCTAAATATATTTTATGTCAATTAAACCCCTAAACTTTCTAATTGTGTTAATTGAACACTTCTGTCTTTTTGTGTCATAAAAACTCAATTGAAAAAATTAGAAAGTTCAGGGGTTCAATTGATACAAAAAAGGTCAATGNTGGAGTAAGATCACCTTGCCCAAGAATGAGGGAGGGTTGGGCTTAAGGAAATTTGGGGAGATCCAAACTGCTTTTCAAATGAAACAGGTTTGGAATCTGATAAGGGATTCTTCTCTATGGGCTAAGGTTTTTAATTCTAAATTTTTGAGGGGAAGAAGTCTTTTACATTGTCTTGGCAAAACTCATTTTGATAGCTTTGAATTACTCAGACCATATATTGAGTTGGTTGTTGCTGGTTCAAAGGTTTTAGTTGGAAATGGAAAGAATAATGACTTTTTTTGTGATGATTGGATTGGTGATGGGGTTTTGCTTCATGTGATAATTGGATTGTTTGGGTTTTGCTGGAAATCTGCACTTTGAACAAGTGTTGATTTGTTTGAAATGCTTTAGAAGTAGAAGGAAGCGTTGTGGCTGCTATGAAGGATCTGAACTGGGAGCATACTTGTTTTTGTTTGCTTTTGACCTTTTGAGTTTGGGTTTTTTTGACAGGCGTTTGTGCCTTTCTTTGAGTTAGTTTGTTTCTGTTAAGGCATTTATGCCTTTGCTTCTTGTAATGTTGCTTTATTAATAAATAAAATTTTATCTTTGTTTGAAAAAAAAATGATACTGTTCATTTCTCCAATGAACAAAATATCCACAAGTTAGATTCTTGAGATCTATGATAGTTTCACTTATGTTAATTGTTCATTTTTTGTCTGTGGCATTTCAGGTGCCTTTGTCATTATTTGGAGGTTCTGGCAACTATGCTNAAAAAAAAATGATACTGTTCATTTCTCCAATGAACAAAATACCCACAAGTTAGATTCTTGGGATCTATGACAGTTTCACTTATTTTAATCGTTCATTTTTTGTTTGTGGCATTTCAGGTGCCTTTGTCATTATTTGGAGGTTCTGGAAACTATGCCTCTACTTTGTACATTGTAGCAATAAAAGCTAATGTATTGGAAAAGGTTGAATCCGAGCTTCTTGACTTGTTGAGGCTTCAAAGAAAAGTCTCACATTTTCTCAATTCACGAAGGATTCGCCAGTACCTACTGATACTAGAGTAAAGATTATTAATGAAGTTTGTGTTCAACCTAAATTTTTGGACGTCACCAAAAACTTTTTGGGTATGATGATTTGCTAGTGGTCACTTTTGGTTTGGTATTAAAATATTTTGGGAAACTTGTATGTAGATTATTACGTTGTTGGATATTTTGATGATTTGTATTACTTTTATTAAGTGCATTATATTTTATGTTTTTGTTATTATGGTATTTGATGTTAGTTTGTGCTGGTTGTTGAATGGAAAATATGTGAAATGTATTAATTGTGTTAATTTTTTATTGAATACGGGTATTAGTGGTGTACAAGTGAAAAATTTTATTGGAATATCATTTTTTATGAAGGGTTATTTTGAAAAAAAAAAAACTTNTGGTGTACAAGTGAAAAATTTTATTGGAATATCATTTTTTATGAAGGGTTATTTTAAAAAAAAAAGAATTTTTTGCGACGATTTTTATACGTCGCAAATGTATTTATTCAATTTTTGGATTGAACTGAACCAAATTGTTTGCGACTTTTATTTTTTTGCCGGGAATGTGTTTACATTTTTTTATTTATGTAAAAATTTATTTACGGCCATCTTTTTTGTCCCTAAAAAATAATTAAATTATTATTTTTTATATTTTTTATTATGTAAAAATTTATTTGCAACGATTTTTTATGTTGCGAAAAATTAATAAAATTATTATTTTTTACATTTTTTATTTATGTAAATTTATTTGCAACGATTTTTTTTGCATCAAAAAAATTTAATTAAATTATTATTTTTTATTTTTTTAGGCTGGTGGAATCGATTTTAACAACGTTTTTTTATCGTCGCAAATTTTTTTTTTTGCGATAAAAATAAAATTACGTTGCAACGACGAGGCTATTACAACGAACACGCGATGAAAAAAAAAATGTTGCAAAAAATAAATAACAACCATTTTTTTTAATTTAACAACGAAAAAAATTGTCACAAAAAAAGATTTTTGTTGTAGTGCACGTGGTGCTTGTGTTCAGCCTGTAAAGTGATAGTGAATGTCAACAAAATCTTGCGGCTGTTCCATATAAACCTCTCCGGTTAAAAACCTATTGAGAAAGGCATTAGAGACATCTAATTAACGAACATCCCAATCAAAGTGAATTGCCAAAGTCAAGAGAACTCGAACAATGGATAGTTTAATGACTAGACTAAAAGTCTTAGTAAAGTCAATACCACTATGTTGATCAAAGCCCTAGCAACCAATCGAGCTTTGTAGCGATCAATGGAGCCATCTTGATTCTGTTTTATACGATAAACTCACTTATTCCGGACTATGTTATGATTTGAAGGCCTCAGATACAATGACCAAGTACCATCGGCAATTAAGGCATCAAACACCTCTCTCATAGCGTCCCACCATTCTGGTACTAAGATAGCTTTGGAGTAGTAGGTTGGTTCAGAGGGTAGGGTGATGGTATGGAAGGCACGAAGATGATGTTTTGTAGAATAATACATGTGATAATTTGGAAAGGATATTGGTTTTAGAGTGCCAGTTTGTGAACGAGTTACAACCTGTATGGAATGAGGTGCAGAATCAGTGAGATTAAAGGTGGGAGGATATTCAAATTCTATAGAGTAAGACAATGCAAAGGTAGGGTAAGTGATATGCAAAGAGGAAGAATTGATTTGAGAATCTGGGAAGGCTACACTTGGTGGAGAAATGACAGAATTCAATGTCTCATCCAAAGGCAATTGAGGAGTAGATGTGTGCAAGGTTTCTGAAAGTAAGTGATCATTGGATAGAGAAGTAGTTGGTGAAGATGTATCCAAGTTATTTGTTGCTATGTGAGGGGGNTTTGAGAATCTGGGAAGGCTACACTTGGTGGAGAAATGACAGAATTCAATGTCTCATCCAAAGGCAATTGAGGAGTAGATGTATGCAAGGTTTCTGAAAGTAAGTGATCATTGGATAGAGAAGTAGTTGGTGAAGATGTATCCAAGTTATTTGTTGCTATGTGAGGGGGGTTTGACAATGGAGATAATCTAGAAGAGATATTAATTATTTCAAGAGGAGAAAATGTATTGATTGAACATTGAGACACAGAGCTAGATGGAAGTAATGGAGAGAGAAAATACTTACCCTTAGCCGCAGGAAATAGTGCCTCATCAAACACAGCATTTCTTGATAATAGACTTTATGAGTAGTGGGATCGTAACATCTGTACCCACGATGTGATGAACTATANTTTACCCTTAGCCGCAGGAAATAGTGCCTCATCAAACACAGCATTTCTTGATATATAGACTTTATGAGTAGTGGGATCGTAACATCTGTACCCACGATGTGATGAACTATAACCAATAAAAATGCATTGCTTGCTTCGAAACATGAGTTTTTTGTGTTATATGGCCGTAATAGAGGATAGCAAGCACAACTAAAGGACTTGAGAAATGAATAATNTAACCAATAAAAATGCATTGCTTGCTTCGAAACATGAGTTTTTTGTGTTATATGGCCGTAATAGAGGATAGCAAGCACAACTAAAGGACTTGAGAAATGAATAATCTAGAATTTTTCCAAATAATTGAGAGAATGGAGAGGCATTGTTCAACACAGGAGATGGTAGCCTATTTATTAAATATACTGATGTTAAAAATGCATCAACCAAAAAATGCATTGGCAGATTAGACTGTGAAAGAAGCAACAAACCCATTTCTATCATGTGTCGATGCTTCCTTGCAGCTAAACCATTTTGTTAAGATTTGTAGGGACAACTGAGGCAAAGAAGAATGCCATTATTTGACAAAAAAGTTTTAAATTCATTTAAAATATATTCGCCTCCATTGTCCGTTTGACATTATTTGATGCAGGAAGAAAACTGATTTTCTACCAAGATTTTAAACTGGATAAACAGAACACATCTGATTTAGATTGTAATGGGTACATCCATGTGAATCTCAAAAAATCATCAATAATTATAACATAATAGAGACAACCACCAATCGATTTAGTTGAACAAGCACATACATCTGAATGAACAAGTTCAAGAGGACAAGAAGAAATTCTAGACGATGCTACAAAGGGTAATTGTGTTGCTTTGCCTAATTGGCAAGGTTCACATGCACTAGTCTTATTCAAAGAACCACAAAATGGTAAATTATGATCTCTAATTAAACGAGAAATAAGAGGATGCAAGGAATAGCCTAATCGGGAGTGCCACACATTGACTGGGGCTTATACACCGAGGAAAGCAGTGAGGTTGTTGTGTTTGTAGGAGCTGATTTCCTTAGGTGAATAGGGTACATGCCTCCTTCACTCTTTCCTTGTAACAACATTCGACCCGTCTGCANTAGGAGCTGATTTCCTTAGGTGAATAGGGTACATGCCTCCTTCACTCTTTCCTTGTAACAACATTCGACCCGTCTGCAAATCATGAACAAAATAATGGGAACCAGGAAGAATAAAATAACAATGGTTGTCAATGCAGAACTGATTAATGGATAGCAAGTTTGCCAAAGCTTGAGGACAATGTAATACATGTGACATGGAAGGAGATGAGGAATTAGAGTCTATAAGAACAGAACCAATGTGGGCTATCTCAAGGCTAGAGCCGTTACCAACAGCAATCTTTTCATTCCCAGTGTTTGGCTGCGAAAGAGAGAGGTGATCAAGATGGGCAGTAACGTGTTGATTAGCTCCACTGTCATCATACCAAATAACATCATTTGCAACAACATTGATCTTTGCCATTAAAGCTGTGTATATTTGAGCAACCATCTCAGCTAACTCATGAGGTGGATGACGACCTTGGTAAGAGTAATCAAAACAATGAAAACAATCAAGTGCTTTATGACTGGTTTTGCTACAAATCTGACAAGAGTCTCGATTGTTTGAGACACTAAGAATGGGTTTGTGTGCACCAATAGGTGGTCGTCCAATAGAACCTTGATTGGGGAGTGCCTTTAAAGAATTTTTGAACTTAGTGCGCCGCTGATATGAATGTGGAGATTGACGAGCAGCTAAAGTAAATGAGGTCTCTGGAGATACGGAACTCTGGTGGGACTGAAGAAGAATTTCAAAAGAAATAAGTTCAGCCTGGAAGTCCATAAATGACATACTCGTTTCTCTGGTTGCAATGTTGATAGAATTTTGAAAGGAAATGAGGCTGAATTTAGACCACTCAAAAGTGTGGATACCAAATCATCTTCATCTACATTTTTGCCAGTAGAATTTAGCTGGTCAACAAGGCCATCGATTCTCTTGACCTAAGCTTCAAAGTTGTCGTTGAAGTAGATTAATCCGTGAGCGGGACTGGGAAGCAAACCGAGTTGAGAGAGAATGCCATGCCTGTTTTGCTTTAGTGAGGCCATAAACAGTAGATAAAATTTTAGGCGATAAAGTAGCATTGATCCAAGAAAGAACAAATTGGTCTTTCTTGTTCCACAACAAGTATTCTGGATTAATATCACCATTGGATTTGCCATTTGCTGGGGGAAGATGCTGTTCAGGGCACGGTGCTAAACCATCCACGAAGCCCATTAGATCATTTGATTTCAAGACTGGAATAAATTGTGACAACCATTGAAGGTAGTTTTCGCCATCCAATTTGACGGAGATAAGTTGGCCAATGTTTGGAGCTATGAAGGCAGCTGCGGAAAAGGTCACAGGTGAAGAAGCCATTTGAGAGGAAATTAAAGAAAGAAAGCGTGAGCCTTAGAATTGCTCTGATACAATGTAATATTTGATAAAGATAATTGTTGAAGTTTTGGTATTCAATACCAAAACTGTTGAGATTTTTCACGATTTAAATCCACTAACAAACACACACAATCGAAGAACAAATCAAGAATATAAAGTAATAAGAAACAAGAAAGAACAAGACACAGATTTTACGTGGTTCGCCAATTTGCCTACGTCCACGAAGCTGCAGGGATTTCACTATTGAGAGAGTTGAATACAGAGAGCGGCTGTACATCCACAATTAACCCTAATCACCAAAACAACAGGGTTTATATGTCCTACGCACTGGGCTGTATAACGGGCCCAAAAAAATTTTCCTCGGGGGCGTTGCCCCCGAACCCCCACGAGGCTTGTCCATGAGCGCTACGGCTTGGGCCTATCAGCCCAAGCCTTCGCTCCATGGACTAAGCCTCAGAAAATTTTCCATTAAAAACCACACAACATTATTTCGGGTCGGGTCATCATCCGGATCACATATACAAACTAGACTCCATAAAAAAAAACCAACAATAACAGTATACCATTTACTGTTTATATAATACAACAGAAGATTACAAAAGATTGAGTACAAATCAAAATAGAGTTAATCCTAATCAAAACAGAAAAATCAGCTAAGCATCCTTATCCTAACCATCAATTGATATATCAAGTTTTAAGCATCCTTATCATGAGTAGATGTATCAGGATCATCCTTATCATGTAGAGATAAGCCTACAGTTTGAATAGAACCATGATCACACTGAAGAACCGAAATAGTAGGTTGGTTAACATTGTGTACTTTTATTAGATTTTCTAACAAAAAATGGTGAAATGTGTCACTTACGTGACACAAATGAGTACTCATATGACCCTAAATTATGACTCTTGTGTCAATTAAGCCCTAAATATTTTTTGTGTCAATTAAACCCCTAAACTCTCTAATTGTGTTAATTGAACACTTCTGTCTTTTTGTGTCATAAAAGCTCAATTGAAAAAATTAGAAAGTTCAGGGGTTCAATTGATACAAAAAAGGTCAATGGTTTAATTAACAAAAGGATCGTAGTTTAAAAGTCATATTTATAGTTTATTAAAAAAAATAAATATATAGGAGTGGAAATAGTTTATAGTTGATATATGAGGGTACGAATAATACTGGGGTGCGCATAGCCTATGTTCGAGAGACGGGTTTTAATAATATATATTTGATATATTAACTAGATGATGCAAATTGAGATAAACTTAGTTGTTAATAGCGTAATTGAGCTTATGAGAGTAAGTAGGAAACTGATTGGGCTTAGCGATTTCATATTAACAACTTAATTGGTGCGGTGGGTGTGTGGTGGGGGTGGCGGTGAGGGTGGGGATGGGTTGATGAGGCATATTTGGAGGGCCCTAATACCATAATATAAAAATGGAGGGTGTCACTGTACATGTTACTTTTGTTTGTGCAGTTTTCGGTTTAATGTTTTTCTTTGTTCCCTCGTGTGGCATGTGCACTCTTTGTTAATTGCAAAGGATAGCTTATATATCAGGCAGCTTATAGAACGCCCATTAATAGATTCAATATATGCTAATACTGGACCATAACTTAGAAAACAAATCTCATCAATAAAGAAAAATCTGTCTCACTGTAATTGAAATGGCTTGTCTAAGGTATAATATTTCTTCACCATCACAGTCTTGGGTTGTGTCTGGTGGTGCACTTGGAGTTCCACGAAGAAGTTGTTCGTTGCTGCTCAGCCCTGCCCTTTCTGCAACCTCACGCTTCTGCATGTGCATGTTGTCACCAACGTCGGCACCCATGGCAACGACATTCATGGCAACACCGTTGATCCGAGACAATGATGCTGTCCTCACGTATATGCGCCAAGCCGTGGTATGCAACTGTTAAACCACCAACTCATGTAAAAACTTAAATTGTTATTTATATATTGCAACGCACCCCTCGCCAGTGTGCTACATTTTAGTCAAACATAGTGCAATTTTTTTAAATATCAGGTTGACATTAAGGATCGAATAGCATATTAAACTAACAATTCTTCTTGAATTTAAGGTGTTAAATAAGTTGTCACATAGGAATAGTGGTGATTCAAGACGGACAAAAAATCGAAGCAATATGAGGGATTAAACGACGCGGCATCGACATATATGGTGGTGTTTTTTATCTCAGGTCTCACTTCCATGAATTTAAAATTTGAGTTTTGTTTATTGTGTTAGTGTTACATCATTTGGTCTCATTTTTAAGTTAGTCTAGCATTATCATCAGTATTTTATACTTCAAAGTTAACCATTCAATCTCTCTCTCTCTCTCTCTCTCACACACACACACACACATACACACACATATTCTAACATTGTTTTGTGCTGCGGTGGTACGATAGGTAATTCCTAGTGAAGTTGATGACAGCACCAAAATTAGGGAACTGAGGGAACGAACTCATCAGGCATTGCGGAGAATTACAGTGCCCGTGGAGACGATGAAGTTGATAGATACACTTCAACGGCTGGGACTAGGGTACAATTTCGAAGATGAGATCAATGCATTATTGAAAGGGTTTTCAGCTGGACACCCCGATGAAGATCTCTTAACCACTGCTCTACGTTTTCGTTTGCTCCGACACAATGGTTACAAAACCTCTACCGGTACTAACTTCACACCATGTTTGATTTTGGGATAACAATATGGTACCGAAGTGAAAAATGATCGTCAACCGTAGATATTGATTTGAGTTATTGGTATCCATTAATCATTGAAATTAAAAGATTACGTGAAATAATAAAGTAATTAAAAGTTTTCACGTATCATCTTTTGATTGGATTAAAAGAGGAGTTACGATACCAAAAAATCATATGTCCTATGAATGACTCGTAATATTAACTGTTATTCAGCTTATTAGGAAACATATGAATAAAGATTCATGATAAGAACTGTAATTCAATTGAATATATATAATGCGTATTGAGAGATTAGAGACAGTATATGTTTCCTATATCATATATATTTCCCGCCACAAGTGATCTTATATATACAACATTATTCGAATGCTGTTTGTAAATCAGCTGGACTAGTTAAATCATCTGTTCGTCTTCTTCGAGCTATTTGACAGATGTCTTTCACAAATTCATGGACAAGAATGGTGAATTCAAGGAATTGTTGAGTGAAGACACATTGGGTATGTTAAGCCTATATGAAGCATCCTACTTAGGTGCAAAAGGTGAAGATGTATTATCAAAGGCCATGGAATTCACTAAAGCCCACCTAAAATTATCAGTTTTACAAATGGCACCTCAACTCCGGAGACAGGTCCTCCAGTCTTTAGAGATTCCAAGGCACTTGAGGATGGCAAGGTTAGAAGCTAGAAGGTACATTGAAGAGTACAGCAGAGAAAGCGACCACAATCCAACCCTTCTGGAGGTAGCTAAGTTGGAGTATAACCAGGTCCAATCACTTCACCAAATGGAACTGGCTGAGGTTTCCAGGTAATCAATAATGTTCTAAGAGAAAAATTGTCCCATAAAAGTTTGGAACCGCACGTGGAGAGATAAAGAAAAAAATATCTGAGGTTAGAAACAAAGTATCGTGCATGGTATTCTTTCGAAAATTATAATTTTTTAAAGTTAAGTTATAATTTTTTTAAAGTATAAATTACAATTTTTTTTTAAGTGTAAGCTATAATTTTAAAAGGCATCGATCATGAAAGATTAGAATTGATATCGAGATTTTCTTGATCGATCATGGATGTCTGTGATTGATCATGATTTTCTCTTGAATAGTTATAACTTTACTCATAAAAAATGGTAACTAGTGGTATGATACCGAATTGTTTTTTTTAGGTACCATAAAATTTCCCAATATCTAACGTCAAGATAAGAGAATATGCAAAGGTGTACTTGTAGCCTGGAGAATAAATCAGCCAAATGTTAGACATGAACAACAGCTTCACTAGTATTATCAAGAAAAAAAAAGAACGAAAGGAATGATGTTCTGATTTATTAATCTACTTTTGTATGAATTGTGACAGAATCAAGTGATTTTTGACAAATACAAGTATAACACTAACACGGCAAGAAACTGAAATGATACGACACTATCATAAAAATCCTGTCATATTAAATTGGAATAAGCAATAACAACATTCATAAAAATCATATTTTATTTCGAGATTAAGAAGCTAATAAGAAAACCATTAATTTTTGCACAATAAAACCACTAACAGCAGGAGGTGCTTTTATTTTATGATGTTTCAGGTGGTGGAAACAGTTGGGTCTCGTTGATAAGCTCAGTTTTGCTCGTGATCGACCCTTGGAATGTTTCCTATGGACGGTGGGGATTCTTCCAGAACCAAAGTACTCAGGCTGCCGAATTGAACTGGCCAAAACCATAGCCATTTTACTAGTCATCGATGATATCTTCGACACTTATGGGCCAATGAACGAGCTTGTCCTCTTCACCGATGCAATTCGAAGGTTCATCCATAGTATATCCTTTCCATGTTCTATCGTATAGCTTGTGATTCTCAACCCGACTCGTCAACCTAATATAAACACTGCATGAGGCTTACAGATTTTGCCTTAATAAATTCGAGTCATAAAAGATTTGACTTATCATACATGTTGAAGAATAAATGAATCGATATAAACCTGACTATAATTGATTAGTGGATATAGTAAGTGTGCCAATAAAGCGGCTCGGGCGTAGTAGGTTTGGACTCCTAGCTTGAAACAATCTTCTCTAGTAGCAACTCTATACCTTAGTCTCTCACTAGCTTCTAGTCTACATAAAACGCAATTAGCACGGTAAAGAAAAATATTGAGTTAACAAATTTTTGCACGACATAACTTACCGACTTAGAAACGCCATGACACATAGAACACCCTAATTCTAGGATGCACCGCTTTGAACTTTTATGGATTCTAACTAATATATGAAATTGCATTTACAGATGGGATCTTGATGCAATGAAAGAGCTTCCTGAATACATGAAGATATGTTACATGGCATTGTACAACACTACGAACGAAATTTGCTATAAGGTGCTGAAAGAGCATGGACTGAGTGTCCTTCCATACCTAAAAACAACGGTAACATGTTTACAAAATATTTATTTTCCATTTCTTCATTTAAAACAAAATAGTTCGACAAATCCAAAAAATTGTTCTTGTAACAGTGGATAGACATGGTTGAAGCTTTCATGGTTGAGGCAAATTGGTTCAAGACAGGACATGTACCCGAGCTCGAAGAGTATATAGAAAATGGGGTCACAACAGCAGGAGCATACATGGCCTTGGTGCACGTATTCTTTCTAATAGGGCAAGGGGTCACAGAGAAAAATGTTAAGCGATTGACAAAACCATATCCTAAGCTTTTTTCATCCTCGGGAAGGATTCTTCGTATCTGGGATGATTTGGGAACAGCCAAGGTTTGGAATTAAAAAGCTTAAAGTTAAAGAATGCAAAAACTAGAAAGTTGTGAATATATTGGCGCTTTGGTTTCTGAAATTTGAGAGGAGTCTAATTTTTTAAGCACTCATTTTGATCCAAATTATTTATGCTTTTCAAGTTGTGTTATGAAGAAACCAGTTTTTAAATGGTGGTGTGAATCAATTCTTACTGGTTTCCATTGAATTTTTTTGTGATATTTTTTCTTTCAAACTGGTTCAAATTTAAAGCTTTGCTTCAGTTCGATAAAGTTTTAAGTGGTCATCGAAATGTCATAATGATCTTACATGTCCATTTTTTGCAACAATGGCTAGAGAATCCATTGGTATCTAGAGAGAGAATAGGAATGTGAGAGAGAAAATAGTATAGTACACATACAATAACATTAATTAGTAACACTTAAATGATGTGCAACACACATATAATAACACCATATAGTAACACTCAAATTATGTAACATTCACATAGTAACATCAATTGGTTTTAAATATTATTATTTTTTGTCACCATTGTATTGACATTACCATTTATATCTTTATTATATTCAACTTTACCGTCTTTTGTTTTAAATGTAACTATTATGCTTAATGTTACTGTTTTTAGTTTTAAAAATTACCTTTTTTTTTTCTAGCATAACAATTCGAGTTTTGTAAAATCGACTTTTATTCAGTTTCTTCTTTGAGGGAAATAAGAAGTTAGGGGTATTTTGGACAATTGTTACACAAATGTCATTAAACCCAAGATAATTCTGAGNATGAGGGAAATAAGAAGTTAGGGGTATTTTGGACAATTGTTATACAAATGTCATTAAACCCAAGATAATTCTGAGAAGAGTAATGTTATTTTGATCTAAAAATTTGACCTAATTTGTTGACATAATAATATAGATTCAATAGTACCATTAAATCAAAATCAAGTTTCAATGTTTGATGGATTCCACAGTCAATTCAAAGGTCATAGTGAATTAGGTTAGCAAATTAAGTCTCAATAGCATTACTCTTCTAAGAATGGACTTAAAGTCCAATAAGTCCTAAACTATGAGTCGACCTCCAAATTTCCTTTTTTTTTTTATCAATGGCATTAGATTTTTGGTGCTTAAATTTTATCCAACAATCCCTACATATTCCTCATTTTATTGTGGAAAATCATATACCAGGAGGAGCAAGAACGAGGTGATGTCGCATCAAGCGTACAGTTGTTTATGAAAGAGAAGAACATACAGTCCGAGGATGAAGCCAGGGAGGACATCTTGCAACTTACTCAAAACTTATGGAAAGAGCTCAATGGAGAGCTAATTGCTCAAAAGGCTTTGCCTTTGCCCATCATCAAAGCCTCTTTGAACATGTCCAGAGCTTCCCAGGTGGTTTATCAGCATGAAGAAGAAAAATACTTCTCCAGCGTTGATAACTATGTACAGTCTTTGTTCTTCACACCCATTGATTTCTAAACTATCCTGTTTGAATAATTGCATTACTAGTTCTCTCTAAAATTGTAATTTGAGTTTATTTACCCAAAAAAAAAACTGGNCACCCATTGATTTCTAAACTATCCTGTTTGAATAATTGCATTACTAGTTCTCTCTAAAATTGTAATTTGAGTTTATTTACCCAAAAAAAAAACTGGTGATCTGAGCCGTCATTGCACCTAGCTAGGCCTGAAATTAGGTGGTAGAGAGGTGATATGGGGATGGTATGGACCTCTTGCTCGGATTCTCCTCCATCCAAAGATGTTTTGGCGGTGGAGGTAACTAAGCCACCTCAGCCATACCTTGAATTACATTTTTTGTATTGCAATTATCCTAAATAAAAGAACATTAATAACAACTATCGACATTTTAACCTTGTTTATGGGAAACAATGATAAATCTTTTGTTCCTATCAGCTCAATGGCTCCCACACATTGATCTAAAACCGTCAATCTAGCCCAAGATATAACCAAAAGCTCTCATGATCCTGCTCACCTAAAGAACGACGAACAATCATACACTCGTTTTGACGAGTCAATGTCTCAAGTTGCACCTNTAACCAAAAGCTCTCATGATCCTGCTCACCTAAAGAACGACGAACAATCATACATTCGTTTTGACGAGTCAATGTCTCAGGTTGCACTTCTTCAAGTGTAAAATCTTGTTGCCCAAGTTCAGCAACTCACAAAAATTTGTTTGAAATGCTACATCAAGGGCAGAAGAAAAATCCAATTCCTTCAGCACCAAATCAGCCACCTCTCCCACCTCAGGAGGACCAACTTATTTGGGGGGCAGGAGCAAAATGAAAGGTTGGGATGAAACTGAGACGAGCTCAAAGGACAAAGAAACTAGATAGAGAGAAAGTAGAGAGACGCATGCTAAAGAGCACAAGGACTTTAGAGTGTGTCGTGTGTGTGTAAAAATGAATGAGAATATACAAAAAAATAAGTGGTTCACCAACTAAAAAACTTGGCTAATCCACTGTAATGAAGGTTTTTGCTTCTTGATCATATATTGTTTTTTTGAAGAAGAAGAGTACAATAGGTTTTTTTCCTTGTTTGAAGTCCCTTTCTATATAGTGATTATTGTCTTCTANCTTGGCTAATCCACTGTAATGAAGGTTTTTGCTTCTTGATCATATATTGTTTTTTTTTGAAGAAGAGTACAATAGGTTTTTTTCCTTGTTTGAAGTCCCTTTCTATACAGTGATTATTGTCTTCCATAACAAAATATTAGGGGAATATTTAGGAAATATTCGGAGAATATTCAAAGAATATTGGTGTGACTTATTAGCCAAGGTATGGTTTGATGGTAAAAATCATTTTCTGCCCCTTCTGGTGGTTTCTGTATTGCTTGTTTTCTTCTAGAATCTCATTGTCTTTTGTATATTTTCGGTATCCATAGTTGCCCCTAACCCTGAACAAAGACTGACCTAAGGTGTCCATTGGTTGGGGTGAACATTTCAAATTGAATTGAGGATACTTGAGAGTTTGAGGGGTTTGTCGAATAAGCTCTACGANTTTCTTCTAGAATCTCATTGTCTTTTGTATATTTTCGGTATCCATAGTTGCCCCTAGCCCCGAACAAAGACTGACCTGAGGTGTCCATTGGTTGGGGTGAGCATTTCAAATTGAATCGAGGATACTTGAGAGTTTGAGGGGTTTGTCGAATAAGCTCTACAAGTCTTAAAAACCTTGTTTTGTTTTGGACTTAGGCAAGTTGAGCAAACTTCTTGTTTTAGGCTGAGAAGCCAAGCCGAGCTGACTAGCTTTAGAGCTGAGGAGCCTCCTGAGAATTTTATGATGGGTTGACAAACTCGAATTCAATTGTTGTGGCTGAGCAGTCCAAACTTCGTGCTTTTGAGTGAGCCTTGGGCTTATTGTCGGTCGGGCAAATCCAAAATGCCAATTCCAAGCTTGATTGAATGTGAGGCTGAGGGGCTCAATAAACCCGATATAGCTAATGAGCCTAAAATCATTGAAGCTGAATAGCCTGATCATGTTGAAGTTGAAAAGCTTGAGGTTAAGGCTAATGATCTCGACATGCTGAGATTGATGAGCTCTTTAAACACTGAAGAGCTTGGGCTAAAGAATCAGGTCTTGCAGCGACNAAGCTTGATTGAATGTGAGGCTGAGGGGCTCAATAAACCCGATATAGCTAATGAGCCTAAAATCATTGAAGCTGAATAGCCTGATCATGTTGAAGTTGAAAAGCTTGAGGTTAAGGCTAATGATCTCGACATGCTGAGATTTATGAGCTCTTTAAACACTGAAGAGCTTGGGCTAAAGAATCAAGTCTTGCAACGGCTGATTAGCAAGGCAATACCTTAGCTGAAGAGCTAGATCATACCTTCCATGTCATACCTTAGTAGAAGAGTCACGTCATTCCTTCCAGGTCATTCCTTGGCTGAAGAGCCAAGTCGTTCCTTGACTACCTTTGCAAAAGAGTCAAGTCGTTCCTTCCAGGTCATTTGTTGGCTGAAAAGTCAGGTTATTCTTTCCATTTCATTCCTTGACNAGAGCTAGATCATACCTTCCATGTCATACCTTAGTAGAAGAGTCACGTCATTCCTTGGCTAAAGAGCCAGGTCGTTCCTTGACTACCTTTGCAAAAGAGTCAAGTCATTCCTTCCAGGTCATTTGTTGGCTGAAAAGTCAGGTTATTCCTTCCATTTCATTCCTTGGCTGAAGAGTCAGATCGTTCCTTCTATGTCAGTCCATGAAGTCTGAAGAGCTCCGAATTATATAAGTAAGACTTTAGCAAATTGTCACAAGTCTGATGGATGATTGTGCCAGCAATTATTTTTGGTGCTACTCCTTCCTGTAGAATTTCTTCTTGGGCATCTGCAAAAGACAACCTGAAGTTGCTTGGAACACACCAAAGTCTATAGCTAGTAAAAACAGAGAGCATGCTCGGTCTTAAGGTGCGCATGATGGACTTGGAGGCTGAAAAAAGAAATATGTTGAAGGTCTTTGTTAACAATCAGTAAATAAATTTTTTTCTAAAAGCAATTGTTATGCCAAATCATCAGAAGGTGTCAATGACATCCTCTTAACAGGGCATTCATTTTGCACTAAATGAAAAATTAGCAGAAATCAAAACAATGGAATTTCACAAATGCTTTATGGTCAGCCATGTTCATGTGACTGTTTTTATGATGGGTCCATCTGGGAACCCCATGTTTGTCGATATGCTTACATTTCGTTATGTTGCAACTCAAGCTTGGGAGTTCTAAAAACTAATTGCCTTTCTAGACGGGCTGCTCGACATTACAGGAATGGAAGTCCGACCACCCTTATATTTTTAGAGGTACAACTGATGTTGGATGAAGTGGGCATAGGGTCATGGTCATGGTCATTGCCGCAGGAGCTAACCGAACTACCACGTGACATACTTTTTTTTGGGTAAGTAAGATGAATTCATTAAAATAACCAAAAGATTATGTACAAGGTGAATCCATGGGATTGCTGATCTTCTGAACAAGGGAGAAGAAGATCAATCATCCCAACCAGCAAAAATAAATCAAAAGGGATACAAAATCCAAAAAGGATTGAAATAAAAAAGTGTACAAAACAAAAGCTTATCTGAGCTTCAAAGATGAGCAGAAGCTTGAACAAAAAAACCATCCAGTAAAATGGGAAAGAGGAAGCAACCACCACACCAGCAGACTTAAGGATGATAAAAAAAAAAGGGAGAATCAGCCTCAAGCANCTCAAAGGTAGACTAGGGCTCCAGCAAAGGCCAAAGCAGCATCAGTTCCAAAGGTAACAAATGCCAAAACAGAACAGAGAAGAAAAGCAGGCATCCAAAGTTTGATGCAGAAATCACAAACAGTTCAAGGGGGTTCAAATATAGTCTCTGGAAGATTCCATTCTCTTTGAAGCNTCAAGGGGGTTCAAATATAGTCTCTGGAAGATCCCATTCTCTTTGAAACCATAAATTTGAGGGAGATCTCCGATATCCTCTGCTTAGATGAAGCTTGAGCTTAATGTTATCGATAACCTCTTTGTACACAGTGCGAACATCTTTGAAGGAGTTTCTAAATAACCGACAGTTCCTTTCTTTCCACACAATAACTTCTGCAGGCTCTTACCATATAAGTTTTTGGCACACCATTGAACAGTTCCAGGCCAACTCAAGCGAGGCCATTGAAGCTTACATTTCATTTGCATAAANTTTTTGGCACACCATTGAACAGTTTCAGGCCAACTCAAGCGAGGCTATTGAAAATTACATTTCATTTGCATAAAGGTCCAGATTCTGAAAGTAAAAGAGCACTGGAAGAAAAGGTGCTCATGGGTTTCAATGGCACCCCTATAGAAAACGCATTGTGTTGATTGCAAAAGGCCATAACTGAAGAGCTTATCCTTGGTAGTCAATCTAACCAGGGAATAAAACTGTAACGTTGTATAGCACTTGAGTACTAGACCATCTTGAACCATTCTTGAAATTGTCCTTTATCTCTAAGGGATTCCCAAACAGATTTAACATTGTAATGGAAAGTGTTTGAAGGAATCCATTGCACATGATCCTCCATGCTCAAGTTAGGCTTGAAGCTAGGGGGGTTTTTCTCTCTGCAGCTGAAGAAAAGCACCATTGGGGCTAAGAATTTTCTAAACATCTATAATTTTGATAATTGAACCAAACAAATTGTAAGGCAGTACACCAC
Organism: Ilex paraguariensis; assembly: GCA_963454935.2. Taxonomy (NCBI): domain Eukaryota; kingdom Viridiplantae; phylum Streptophyta; class Magnoliopsida; order Aquifoliales; family Aquifoliaceae; genus Ilex; species Ilex paraguariensis. The sequence continues at coordinate 83,701 of CAUOFW020003281.1, forward strand.
CAAATTATTATTTGGATAGTGATTGGATCTCGCTTTCAGATGCTATCATTCGAGAAGTAATTTAATAAAATAGGATGTAATGTCATACGAAATCCCTCCAAGTAAAATATAGCAAAAAGATCAAGTCTAACCGACAAGAATCAATTTAATGTCCTCGGCTAGGCTAAGATATCAAGACCGAGGTGATGTATTTCTTCACTAATCTTGGTGACCCATGTAGGTTTGGATTTTGGTTTCTATTTCTTTATTTAATCACCGATGAACCAACCCCTTTTTTAGGGAATTTTTTCCTTGCTTGAGGTCCCTTTTTACACAATGATCATTGTCATTTATAACAGAATATTAGGGGAATATTTGGGAAATGTTTTGTGTGCGATTTATTGCCTAAGGCATGGTTTGATGGTGAAAATTTTTTTCTACCCCTTCTGATAATTTATGTATTACTTGTTGTCTTCTAAAATCTTATTGCCTTTTGTATATTTTTCGGTATCAACAACACCCATAGATATGCAATGGGTGCTCTTAGCTGAATCTAAATTGTCCCAATTTCAAATTTTATTAGTTATGTAAATTTTAATTTATTTGTTGAATTCACAGACAGATTCGTGTAGTTGTATTGAGACCATAGTTGAATCTAGCAAATTTAAAATTAAATATTATTTCAATTCTTACCCGACCATGCTTTAATTCATTATCTTGGAAAACTTAACATTAACTTGACCTATTTAGTACAAATAATTCATGAACTAGGAATGCAGAATTACGATCTCTTTATTTGCTAACAAATTAGCAAAAACCATATACAAAATCTTCAAATTTTTGAAGAATTTGTACAATCTCATATAAAGAATGGAAAACCAACTAAAATAAAAATATTTATTTATCTTTGTATTATGTTGTCAAAAATTAATCTATAAATTTGTGATTAATATTGAGTTGATTCATATTTTATTTTTGTTAGTAGAGAGCCTCATTTCAAACAAACTAGTAGATCTAACTCTACTTGTTTCATGTCATGTTTATGTCGTATTCGCATATTTTTGAAAAAAATTTGTAGTTTTTTTTTTTTTTGGTTTAACAGTTAGAGATATTCAATACAGGTTACGCGTACCACGATTAATCTTCTCTCTAATCTGGTCAAAAGCATATCCTCCACGCAAGAACCAGGGTATTCATGAGAAAATCTCTTATGATCTAACTCCAAATAATTGTCAAGATTCAAATTCAAAATTTCTGAATTTACAACTCATCCTTATTATCACTTAGTTACTATTAGAGTTTATTTTGCAGCTTTCGTGATCCTAAATGTTTTTATTATGTGAAGGGATAATAGTGACCAATCAGCCAACCTAGCAAATGTTTAAAAGGCCAATCTCCGGTTTAGAGAATCAGTCTGCTTTCTAAATCATTTTATAAGTACCTAGTCATTGAATCAGTCTCCAGTTTAGAGAATTAAGTACCTAGCCATTTTTTTTTTTTGATCCAAAGTACCTAGCCATTGAATGGTATATTTTGCCGTTCAATAGAATGATTCAAACCCTAATGTAAATCAAGTGGTAATAGAGATGAGTTTAAAATTCAAACGTTTTACATTTGAATTTTAGTAATCTCTTGGGATCATGCTAATACCCTAGTTTTGCCGTGAATGACCTACCTTTAATCAAACATGAGAAAAAATTAGTTGAGGTGCGCGTAAATTGATATAAACATCCTTAACCATTGAACCCAAAAAAAAAAACTGCAAATTTTTCAATATTTTAGCTTTTCTTTTTATTCATCAAAATCGTGAAACATGTAAAATTTGTTTATTTTATTATTTAAACAATCAATGACTATAAATGAATTAAACCAAAATCTATGACTCTAGACCAATTTTGGTATGGTATTCACATTTTTTTGTGGATATTCGTAGACTTATAGTGAATATTAATTTTGAAACCCGAAAAAATTAATATAATTTTTAAACCTAATGAAGTGTCGAAAAGAAATTATTGAATGAGAAAATTTATCAGTTACACTTGGAATAATGTTGTTATACTATCTTCAAATGAAAAAGGGCGGACATATTACTCCCATCAAATATACGAACCAATACAAAAATTGAAAGGAATGATGAAAATTGTTAATTTTTCTATATCTCTGTTTTTTTGCTTTGAACTTTACTTGATGAAGTAGTATGTTGCTGGAAGTGTTGAGCTCATGGCCTACACTTCCAATGGAACCCTACATGGATGGTGTCATGCTTTGTTTTGTGTTTTTGATGCTACAAGGGTGATGTCCATTGTTATTGTAAGGACTAATATATTTGTCTTGTAAATCATTTTTTGGATCAATACAAATTTTATCTTCTGAAAAAAATAATAATAATAATAATAATTCTAAGAGATAACTCAAGTGGTTAGAGGGACGAGCTGTAAGTCTAAAAGTCCTAAGTTCAAATTTTGGTAACTCTTTGAGACGAGGTCATGAGAGATTTATTCTTCATCAATACCTTAATCTTAGCGTGGATGGTCTACCTTTAACCGGACCAGGGAGGGAACTAGTCGATGTGCACAAAAACTGGCCCAGACATCCTAGATCATTAAACCAAAAAAATGTGTGATTTTAAAGTTTTTAATTTGTACCATCAAATATTAAATTTTTCATAGTACATCTTCAATATATTAAAAATATTGTAATATGACATTTTTGGCTTGCTTTCTTTATTTTTTTTTGGTCAAAAGTCAACTCATTAACACTACCAAAAAACTAACAAGAGATTCACATTGCAACATTTTTAATAAATTAAAGATACAATGTAAAAACTTTAATCTTTAAGTTAACAAAGTAAAAATCTTAAAATCTTATAAGGTACAAAATGCAACACTTCCTTCATTTTATCCAACTTATAACTTTTTTATTGAACAATTAGATCACATAACACACATGGTGAACTGTTGCATCGAATATTTCTAGTGCGTTTGATAACGTTTTTATTTTTGTGGTGAACACTAAAAATAAAAAACATATTTAGGAGTCTTTAGGATAGCAAGATGGCCCTCAAACAAATCCCTAAATTAATCAAGTGCAATATTGTTACCCAAGGCCAAAATCAACCCTGACCCTAACTACTGTTGGAATCCAAAAAATCAACTCTAACCCTAACTGCTACTGAAATCAAATCTCCCACACACACAAAAATCAAACACATACACGCAAAGAAATTAGATGCACATACATAAAAATCACACACATAGAGACCTAGACATCAGACACACACAGAGACCCAGAAATCACACACACACGCACAAACATAGAAATCAGACACACACACAAAAGCAACGATGGAGGCAAAAATAATACACTCAAGATCTAAGATCTCTTCATTGCACAGACCAAGACGAGAGAGATGCGATGAAGAGAGACATAGAAGCAGCAATAAAAAGAAGCAACGATAAAGGTAGTGAAGGAAAGAGAGAGCAGAGATGGAGAGAGAGGCAAAGGGAGGTACATGTCTGATACAGAGAGAGGAGAGAGAAAGGAATAAGTTTTTATACTTCAACTAAAAAAGGTGTGTTTTGTTGTTTAGAAGACTCGAAACCTGAATCTCATTAACTCTTTGAGCCCCTTGTGCACTTGTTTCTATTTTCTTTGTTTCTTGCAACATCATTTTTTTTATTTCTTGTTTTTGGGTCTTGTCTTCAAAACAACTTATATGAAACAAAAACACAAACTCAAATGTGTAGTTGTTTTTGTTTTTTACAAAAAATAAAAACAAAAACAAAAAACAAAAAACACCAACCAAGCGCACCCTCACTCCAGATTAATTCCTCCTCCTACTCCTATAACCAGCTTTACCATGAAATAACCCCCTCCCCTTTTCTCCTCCTCCTCCGATCCTTTATAAATATATGGAAAACCCACAGCTGAGACGGCAGATCTCCTCTCCACCAGCCACGAAGATTCACATAGCATTACCACTAACTGAACTCACATAACCACACATCCACATTTCCAGAACTGTTAATCAAGCTCTTACAACGTTGTACTTTGAGCTATCTCATAACGGGTCAGCTTGTTTTGGCTTTCTTCATTCTAGTTGAGATCTTGCTAGTCCAAGCATTGGCTAATAGATATGAAACTTCAGAACCTTACCCAGCAAAACTTAGGGTTCGAAGCTTGGTTCCATCGAAAAAGATGGCGATAACAATTGCAGATCCGCTCGTATCAGTTGGAAGTGCGGAGTCATCACCACCACCATCAGCGGAGGAAGAGGAGAGAGAGATGTGCAGCAGAAGCTCTGGAGAAAAGAAAAATTAGAAGACACCACTCCACTAATAAGTCAGTGATTGGTGGGGGTGTCATAATTGGTGGACTTGTAACGGCCATTTTTGCCACAGTTTACCGCTACATTGGAGTTACAAGAAGACAAAATGCTGATAAGCATTAAGCTATCTGATCACAACATTGAGTTTCTTTAAGATTTTACGATTTTAAATTTGTTAGTGTAATATTTGATCAAAAAAAAATTGTTAGTGTAATAGTTAGTTTGTGATTGTTAAATTTTACTTCATTTGCTGATACAAATTGAGACCTTTTGAAATTAGTTGCTTTTAATTTGTTCATACCATGAGTGCCTTCTACGAGGTGCCTTGATTTCACATCTTAAACTTCAAAAATTTATAATTATCTGAAAATCTGAAGTTTCAGATAAACCATGAGGAAGAATATCAAAATAGGACACTACCCATTAACACACATAAAATTATTAAAGGGTTTTGGTCTTCATTAAGTCACATGTTTTATAAATATAATAGTTATTGGCCGTGCCTAAAGGCAAATCATGGAGTAATAAAAAAAATAGTCAACAATAAACATATTTGTATTTACACTCAAAATTAAATCATAAACATAGAGAAAACAGAAATAAATGTAATCATTGATAGTAATAAGAGTGAGTGGTGGTGGACGGCAATGGTGGTGATGAAAAACAGTGATGGTTGTGGTAGGTGTGATGACTGTGGTAATGTTGGCAGTTATGGGTGACAACGATGATGATAATGATGAGTTTAGGGTAACAATGGCGGTGGTGGTAGTGACAGTCATAGGTGACTACGGTGGTGGGTGTGGGTATAGGTGGTGGTGGGCGACGATGATAGTGGTGGTGGTGGGCAGTGACGATGGTGGTGATAGGCAACGACAGGTGTTTCTGGGCAATAGTGTGATGGATGATGACAAATAACGGCGGTGGTGATAGATATGGTGGGGGTGGTGGCAATGATATGCGATGACGGGTGATGGCGATTGGTGGTGGTAGATGTGGGTAGGGGTGGGTGATAGTGGTTGGCAGCAATGGTGGGCGACGACGAGTGGGTAACAATGGTGGTGGTGGGTGCTGACGATGGGTGACAATGATAGTGGGATAATGATAGTAGTGATAATAAATATAAGAATGAAATATCGAAGGTGGAGAGTGGTGGCGATAGACGACGATAGTAGCAATCGATGGTAAGAGGCAATTGTAGTGGTGGTGGGGGAGGCGATGGTGGCAACAACGACTGTGGTGATGGTGGTGGTGATGNTCAGAGAATCATGCAGAATATCCAGGGTCGGCATCAGCTGGCTTTGGGTGAGATCTCGTCAGCCAACCAACCTTCCCTACACGGCCTAAGAAAAGCTGGAATGAGCGTGACCACTCAGCGAAGTTACGACCATTCAACAATTGTGCCGTAACTTTTTGAGAGATCATGCCCGGTAATGCTGGTAATGCAACTGTGCTAGTAGGCACTGTATACTGGTCAAACATAAAAGTGGAAGTACCCATAGATGTCTCAACGGTAGAGGTGTCAACAGTAGGGTTCTCAAGTCCCTCAGTAGTAGCCATATCAACAACAATACTAGGGCACCCGTGACAGAAAAATAACTCTAAGATAAATAGAGGAATAAAATAAGGGAGAACAATATACGTTCAGTCGAACAGTAGTGACAAATAGGGAAGGTCCAAAAAGCTCCCAAATAATCAAGTCACGGTGCCCAGAAATTCAAAATATATAAATAAGTGATCTACTGCATCAAGGGCAGATCAACGAAAAAAAGATTCAACTCCTCTTACAAGGTCCTATGGTCCCAAATAATCAGGAGCACGAAAGCAAAACACAAAGTTGTGACAAAGAGCGCGACCTAGCAGTGGGCTGGTTCACTAGAATGGGTATTATGTTGGGTTTGGGGCTGGACCAGGTTCGTCTTATTGGCAGACTTGGGTGATTTTGTCACTGGGTTGGCTCAATCGGTGTGGAGATGCTGCTTTGTTGTTGGTCACTAGTTTGTTGTTTTATGGGTGCTGTCGGTGCTGTTTTATGGGTGTAGTCGGTGGACTGATTTTGGGTTGGTCTGGGCTCAATTTATTAAGTATGCCAGTCAGTGTGTTGTATGCTGGTATGGTATGTTGTCTATGGAGTTTGGTATGGACTGGTATGTTGGCTGGGTAGTTGGTGAAAGTAAAAAAGGTGGCTGGACAGTCAGTGATTTCTGATTAGTGGGTTTGTCAGTGTGGGTTGTTGGCTGCTGTGTCGGTGGACTGGGTAGTAGGTTTGTAGGCTGGTATCGCTACTGGCAATTCAGGCTGTAGGTGGCTGCTGGGTTGGGCAGATGATGGCTGCGACGTGGAGGAGGGGCTGGTGGTTGCGACGTGAAGGAGTGGAGGCTATCGTCTCGCTGGTTGCGTTGTTTGGTGGAGGCTAATGTTAGAATTAGGGTTAGGGTTAATGGCTCTGATACCAACTTGAGATAGTTGTGAATGAAAAGGGATACTCAAATTAAGAGTAGAACCCCGTATATATATCCAAAAATAATACAGAGTGACTTAAACATCCTTGTAGTTTAGGCAAAATATAAAAACCATAGTAAGGGTAAAAAAGGGAAAAGAAATCCTAATAAACCTAGACTATCTATACTCCAACAATTACCATCTACCAGCAATCACATATTTGCATTTTCTTCCTTGAATGCCAAAAATAAATGATAGAATCTGATCCTCCAGTCCAAGCATCAGCAAGAAAGGAAGCATCAGGAGGCACCCATTTCAAACAAGAAGCCTCAAAGGTAGAATAGGGCTCCAGCAAAGGCCAAAGCAGCATCAGTTCCAAAGGTAACAAATGCCAAAACAGAACAGAGAAGAAAAGCAGGCATCCAAAGTTTGATGCAGAAATCACAAACAGTTCAAGGGGGTTCAAATATAGTCTCTGGAAGATTCCATTCTCTTTGAAGCCATAAATTTGAGGGAGATCTCCGATATCCTCTGCTTAGATGAAGCTTGAGCTTAATGTTATCGATAACCTCTTTGTACACAGTGCGAACATCTTTGAAGGAGTTTCTAAATAACCGACAGTTCCTTTCTTTCCACACAATAACTTCTGCAGGCTCTTACCATATAAGTTTTTGGCACACCATTGAACAGTTCCAGGCCAACTCAAGCGAGGCCATTGAAGCTTACATTTCATTTGCATAAAGGTCCAGATTCTGAAAGTAAAAGAACACTGGAAGAAAAGGTGCTCATGGGTTTCAATGGCACCCCTATAGAAAACGCATTGTGTTGATTGCAAAAGGCCATAACTGAAGAGCTTATCCTTGGTAGTCAATCTAACCAGGGAATAAAACTGTAACGTTGTATAGCACTTGAGTACTAGACCATCTTGGACCATTCTTGAAATTGTCCTTTATCTCTAAGGGATTCCCAAACAGATTTAACATTGTAATGGAAAGTGTTTGAAGGAATCCATTGCACATGATCCTCCATGCTCAAGTTAGGCTTGAAGCTAGGGGGGTTTTTCTCTCTGCAGCTGAAGAAAAGCACCATTGGGGCTAAGAATTTTCTAAACATCTATAATTTTGATAATTGAACCAAACAAATTGTAAGGCAGTACACCGCCAAATTATTATTTGGATAGTGATTGGATCTCGCTTTCAGATGCTATCATTCGAGAAGTAATTTAATAAAATAGGATGTAATGTCATACGAAATCCCTCCAAGTAAAATATAGCAAAAAGATCAAGTCTAACTGACAAGAATCAATTTAATGTCCTCGGCTAGGCTAAGATATCAAGACCGAGGTGATGTATTTCTTCACTAATCTTGGTGACCCATGTAGGTTTGGATTTTGGTTTCTATTTCTTTATTTAATCACCGATGAACCAACCCCTTTTTTAGGGAATTTTTTCCTTGCTTGAGGTCCCTTTTTACACAGTGATCATTGTCATTTATAACAGAATATTAGGGGAATATTCGGGAAATGTTTTGTGTGCGATTTATTGCCTAAGGCATGGTTTGATGGTGAAAATTTTTTTCTACCCCTTCTGATAATTTATGTATTACTTGTTGTCTTCTAAAATCTTATTGCCTTTTGTATATTTTTCGGTATCAACAACACCCATAGATATGCAATGGGTGCTCTTAGCTGAATCTAAATTGTCCCAATTTCAAATTTTATTAGTTATGTAAATTTTAATTTATTTGTTGAATTCACAGACAGATTCGTGTAGTTGTATTGAGACCATAGTTGAATCTAGCAAATTTAAAATTAAATATTATTTCAATTCTTACCCGACCATGCTTTAATTCATTATCTTGGATAACTTAACATTAACTTGACCTATTTAGTACAAATAATTCATGAACTAGGAATGCAGGATTACGATCTCTTTATTTGCTAACAAATTAACAAAAACCATATACAAAATCTTCAAATTTTTGAAGAATTTGTACAATCTCATATAAAGAATGGAAAACCAACTAAAATAAAAATATTTATTTGTCTTTGTATTATGTTGTCAAAAATTAATCTATAAATTTGTGATTAATATTGAGTTGATTCATATTTTATTTTTGTTAGTAGAGAGCCCCATTTCAAACAAACTAGTAGATCTAACTCTACTTGTTTCATGTCATGTTTATGTCGTATTCGCATATTTTTGAAAAAAATTTGTAGTTTTTTTTTTTTTTGGTTTAACAGTTAGAGATATTCAATACAGGTTACGCGTACCACGATTAATCTTCTCTCTAATCTGGTCAAAAGCATATCCTCCACGCAAGAACCAGGGTATTCATGAGAAAATCTCTTATGATCTAACCCTAAATAATTGTCAAGATTCAAATTCAAAATTTCTGAATTTACAACTCATCCTTATTATCACTTAGTTACTATTAGAGTTTATTTTGCAGCTTTCGTGATCCTAAATGTTTTTATTATGTGAAGGGATAATAGTGACCAATCAGCCAACCTAGCAAATGTTTAAAAGGCCAATCTCCGGTTTAGAGAATCAGTCTGCTTTCTAAATCATTTTATAAGTACCTAGTCATTGAATCAGTCTCCAGTTTAGAGAATTAAGTACCTAGCCATTTTTTTTTTTTTGATCCAAAGTACCTAGCCATTGAATGGTATATTTTGCCGTTCAATAGAATGATTCAAACCCTAATGTAAATCAAGTGGTAATAGAGATGAGTTTAAAATTCAAACGTTTTACATTTGAATTTTAGTAATCTCTTGGGATCATGCTAATACCCTAGTTTTGCCGTGAATGACCTACCTTTAGCCAAACATGAGAAAACATTAGTTAAGGTGCGCGTAAATTGATATAAGCATCCTTAACCATTGAACCCAAAAAAAAAACTGCAAATTTTTCAATATTTTAGCTTTTCTTTTTATTCATCAAAATCGTGAAACATGTAAAATTTGTTTATTTTATTATTTAAACAATCAATGACTATAAATGAATTAAACCAAAATCTATGACTCTAGACCAATTTTGGTATGGTATTCACATTTTTTTGTGGATATTCGTAGACTTATAGTGAATATTAATTTTGAAACCCGAAAAAATTAATATAATTTTTAAACCTAATGAAGTGTCGAAAAGAAATTATTGAATGAGAAAATTTATCAGTTACACTTGGAATAATGTTGTTATACTATCTTCAAATGAAAAAGGGCGGACATATTACTCCCATCAAATATACGAACCAATACAAAAATTGAAAGGAATGATGAAAATTGTTAATTTTTCTATCTCTCTGTTTTTTTGCTTTGAACTTTACTTGATGAAGTAGTATGTTGCTGGAAGTGTTGAGCTCATGGCCTACACTTCCAATGGAACCCTACATGGATGGTGTCATGCTTTGTTTTGTGTTTTTGATGCTACAAGGGTGATGTCCATTGTTATTGTAAGGACTAATATATTTGTCTTGTAAATCATTTTTTGGATCAATACAAATTTTATCTTCTGAAAATAATAATAATAATAATAATAATTCTAAGAGATAACTCAAGTGGTTAGAGGGACGAACTGTAAGTCTAAAAGTCCTAAGTTCAAATTTTGGTAACTCTTTGAGACGAGGTCATGATAGATTTATTCTTCATCAATACCTTAATCTTAGCGTGGATGGTCTACCTTTAACCGGACCAGGGAGGGAACTAGTCGATGTGCACAAAAACTGGCCCAGACATCCTAGATCATTAAACCAAAAAAATGTGTGATTTTAAAGTTTTTAATTTGTACCATCAAATATTAAATTTTTCATAGTACATCTTCAATATATTAAAAATATTGTAATATGACATTTTTGGCTTGCTTTCTTTATTTTTTTTTGGTCAAAAGTCAACTCATTAACACTACCAAAAAACTAACAAGAGATTCACATTGCAACATTTTTAATAAATTAAAGATACAATGTAAAAACTTTAATCTTTAAGTTAACAAAGTAAAAATCTTAAAATCTTATAAGGTACAAAATGCAACACTTCCTTCATTTTATCCAACTTATAACTTTTTTATTGAACAATTAGATCACATAACACACATGGTGAACTGTTGCATCGAATATTTCTAGTGCGTTTGATAACGTTTTTATTTTTGTGGTGAACACTAAAAATAAAAAACATATTTAGGAGTCTTTAGGATAGCAAGATGGCCCTCAAACAAATCCCTAAATTAATCAAGTGCAATATTGTTACCCAAGGCCAAAATCAACCCTGACCCTAACTACTGTTGGAATCCAAAAAATCAACTCTAACCCTAACTGCTACTGAAATCAAATCTCCCACACACACAAAAATCAAACACATACACGCAAAGAAATTAGATGCACATACATAAAAATCACACACATAGAGACCTAGACATCAGACACACACAGAGACCCAGAAATCACACACACACGCACAAACATAGAAATCAGACACACACACAAAAGCAACGATGGAGGCAAAAATAATACACTCAAGATCTAAGATCTCTTCATTGCACAGACCAAGACGAGAGAGATGCGATGAAGAGAGACATAGAAGCAGCAATAAAAAGAAGCAACGATAAAGGTAGTGAAGGAAAGAGAGAGCAGAGATGGAGAGAGAGGCAAAGGGAGGTACATGTCTGATACAGAGAGAGGAGAGAGAAAGGAATAAGTTTTTATACTTCAACTAAAAAAGGTGTGTTTTGTTGTTTAGAAGACTCGAAACCTGAATCTCATTAACTCTTTGAGCCCCTTGTGCACTTGTTTCTATTTTCTTTGTTTCTTGCAACATCATTTTTTTTATTTCTTGTTTTTGGGTCTTGTCTTCAAAACAACTTATATGAAACAAAAACACAAACTCAAATGTGTAGTTGTTTTTGTTTTTTACAAAAAATAAAAACAAAAACAAAAAACAAAAAACACCAACCAAGCGCACCCTCACTCCAGATTAATTCCTCCTCCTACTCCTATAACCAGCTTTACCATGAAATAACCCCCTCCCCTTTTCTCCTCCTCCTCCTCCGATCCTCTATAAATATATGGAAAACCCACAGCTGAGACGGCAGATCTCCTCTCCACCAGCCACGAAGATTCACATAGCATTACCACTAACTGAACTCACATAACCACACATCCACATTTCCAGAACTGTTAATCAAGCTCTTACAACGTTGTACTTTGAGCTATCTCATAACGGGTCAGCTTGTTTTGGCTTTCTTCATTCTAGTTGAGATCTTGCTAGTCCAAGCATTGGCTAATAGATATGAAACTTCAGAACCTTTCCCAGCAAAACTTAGGGTTCGAAGCTTGGTTCCATCGAAAAAGATGGCGATAACAATTGCAGATCCGCTCGTATCAGTTGGAAGTGCGGAGTCATCACCACCACCATCAGCGGAGGAAGAGGAGAGAGAGATGTGCAGCAGAAGCTCTGGAGAAAAGAAAAATTAGAAGACACCACTCCACTAATAAGTCAGTGATTGGTGGGGGTGTCATAATTGGTGGACTTGTAACGGCCATTTTTGCCACAGTTTACCGCTACATTGGAGTTACAAGAAGACAAAATGCTGATAAGCATTAAGCTATCTGATCACAACATTGAGTTTCTTTAAGATTTTACGATTTTAAATTTGTTAGTGTAATATTTGATCAAAAAAAAATTGTTAGTGTAATAGTTAGTTTGTGATTGTTAAATTTTACTTCATTTGCTGATACAAATTGAGACCTTTTGAAATTAGTTGCTTTTAATTTGTTCATACCATGAGTGCCTTCTACGAGGTGCCTTGATTTCACATCTTAAACTTCAAAAATTTATAATTATCTGAAAATCTGAAGTTTCAGATAAACCATGAGGAAGAATATCAAAATAGGACACTACCCATTAACACACATAAAATTATTAAAGGGTTTTGGTCTTCATTAAGTCACATGTTTTATAAATATAATAGTTATTGGCCGTGCCTAAAGGCAAATCATGGAGTAATAAAAAAAATAGTCAACAATAAACATATTTGTATTTACACTCAAAATTAAATCATAAACATAGAGAAAACAGAAATAAATGTAATCATTGATAGTAATAAGAGTGAGTGGTGGTGGACGGCAATGGTGGTGATGAAAAACAGTGATGGTTGTGGTAGGTGTGATGACTGTGGTAATGTTGGCAGTTATGGGTGACAACGATGATGATAATGATGAGTTTAGGGTAACAATGGCGGTGGTGGTAGTGACAGTCATAGGTGACTACGGTGGTGGGTGTGGGTATAGGTGGTGGTGGGCGACGATGATAGTGGTGGTGGTGGGCAGTGACGATGGTGGTGATAGGCAACGACAGGTGTTTCTGGGCAATAGTGTGATGGATGATGACAAATAACGGCGGTGGTGATAGATATGGTGGGGGTGGTGGCAATGATATGCGATGACGGGTGATGGCGATTGGTGGTGGTAGATGTGGGTAGGGGTGGGTGATAGTGGTTGGCAGCAATGGTGGGCGACGACGAGTGGGTAACAATGGTGGTGGTGGGTGCTGACGATGGGTGACAATGATAGTGGGATAATGATAGTAGTGATAATAAATATAAGAATGAAATATCGAAGGTGGAGAGTGGTGGCGATAGACGACGATAGTAGCAATCGATGGTAAGAGGCAATTGTAGTGGTGGTGGGGGAGGCGATGGTGGCAACAACGACTGTGGTGATGGTGGTGGTGATGTAGGGTGGCAACGGTACGTGGTGGTAATGGTGGTAGTGATGGGGCGATGGGGGTGATGATGGTGGAATCGTGGCGATGGCAATAAGGTGGCAACATCGGTGATGGTGATGATAGTAGTGATGGTGACTGTAGGGCGGTGGTGATTGGGCAATTCCAAACACTACTTGTTTTTAAACTACTAATGAGAAATTACAAGTTCTAAAAAACACTTTTAAAAAGTTACCTCTATATACTATTAAGGACATCTTTTTCTCATATAATTTTGGGTGTTGATTTTAGTCGTCAAATTAACTTTAAAGTAAAATTTAAAGAGATAAAGTAAAATTTAAAGAGATCTCAACCATAAAAAATAAAAGTCATTTTCTTTATCTTTTTATATTTGAATTATATTTTACTTTATTATATAGATGGATCTGACACGACACAATTAATAAATAAATCAAAAATGGATGATACGACACTAGTATAAGATGATACTCATTTATATACCAATTATATACAATTTATATATGACACTAATCCAATATAACAAAATTTTTTATACATAAATTAATAAACAACTCAAATATATGTAAAATATTTTTTAATACAAATCCATTAAATCTTAATACCAACTCGTCTCAACTAAGGGCAGAGCTAAGATTTTTGTTTATCTCGGGCTAAGTTAAGCATTCATACGACTAACAAAATACAAATGTAAACTCATAATCATATATACAACAAATACAAATGTAAAACTCATAAACACTTACTAATGAAATTGGACTCTTCGATCCTTACTAGAACAAAAGGCATCTATTATTGAATCTGTATCGATTGCTTCCGTTATTTCTCTTTTAATGTAAATAACTAATGAATCAGTCAAATACTCATCTTCCATCTTGTTACGAAGAGTACTTTTGACATATTTAATAGCTAAAAATGTTCTTTCTGAAGTTGTCGTAGAAACGGGAAGAGTTGAAATTGGACTCTTCGATCCTTACTAGAACAAAAGGCATCTATTATTGAATCTGTATCAATTGCTTCCGTTATTTCTCTTTTAATGTAGATAACTAATGAATCGGTCAAATACGCATCTTCCATCTTGTTACGAAGAGTACTTTTGACATATTTAATGGCTAAAAATGTTCTTTCTGAAGTTGTCGTAGAAACGGGAAGAGTTAAAATAAGACGAATCAATCGATTAATCAAATTGTAGGACTCTGCCTTATTTGTTTCTACTAAACCACGACATTATTCTGAAATTGTAGGCATACTTTGAAACCTCTTATGGCGAACCACATCAAATGATCCAGTTGATTTTTTGAAGAATGAAAAAATTATTTTTGCTCTTATTCGTTCTTGATTTTTCATCCTAATAAAGTAGAGAAGACCTGAAAATTAGAAAAACAAATCAACAAAACAACAATGATTCTATTATTTTAGTTAACAAAAAAATCAACAAAAAATCAGAGAAAACAACTCAAAATAACGTCAGAATATATGATCAACAAGGCAAGAAATGAGTCATTGTACCTTACACAGTTTAGGCGTAATCCTTATTTGTGGTTCTTAGAAGAAGATTAGTCGAGTAGAACTAGATACAGACAAAATCGAGGTGTTTGGCATTGGCGTAATTCCCTCTCTATTCTGATCAAAATAGAAATAGAGAACCCCGAAAAATTCTTTCTTTTCATGATTATTGGGGTTTAAGCCTTAAAAGTTTTGAAAATTTGAGCTAATGATTAGTAATTTTGTGGACTGATACTGATAACTTTGTATAAAAATGATAAATTTTTTTCTTAACTTTAGGTTTCAATCCACCGTAGATCGCTAATAACTCCGTCCTCGACCTCAACATGATTAAATGCCTAACCATGAGAGACCAAAAGTCAAATCCTAACATCCCTCCACGGTAAACTATGCACGGCTAGACCATTCTAGACAGTTAAAGTTAATTTTTTGATATATAATTAAAAAAAAATGCTGATCTCTTTTAAACTGACGCTTTGGTTAAGACTGATTGAACCTACATGATTAAACATATTTAGTAGGCTTTAAATTTGCTGTCAAAAAACTTATCGTCAAATGCTCCCTAAGTTGTGGCACTTGTGCCAGAAACGAATTGAGCAAATACTATATATATATATATTTTTGGGGAGGAAAAGAGGAAGGGGATTTAAACTCTTGACTTTAAGAAAGCAAAACATTTACGAGATAAGGAATATCATTGGAGTAAATACTATAAAAGATTTAAAAAATTGACTTAAAATTTTGATATATTTGTCATTGATTTAATTATAAATTTTATTATTTATTAAGGCCTACTACTCATTTATCAAATCAAATTTTTAAGTCTATTTATTATTTTTCGAACGGATTTATTCATAGTCATGAGTTTTTAATTTCTTGCGCTGTGTTTGGCTTCCATTAATTATGGAAAGAAAAGAAAAATGGTTAATGGAGCATGTGGACCGTTTCTAGCACTTTGCTTTCCTTTTATCTGATATTAGCTTAAGCCAATAATTAAAATGGACAGAGAAGCCAATAGGATACCTTTCTCCACCTTTTAATTGTGAGTAAAGTGAATTTGTTTGTAAAATTTGGGTTTCACATGCCATTGTGGAGATTTTTTTATTATTATTATTTTAATGATTCTACTATTATAATAACCGGTTTGCCGAACCCATTATATGATCCATTGGACTCGTGAAATGAAACTTATTGGCGAACCCTATATGATCCAACTCTCCAGATCCTAGGTATACAAACAAAGTAAACAAAATAATAAATCAACATCATTCTTTACCAAAGTAATTGCTAGATCAAATGTGTAAAATGGACAAAGGTTTAGCAAAGACAAGTGGGTGGAACTTGGAAGTGCCCACTGCTGAAATATTTATATATCTATTTGAATTTAAGGGAAACCATTCTATTCCTAATTAATGGTCTGTTGGATCAGCTGGCTCACAGTGCTAGGGTCCCTGAACTGGTTCTGCTATTCCTTTCCATCCATGAGTGATAGATATATAGTAGCTGACAAACCCAATCTACACAACATTATTGTTAATTCTTTCTTTTCCAATTAATTGTAGCCCATCCCATAAATTCATCCCATTTTTTAGGTGCCAAACATGCCCTGATAAGGAGAGGATAGTGCCCCATAAAGTGGATGAGTAAACATATTCTGGGTGTGTACTGTCAAAACCAAACCAATTTATGCCAAGCTACAGTATTGCCCCTGCTCCTAATGACAATGGAGGTGGCTGTTAGTTTCCATAAGACATCTTCCGTTGCAGCATTAGGAGCATAAGCTGGCATTCCCCCCCCCCCCCCCCCCCCCCCCCCCCCCCCCCCCCCCCCCCCCCCCCCCCCCCCCCCCCCCCCCCCCCCCCCCCCCCCCCCCCCCCCCCCCCCCCCCCCCCCCCCCCCCCCCCCCCCCCCCCCCCCCCCCCCCCCCCCCCCCCCCCCCCCCCCCCCCCCCCCCCCCCCCCCCCCCCCCCCCCCCCCCCCCCCCCCCCCCCCCCCCCCCCCCCCCCCCCCCCCCCCCCCCCCCCCCCCCCCCCCCCCCCCCCCCCCCCCCCCCCCCCCCCCCCCCCCCCCCCCCCCCCCCCCCCCCCCCCCCCCCCCCCCCCCCCCCCCCCCCCCCCCCCCCCCCCCCCCCCCCCCCCCCCCCCCCCCCCCCCCCCCCCCCCCCCCCCCCCCCCCCCCCCCCCCCCCCCCCCCCCCCCCCCCCCCCCCCCCCCCCCCCCCCCCCCCCCCCCCCCCCCCCCCCCCCCCCCCCCCCCCCCCCCCCNAAAAAAAAATACAACAACATTTTGAGAGGCTAAGGAATTAGAGTTAGGCCACTTCCAGTTGTTGTTGTGGATGCTTCTGCTCACATAATCTTCCTTTAAAAGTTCAAACCCATAAAGTACTTCTAACGATTGGTTTGATAAGGGGTCTATGGGGATGCCGATTGTCAAACCACAAATTGTGCCAGTTCCAAGAGCTAGAATGAGTGGGCCTCACCTCCCATAAGCTTCTATTCCTTAAGTGGTACGCATGGACCCATTGAACCCAAAGATTCTTCTTATCAATAAATAGTAAACAAATGTACTTTGCCATTAGAGCTAAATTCCAGCCCTTGATTCTCCTTAAGCCCCAGCCTCCCTCACATTTCGGTTTGTATACTTCCTCCCAATGATCTGTTCTAGCAGATATAGATGAGAAGCCCAATAAATATGTTTACTGCTTATCACAGATATAATTAGGAGTAGTCTCTATCAGCGTACAACATAGATTTAGGCCAAGGGAGGGACGTAAACCACCAAAATAAGAAAAGAATGCAATTGGAAAGATGGGATATGCCGTGTTTTAGCTTGAGTTTCTGAAATATAGAACACTCTCAATCCCATATGTAATAAAACCTTCACGGTCAAGGTATAACGTACAATAAATTCTTGTAAGCAATTCATTCAGTAGGCTGTACAAAGCAATTCTTACTTACTAGCAGCGATGATTCTTACACGACTTATTGCAGATTCAGTGATCAGAACCAGCAGCCTATAGAACAATCGGCTTGCAGAATAAAGAGTCTGCATGATCATGGACCCATGAAGCCCTGTTATCATGTCCATGGTCATAAATAGCTTGAGCAGTTCTTGAGAGGTTACAGCAGGCTTTGATGGTTGATAGTGGTAGTGTGTTTGGGGCCATTAGCTCCGCATTTAGCTCTTTCCATTGGTTTTGAATGAGCTGCTTAATGTGTGTCCTCGCTTCAGCTTCGGATGAAAGTTTCTGCTCTTTCATGAAGCATTCGATGCTCGATGCTACATCACCCCGTTGTTGCTCCTCCTGATAATATAAATTCTCACATCAATACATTTTTGTGTATATTGCTTAAATACCCTTATACTATCATTTCCAAAAATAAAGCAAATCAAACCCTTATACATAGTGATATTAATGCAAGTGAGCAATCAGCTGAGAAAAATTACTACGAACCCTCGACAAGGAATTTGAGATTTAGTTGAACTGTGATTGATTAGCAAATGTTTATATGAAAGTAGGAAAACTCATTTGGGACTAAAGTATTCGATTTAAATATATGCTAAATAAGTTTCCAAATAATGAAGCAGATATATATGTAATAATCGATTGTTGGGAAGCAATGGGAGCTTCACTAACTGTAAATGCAAGTTTTTATTATCCTTGGAAAACAAGTATTGGATGTGGTTGAGTTGACTGAGTCAATATCTCCTAATCCAGCTGGTGTAATTAGTGTTAAAATTATGAATTGGATAGAGGTTTCCATGACTTTCTGATTGGAACTTATGTATAGATGCTCTTTTGATTTCCTGATTATTTTCCTACAGTCTGTTATAGAAAATTTGTACGATATGGAATTTTCTTTACGTACCGTGGCGGTTTCCAAGTCATCCCGAAGTCGAAGAATTCTTCCTGAGCATGAGAAGAGCTTAGGATATCCCCTGCAGGTCCCTCTGTTAATTGATGCCCCATGAGAAAGAAAGTATGCTCCAAGGCCATGTATGTCCCTGCTGTTGTGACCCCGTTTTCTAAATATTCGTTGAGGGTAGGTACATATCTTCTGCTGTACCAAGTCGCTTCAACTAAAAAGGCTTCAATCATGTCTATCCACTGCAAGTTTTTCCCCAATTAGCATAACAATTATCTTTAGAAAACAATGAAAGAAGCACTTGTTTGACATAAGTTACCGTTCTTTTAAGGTGTGAAACAATGCAGCTTCCATGTTCTTTGAGGACCCTATAGCCAATTTCTTTGGTAGTGTTGTATAGTGCCATGTAACATATCTTCATATATTGTGGAAGCTCCTCCATTGCACCAAGATCCCATCTACAAATTTCAATTTTGACAAGTTAAATAGAGACCACCACAGCTCAAAACTCTTATTCCTCCAGATGAAGACAGCACCAAACCTTCGAATTGCGTTGGTAAAGAGAACAAGTTCACTCAATGTTCCATAACTGTCAAAGATATCATCAATGACTAGCAAAATGGCAACATTTTTGGCGAGTTCAATTCGGCAAGTTGATTGGTGTGGCTTCGGAAAAATCCCCACAGTCCAAAGAAAACATTCCAGCGGTCGATCACGAGCAAAAGTAAGCTTATCACAGAGACCCAATTCTTTCCACCACCTAAAAGTAGATTCAACATGTCGTGTAACTTATTTGGATATATGATTCTAAAAAAACAGTTATATATATTAAAAAAATAATAAAATTTGTTTGGCCAATAACCCTAAAAACAATGAAAACAAAAATGTGATAGTGCCGAAAGTGTGGTGGTGGTGGTGAACGTTTCTAGATTCTGGGAAGCTTATTTTTAAAACATACATAACACTCTAAACTTTCAAATAGCGTTTCTCCTGTTTTTATGAGATGCAAACTAATCCAGGCCTGTTTTCGAACCTAGGACTCTTAGCGCCCTAGTAACAAAACAAAAAAACCCTTACCACTACGCACTAGACCCATCCTCTAAATCAAACTTGTGAAGTAGTGTCTATGGGGAATATCATCAAACACTTGCCTGACTAGCTCAGCCAACTCTGTTTGGTGCAGTGATTGGACCAGGTTGAAATCCAACTTTGCTAGTTCTAGCACATCGGAGCTCCAGTTGCTTTCCTTGACATATTGATCGGTGTAATTTTTGGCTTCTAACCTTGCCATTCTCAAGTCAATCGGAAGCTCCAAAGCCTGGCCAATATGTCTACCAAACTCCGGTGTCAAGTGTGGCATTACGTCCTTCAGGCGAGTTGTTGTGAATTCCATGGCTTGCGTCAATGTGTCTTCACCATTTGTTCCCAAAAACGACGCCTCGTATAGACTCAGCATCCCATTGGTGTCACCAGTCAAGGATTCCCTGAATTTTCCTTTCTCATTGAGAAATATATCAAACACATCTGCAGGAAAACCAAAATAATTGACAGTACTGAATCCATCACTATTTTATAGGGTATTAAAAATCACCCGATCTTTTAACTCAACGCCAAATTTAGGGGTGCAAATCGCGCTGTTGGATGGGTTGAGAAATTAATCTAATTTCACTCCAATTCTAAGTATATAATTTTTAATCATAGCCCTAATTTTAATCCTACCTTAACTGGAGATACTCAACTTGAGTATTGTCCAAATTTAATTCGGATGGGCTCAAATTGAATTCGAATTAAAAATCGGGTTGGGTTCAAGTTACTTAATTCGAGTTAATAAAAGAGGGAGAAGTGACGAGTGAGAGAGAGAGTCTGAGGCCAGATGAGAGACGAGTGACAAGTGAGAGAGGGACTTAAGAGTGATAGAGATAAAAAGTTGAAGTGAAATGAAAGTTTGGATTCTAAAAAGAGAAGACAAATAATAACTTTAATTAAATATATTTATATACCTGATTTAATAATCGGATTCAACCCGATTTTAATATTCGGGTTGAATCCGAGATCTAAATCCAAGGCTTGTCCGAATTCAATTTGAATTGAAGTTTTCTTAGCCCAAGTCCAACCTAAGTATTAAAAATTCTAACTCAAATCCTGTTTTTTTCAAGTTGGTCTCGGGTTGAATTCGGATTAATCCGTCCAAATTACACACCTAACCAAATTAGAAAGTTTGTGTCTTTTTAATTCTACATACATCATAATCGAAACGAATTAGATATGCATAAAGCCAATCAAAATAAATACACAAAAAATTTCATTTATATACCAATTATATATTATTCATACATGACCTAATATAAATTAACATCATCGGACACAATTGACACACCTACTCTTTTAAATGACAGTTAGGGCAATGGACTACATTTGTCCAATATACAAACTTTTGAAGACGAAATTGAAGATTGTTTTAGACTAGTTACGATAACTAATTGAGGGAAGGAGAAGTTGGGCCGAGCATGAAAAAGTTAGTCCAAAGGATGGATCGGGATAGGGCTAGTCACTGTCCATGGGCTAGTATTTGCTTAATTACTTGATATTTTAAAAAAAATCTTTTAGAAGTCGGTATATCAGATTAAACATAATTATAAAAAAAAATACATAGAATAAAATATTTTTGAAAAAAAATACACAGCTGAGATACAAAAACATAAATATCCATTTTGTAAAATTTTCTTTCCTAAAAACTTTAACAAGGCATTTATTAAACGCTGAAATTTAGGATAATTTAATTCAAAATCTCTTATCTTTAATGCACCTTAATTCATGAGTATTTTTTTTTTTTGAAAGTTGTTTTATTTTCAAATTATATTTTTGTATTCAATATGTACTACTACTAGTTTTATAGGAGAATTTTAATATTCCGTTTATTTTAGAATATATCACTTGTTTGAATTTCAAAATTTATTAATATTCGAATTCTATAATAGTGTAACAAAAACAGTGTAACAAATATATTGTAACAAAGATAGTCTAACAATACACTGTAACGAAAACAATGTTCAATAGTTTTGTGCATGTGATAACAAATTCAAAATAAAGATGAACTGTTTTGAATGAAATTATATCAAAATATATGTTTGACAAAATATAAGAATACAATATTTTGTATAAATAATTTGTTACACTGATATTAGTACACTATTACACTGATCAGATATTAATATAATTTGAAAACAAAATCCCTTTCCAAAAAAAAAAATACGCATGAATCAAAGTACATTAAATATAATTTGAAAATAAAAAAAATATTCATGAATCAAGGGAGAACATACAAATATGGAATATTAAAGTTCTCCCATAAAAATTAAGAAATGTTTTATACACCACTTTTCAAAGAAAATGCACATGGATCAATAGAGGACAAAAATATCACAAAAATCAGTAAAAATCAAATAATATACTTAAATACAAATAAGTATCAAAATTAAGGACTTAATTACAGAATATTTTTTTCTGTGTATTTTTTTACAATTAAATCTAATTTGGTGTACCCCTTCCAATTTCCCCTTTTAAAAATGGAAATAATTTTTTTCACACTTAAAGTAAGGGAAACACATATTATGCAAATAGAAAAAATAAACCTATATGCGAAAAAAATTATTCCAATTAGGACAGGGTTCCATGAATTGTGGTTATGACTGCCAACAGATCGAATCTTAATTTATCCCGACACGAGTTCAATATATGTGGCTAATTTCTGGACTCAGCTCAAGCAACAAGCTGAAAACCCAGCTAACGGCTCTTATTTTTGGGCCTGCATCAAATCAGCTAGTTTNTCAATATATGTGGCTAATTTCTGGACTCAGCTCAAGCAACAAGCTGAAAACCCAGCTAACGGCTCTTATTTTTGGGCCTGCATCAAATCAGCTAGTTTGACTTTGCTTTACTGATTCCTCAACCGGAGGAATGACTACGATGCCTAAGGAGGTATCCTACCAAATATTACAAAATTTTAAGGTTAAATTAAACCCTTTTGAGATCTAAGTTATAACTCTAAAAATAAGATCAATCACAAAATATTATAATTAATCATAAAAAATATAATTTTTAAAAGTAACAGATATATTTTTCAAAATACGAAATTATAAATATGTGTGACTGATCACATCATTTCATGACTTTTGGAACTATACAAATAAAAAATAAAAATTCAGTACTATTGTCCCTTTTTATTTTTATTTTTGATATCTAATTCTAGCAAATTCACTGAACCGGCCATGAGTGAGAATGAATGATTAAATACTAAAACAATAATGCTATCTCTAAAGATAGAGTAAATTATAACAAAGGAGGATACGCCAGCAAAGGTACACATCCAATTATCTAAAGAAGAGAAAAGAAGGATTAGGGCACCATGGTATAGAGCAGTCATAGTGAAACAGTTTGGGAAAGCGATGGGTTTTTTCCAGTTTTCATCCAGATTCAAGAGCATTCTGAACCCGGTGAGAGCTATGGATGTCCTGGATTTGGGACTTGACTATTATATGGTTAAGTTTGAAGCAAAGGAAGATTATGTGAAGGCTCTACATGAAGGTCCGTTCTTCATTAACAGGCAATTTCTCTCAGTGCGTAAATGGGAGGCTGAATTTAAACCGTCTCAAGTAACAGTCACCACTACAGCAGTATGGGTAAGGATTCCCGAGCTTCCAGTGGAATATTATGACCCGTTGATCCTCCAAAAGGTGGGGAATAAGCTGGGAAGATTGCTGAGGATAGACACACACACCTCTAAGAAACGCGGGCCGGGGGGGGAGGTTTGCTAGAATCTGTGTCCAAATAGACCTTAATCGACCTCTCGTTTCCAGTATGAAGATTGGAAGAGTGAGTTTCGCTATGTTGTATGCAAGAATTGGGGATTTATGTTCTAGTTGTGGGTTGTTAGGCCACTGTATGTCCTACTGCCCTACAGTACTGAATGGAGAGATGAATAAGTTTGCAGGAGGAAATGAATGCTAAAGAGGGGATTGGGGGAGAACGGAATATGGCTGAAAGAGCAACCGAATGTGATGAGGTGAGAAGAATAGGGGAAGGAAATTGGGAGCAGTATGGGGAATAGACACTGGTGAGGTACCCGAGACAAAACAAGGGGAGAGGATTACCAAACAAAGGAGTACAGGGAGCATCATATAAGATTAATGCAATTGTAAGATAGGAAAACACTAAGGGCTGATGGTAGCCATGAGAAACAGGGGAGTCAAAGAAGGATGTCACTTGGACCAATTGGGACAAGACAACTGGCAAACCCACAGGTCAAGGTGGCTAACTCAGTTGGCAAAGAAAATGTAAGACAAAGCAATAATGAGAAGAAAGAGAGTCAAGCACGCCAGACTGCAGTTTATCAGAAAAAAAAAACAAAAAAAAAGATACAAAACATCTGTCTTTCATCAGTAGAAGAGCAATTTCGTGAGAACCAAAGGCAAACACGACTTGCGAGGGAGAAAAAGAAAGGAAAAGCAGAGGTGACCAAAGTACTGGTTGGGATGGAACAAAATAAGAACATTGAGGAACTAGAAGGAACATGAATGGAAACCAATCGAAGAGTCAAATCAGACTCAGAGGAAAAGGTTACAATAGTAATGAAGGAACAATCCAAAAGATCAGCAATGGATATGATGAAAGCAGAACAGGCAGTAAGAAATCACGAGGAAGAGATAAGCTCACAACAATCAGTTGAGAATGAGGAAGAAAGGAAAGATGGAAAACCAAAGAAGCTACTCTTCAGGTTTCCCCCAGATTATGAACCTATTAGAGGCACCATTCCCATGATTACTAAAGTTTAGGAACCAGGAGATACAAATGGACCAAGGAATGATCAGATCGTTGATCTGGGATCCCAACCACCTGTGGGGTTGGTATGATCCAGAAAGAAGGAGGACTTGGGACGACATATTGAAACTAATCAAGGAATGGATGGAAAAGGCGAGGGGATGGATCTCGATGGGACAACAATAGACAGGGGAATGGAATCTTGGTCCTCCCAACCAGGCAGTGAATCAAGTGATGAAGAAAGAGGTAGAAAAGCTAGGAAAGATTAACAGAGGCAATCCAGCTAGGAGACTTTCCAATAGAAAACAAGATACTAGGGCACGTAGACAAAGTACTCTTGGTTTACAGTCCAAAGGGACTTCAAAAAATGTGCGTACTCGTCAAGGGATCTCTGATGTGGGGGTCTGGAGAGAGGGTTTACAGATTGAAAAAAGGCTCCAATTGGAACTCAAAGAAGAATGGAGGGAATAGATCCAGCCGGGAGGGAGACAACACTGGAATCGAAGAGGGCAAAGCAAGGGAGGCCCAGGATAGGCCAAACCTATGTGATGTCTGAAATGAAAGTCCTTTTTTGGAATTGTCGTGGTGCCTAGCATATGGGGTTTAAAGGAACACTTATGGACATGATCAGAACCCACCATCCAGCTATGGTAATTCTGTCCGAAACAAGGGTAAGGGNGAACTCAAAGAAGAAGGGGGAAATAGATCCAACCGAGAGGGAGACAACACTGAAATCAGATAGGGCAAAGCAAGTGAGGCCCAGGATAGGCCAAACCCATGCGATGTCTGAAATGAAAGTCCTTTATTGGAATTGTCATGGTGCCCAGCATATGGGGTTTAAAGGAACACTTATGGACATGATCAGAACCCACCATCCAACTATGGTGAATTTGTCCGAAACAAGGGGTAGAAGGTGTGAGAGCAGCTGATATCAGCATATCATTCCAACTGGATGGTGTTTATAGGGTTAATCCAATTGGCTACATGGGGGGAATCTGGATGCTGTGGAATACACAGGAGGTACAGCTGACTATACTTTAGAAGACGGAGCAGGAGATTCATGCCTGCTTTGAGGTGACTTCCTTTCCTCCCTGTATTATTTCTGCTATTTATGCTAGTCCTATTCTGGAATGCAGGAAAATTTTGAGGGAAAACCTTAAAACTATATAAGCAAAGTCACTCCCATGGCTTATTATTGGGGACTTTAACGAGATTCTTGAATCCAATGGTAAGATGGGAGGATTACCTGTTAATCATAAGAAAGCTTGTATAAAGAATGTATGGATCATTGCAATATGATGGACCTAGGCTTTTTGGGACCGAGGTTCACTTGGACCAATACTAGGGGGCCTAATGGATTGGTAATGCAAAGAATTGATTAGGCGTGGTGTAATCCAGAATGGTTGGACATCTACCCAAACACCACAGTAACCCATTTACCCAGCTGACTCTTATCACTGCCCACTGCTATTAAACATTGAAAACCAACACCAAATACAGGAGAAACCCTTTTGGTTCAAAACCATTTGGCTTGGTCCCAAGGACTTAGATGGTCTGATCCAAAATTGTTGGCAAAATGGGGAATCCTTACACAAATCATTAGGGAAACTTGCTAAGGTCTTGAAGGAGTGGAATAAAAATGATTTTGGAAATATTTTTAAAAGAAAGAGAAGTGTCTTGGCCAGGCTANGTTGGACATCTACCCAAACACCACAGTAACCCATTTACCCACCGCTGACTCTTATCACTGCCCACTGCTATTAAACATTGAAAACCAACACCAAATACAGGAGAAACCCTTTTGGTTCGAAACCATTTGGCTTGGTCCCAAGGACTTAGATGGTCTGATCCAAAATTGTTGGCAAAATGGGGAATCCGTACACAAATCATTAGGGAAACTTGCTAAGGTCTTGAAGGAGTGTAATAAAAATGATTTTGGAAATATTTTTAAAAGAAAGAGAAGTGTCTTGGCCAGGCTATCAGGAAAACAAAAACAAATCTATTTGAGCCCTAATCCCTTTTTGATGGACCTTGAGTGTAATCTAAGGAGAGAGTATCACAGAATTTTAAGGCTGGAGGAGGAATTCTGGGCACTCAAATCAAGAGTGGAATGGCTAGAAGCAGGAGATAGAAACACTCAATTTTTCCATACATCTACATTAGCAAGAAGGAAGAATAAAATTTTAGCACTAATGAATGGAATGGGTGAATTGGTCACAGAACAGTGGGATATTAGGAGGATGGTGACTGAAAATTTTAGGAATATTTTTGCACCACAGAATGAGCATAGGGAAATTCAAGATGATTTTTTTTGGCCTGTGATAAATTTCATTAATGAAAATGACATAGGCAACCTCATAAGAACTCCTGAGATGACTGAGATTAAAAATGTTGTATGGCACTTGAAACCCAGGAAGGCCCCTGGGCCGGATGGGTTTCATGTTGTTTTCTACCAGAAACAGTGGAGTATAGTAGGACAAGGAGTCAAAAGGCTCACTGAGCAAGTTTTTGAATAAGAGTCAATCAATGTTGATATTACCAAAACCCTTGTGTGTCTCATCCCAAAGATCCAGAATCCACAGAGCCTGAAACAGTATAGATCCATCAGTCTATGTAACACAGCTTACAAAGTATTGGTCAAAATTCTTGTCAATAGATTGAGGCCCTTACTGAGTGGGCTAATTCATCTATTGCAAGCCAGTTTTGTTCTGGGGAGGCAAGCAATTGATAATATAATCATTGCACAGGAAATTTTCCACACCATGACCAAAAAGAAAGGTAAAAATGGTACTATGGCCATTAAAATTGATCTTGAAAAAGCCTATGGCAAACTGCAATGGAGTTTCCTTGAAAAAGTCTCAGAAGAAGTCAACTGTCCCCAAAAAATTAGGAATATCATCATGGCATGTGTTAGATCAACACAGTTTGCTGTGCTTTTGAATGGAAGCCCTATCGAGTGGACTAAAGCTCAAAGAGGGGTAAGACAAGGTGACCCCTTGTCTCCCTACCTGTTAAATTTGTGCATGAACATTCTATCTTACTCGATTGAAAGGGTTATGGAAGAGGGTCTCTGGAAACCCTTTCAAGTAGGTAGAGGGGGAGTCAAAATTTCATATGTGATGTTTGCAGATGACCTCCTCTTGTTTGGAGAGACATCTGATGAGAACTACCATTGTATTAAAGAGACACTTGAGGCATTTTGTAGAAGATCAGGGCAAAGCATAAGTGACCAAAAGTCTAGAGTGTATTTCTCACCTAATTGTGGTCCAGAGGATGTCCAAAGATGGACTGAGATCTTAGGGATTCCTGCTACAAATGACCTAGGAAAGTATCTAGGTGTACCCCTGCTCCATAAAAAACCCACATCCAGAAACTTCCAATACCTTATTGAAAAAGTTAGGAACAAACTGAGTGGGTGGAAAGCCAAACTTCTTTCACTTCCAGGAAGGGCAACCTTGATTAACTCTGTGACTTCTGCCATTCCACAATACTATATGCAAACCATGAAAATTCCAAAAAAAAGTGTGAGGAGCTTAGTAAAATGAATAGTAACTTTCTGTGGGGGTCAACTGATGAAAGAAGGAAAATGCCTCTTGTTAATTGGGGACAGGTGACTAAACCCAAAAAATCAGGGGGATTGGGACTCAAACAAGTGGGGTTGAGGATTAAGGTAGCCCACTTCCAAGGGGAGAAGAGTGTTAAAATATAAGACATAAGCTTAATCAGGGAGGGNACAAGGTAGCCATGGCCAAACTCAATTGGAGACTTCTAAAAGATAGAGATAAATTGTAGACTAGGACCCGTGAAGCTAAATACCTAGATATGGAGGGAAATGAAAAAAGGAAGACCCATTCTTATGTCTGGTCAAGCTTGAAAGAGGGGAGGAATCTCCTCTATGATGGAATTCAATGGAATGTCCGCAATGGTCAAACGACAAGTTTCTGGTTTGATAATTGGTTGGAATGGGGTAGTCTTAGGAGAATGCTTCAGGGGCCACTTCCAAGGGGAGAAGAGTGTTAAAATATAAGACATAAGCTTAATCAGGGAGGGGGATGGGATTTTGAGAGTATGACATATCCTATACCACACGAAATAATTGAAATAATTAAAGCCACACCTATCCAGATTCACCTTGAGGGGCAGGATACATGGGCATGGGGACCTATGGCCTTAGGGATGTTTGAATCTAAGTCAGCATATGTGCTAGCACAAGATAATCCAAGTGAGTTTAAAACTGTGGCACAATGGAGTTGGATTTGGAAAACATTAACGGGCCCAAGGATACGACACTTTTTGTGGATAGCTTGTCAAAACAGGCCAGCAACCAAAAGTGTGATGTATACCTGTAAAGTTGTAAAGGACCAGACGTGCCCAATTTGCCAACAAGAAATAGAGGACACCAGCCATGTTCTGATGAAATGTGACCTTGCCAAAGGGATTTGGATTAAACTGGGGTTCCCAGCTACTCTCCTCCATACCTTCGATGAGTCACTGGGAACATGGATGAAAGTAAATGGGAAATCTAAATATTACATGGACAACTCTTTTCCTTTACACTAGTGCCGGTATATGGTAGCATCGAAACCAGTGGGTGTTTTACAATAAAACAACACCTACAGGGAAAATCACTCAACAATCCTTAGGTAGAGCGGCTGAATATTATCACCTCTACAGTCATAACACCAGACCCTTAAGATCTGAAGCATTGCTTGGTTGGAAGCCCCCGTCAGCTAGTTGGGTTAAATTGAACACGGATGGTGTAGCCCAAGGAAACCCGGGACCTGCTGGGGCAGGAGTTATCCGTAATAACACAGGAAGGCTGGTGGTGGGTTTTTACGAGAAAATTGAGATAACTACGAGCTTGGCTGTTGAATTGTGGGCTTTAAGAAGGGGGCTAAGTACTGCAATACAGGATGGAATACAAAAGCCAGAAGTGAGTGTGGATACTAGACTGGTCCTTGAGCTGGTGTAAAATTAAGATACACAACATCACATTTATAGCCCTTTAATTAATGACTGCTGGTGGCTGCTAAGACAATTCCAAGAGACCAATTTGAATCAGGAAATAAGGGAAACTAATAGGAGTGCTGATTTGCTTGCAAAGATGGGTGTTCAGTCTAGAGAAGGATGCCATGTTTTTGTTAATGCTATTGACGGTGTTGAAGAACAACTTAATGCGGATGCTATGTGTGTCTGTTACCCAAGACTGATGTGTATTACTTAATGCTTTTTTATGGCCCTTTTACCCAAAAAAAAAGAAGAGGTAGACTCACTCCTATAATAGAATTTGTTCCTAATAATTTAATATAATTTGTTAAATTAACGTATTATTTTGATTATATGCACGAACAATAGGTCACCCTCTTAGATATGATTCACTTTCAATCCAATGAAACTAATGAATTACGTCAGATTAGATTATTAGGTCTAATAGAATCTCTCTTTTTTCTTCTCTTGCCAATTAGAAAAGATTAATAGCTTAGATCTATTGTTGTACATACAAAATCAAACAAAAAAAATAAGAAAATTTTCAAATTAGGAGTTTATGAATGTCATATCAAAATTCACAACTCAATGAACCCAATTCTCCAAATCAGATTTGACATGCATGATTATCCATTAAAGGTTTATCTTGTAAGAACGTTCACCAACTTTTGGGTATTAGACATTTTATTTTTTGGTTTAATAGTCAGGGGTGTCTGAGTCAGTTTACGTGCACTTCGACTAATCATCTCTTTGGTCTAGTCAAAGGTAGGTCATTCACGCTGGGATTAGGGTATTCATGAGAAATAAATTCTTCATGGTTTAATCTCAAATATTTGTCAAAATTCAAACTCGGGACGTATAGATTTACAACTCGTCCCTATTACCACTTGACCTAGCCCTTGGGGTTTCCTTCACTAATTTTACTTGTATAAGGGAGATGCCATACATTTCTTCTCTTGTTTTTTTTTTATTGGGTTCTGAAATGCCAGATTACAACCATATTACTCCTTGATTTAATTATAAAATAGTGAAAGGTCTAGTAAACTTTTTTTGGTAGAAGGTGCCTTTCATCTTACTTTAGCTGTGCTGTGTCCATTTTGATGGCTTGGTGTCTTTCATTTCTCCACAAATCCCGGATTACCAGATCAGATGCCGCTCGCTTTTATTCAATCCGATCCTTATTCAAATACTAAAAGAATTATTTTTTCCTGAACCTTGTAGTCTTGTATTACTTATTATGTTCCTAAATCTTGTTTAAGCTTTAGCATTTGGAAATTCCAGTCCCACTTTAAGGGCTAGATGGATCGGCTATTAATTCAATTGTATTGTACAAACTATTAAGTCACGACTCTCCATATCTGTTTTCCTCCTTTTTTATTTTTTCTAGGATTACTAATGCTTTTTTTTTTTTTTTTTTTGACTTGTAACTAAATATGAGTTTTGGATCCACACGATCACGTGTAAGTTAAAAAATACAATCTTAATTCATGTTTGTGAAATTAAGGATTCACTTGGTCTAGAGGGATGGAATCCTCGTGACATATAATTGTAATTTGTGCTTCTGGCATTTGGCTCCTAGTTTTGAATTTAATAAAACAATGTTCTTTGATAATATTTGAAAGCGTAAAATGAAGGTAGGATGATAAAGAGGTTGTAGAGAGATCCGAAGGTAGTTGGATGTATGTATGTGAGTGCAGAGCTAAATAACTCCTTTTTGTTGTAGAGAAATGACAATTTGTGGAAATAAGACAACTCACATAATTCAGTGGTTCACCACACTGAAGAGCCACCGCAAGAATAAGGGTCTTTTGTGACAAATTTTTTATGGAGGTTGTGTTTGTTGTCACAAAAAGATGTGTTTGAGACAATTTTTTGTGGCGAT
Source organism: Ilex paraguariensis (assembly GCA_963454935.2). NCBI lineage: Eukaryota > Viridiplantae > Streptophyta > Magnoliopsida > Aquifoliales > Aquifoliaceae > Ilex > Ilex paraguariensis. The sequence continues at coordinate 115,232 of CAUOFW020003281.1, forward strand.
TGTGTTTGTCGTCACAAACAATGTGTTTGTATTAATATTTTGTTATTATTTGTGACAACTATTTTTTTGTCGTAAATAGTGTCATAAACTCAAGAAATTTTTGTATTTAAGACAGGTATTTTTTCCTGCCGCAAATAATATTTCATAAACTCAAATAAATTTTTTATATTTGGGACAATTATTTTTTTCGTTGTATATAATATTTCATAAAACATTAAAATGGTGTTTTAGATTAAAAAATAGTTTATAGTTTAAAGAAGAAAAATTCTAAAAAAAATATATCGGCCACAACTATTTTTCATGTTACAAATAATATTTTATAAAATTACGTAATTTTATATCAAAAGACAATTTCTACTAAAAAGAAAAAAATATTCTACAAAGTCAATTTTTTATATCAAAATTAGGAGTGTCAAAATATGACACGATCTGTTAATACGATATAAAATTAGCTAGTGGGGTTGAGTTTTCGTTAAATCACTTGTTTAGTAAACGAGTGGATTCAATACGATAAGATTATAAACGAATCAAGCATTGGTGAAACAAATTGGAATAAATTTATGCGATATGATTCGTTTATATATCATTTAAATAACTGGACAAGCCTTTAAATATTTTGTTGCCCTCTATTGGTGTATATTTTAATTTTTTTTAGTTCGTTATTGTATATATGTATATGAATATCATTTCATTATGGTAACAATAATTTAATTTTTTATTTCAAATGTCACTGAGAGATTAGATAATTCGGGAAAGATGTTTAAGTTTTTGGATTAATTTATCGTACTCATGGATCGTTATGTTTTATAAAAATGCATATTTTATATTTTGTTTAATTAATGAGATTTTTTTTTATATGAAAATATTACTATGTTTTTGAAAATGTTGGTTATATTTATTTTTGTATTTATTTATATATTGAATTGGGTAGTACGGATATCAATGAGTCTTTGGTCTAGTAGTACTCTTTATTTTGTGAAAGTTTTGCCTTCTTGAGGTCAAAAATTCAAGTCCCCTTCTCCTCCAAAAAAAAATAAAATTTACATAGATGTACACTTTCAAATTCATGTGATGGAAGTGTATATATGTGCAGGATATAAAACATTGGTCACCAATCATTCAAAATAATTAAAAAAAATTATTATTTTTTTTTTGTGGCAGCATCATTGTTGTCGTAAATTGAATTTTTTGTGATAATTTATGTACGATGGGATCTTACTGCTGTAAATATTATTTGAGACAGATCGTTATTGCCGTAAAATTTTTTTGAGACCATACTTATTATGAGGAGGCAATGCCGTCACAAAAAGTATTTGTGACGGCAAATATACTTTTTATGACAACAGTTTATTGCCGTAAAAACTCTTTTTTCTTGTAGTGAGCTTAGTTAGTCCACTCTAATCGAGTCTCTTGCTCGCTGATTTCTATTACTTGAAGATGAAGATTAATAAATAGGATTTAATAATCCCTCCTGCTTATACATGGACTAACTTTTGTCTCTATTCGAGATTGCTTGGTCTCCTCAATCGATTAGAATCATGAGGGAAATATATTGTCGATAAAAGATATCTAACACTATTCCATGTGTCTTTCTAGAAATGATGATTTGTCGTCTTAGAAGCGATATCTTTGTGCCCAAGGTTAGGCTGGATTGTTGGGTCTAGCTCTTCCTTTGGTGTGCATATTTGAGTTTCATGGTCATAGGCTGAGTTGATTAGGTATCGTTTGGTGACCTGAGAGATGCCTCTCTTTCAAAATAGTTGTTTAGGTAAGAAGCTCAGCCTGACTGAGCTTTATAATCGAGCTACACTAGATCATGCCGAGTTTCGATTACGTAAGCAAGGGACTCATGTTGTTGACTAGTCATGTCAACTCTAGACTTCACGATCGGATTGCCAAAGTTGAGTTGCGACATATAGAATCTCATTTCGATCTATGATATCATCAATATTTGTGTTAAAAATTTAGTTAGTTCTTTATTTGATTGTTAGTCCAAGCAATCACATATTCTTTGAAAATTTTAAACTAGAAAAATTTGGAAAGGAAAAAAATACATAACTTTTAATCAGGATCTAGTGAAGTCGGGAAATTGTTCATGTCATATGATGATGCACAAAAATGGGTTTATGTAAAATCAATCAAGAGTGTGATGGTGTGTATGACAGTGTGTGATGGGGAAGTTTAATACAGCGAGAAACTTAGATTAGGCGATTCGATCTAGGTGACCTTTTCCACTGGGAATGACGATGGTAGTCGGACAGTTTTATTGCTCAAGGTGTGATGTTGAGATGTGTGTAATACCCTCATGTGTAGGTGGGACTTATAATTTATAAGCGAGTAAAATTTCATAATGTCTTAGAGGGAGCATTAATTGAGGCATCATTACGGGGAGACCTAATTGAGGCGTCAACCTCGTAACGGGGAGTAGGGTGATTCTGTGATGCAAGCGTAATGGGCGAGGTAGTTTTATGAAGCTGGTGATGAGCACACAATGACTGCGCTGGAAGATTTTCTTCCTAAGATGGATATTTCTACATACGCTAGTAATAGACTTTGTCTCACAAGATGGTGGGCTTGATCTTTGTTGGCCCGTATCTATGATTTGTGTCGGGCCCGCATTTGTGGCTTGGGTTGGGCTTGTCATTTGCCCCACATGTCTAGAGCCCAATGAGATTTGAGAGAGAGGCCATCAGTAAGAATAATCAATTTTTTTACCCTTCCTTTTAGGTATTTTGCCGCAAACACTTTTCATTCAATAAACAAACGCGATTGTGTGGCGTGGGATACTAGGCACAAACGGGCAGCGAGGGAGCACGGTTGTTGGCAGGCAGGGTCACGAACGCTGACGCTCTTTGGCAGGTGAGATGTTGGTGCATTTAGTAGGCTAGTTATGGTGACAAAGGGGGCCATGCACAAGAGATAGGCAGTGGGCGCAAGGCGAGGTGTTGGGCGTCGAGGTCCAGGCGCTAGGAGGCCAGCTAGGTAGTTTGGGGCGTTGATTTGCATACATTATAATTTAGTTTTGAACTGTAAGTTTGGAGATGCTACAATATTTTATTGTCTTTTATATTTGGTATTTAATGGATGGTTGGATTGTTTATTATTTAAATGGTTATTTTTAGTTGCTCTCATGATTGGATGATTTCTAAATAATAATGTTTTTCATAGTGGATTGTAGGGCGTTACAGTTTAAGAATGAATCAAGTAAAATCATTTTCAAAATGGAACTTAGGTGAATTCTAAGTGTATCTGTTGGCTATTTACAGTGTAACAGAGATTGTGTAACATAATCAGTCCAAAAACTACGCACACAGATTCATACAACAAGTTTCCCACAGTATAACAACTCGGTGTCTCATATTATTTTTATGAATGAATCATCTGAAACAATTCTCAATTAAAAACACAAGGGACGTATCGAATGGAAAAGATTTCATGTTCCCTGTGTGGACTACACAGTGTAACCCAACAATGTGCCATCGAAAAATAGGAAGCGTATGAACATAAATAATGTCAAATTGGAAAAAAATCATGACGCAAATTGGTTACACCATCTAACATTGTGTTCTTAGATTTAAAAAAAAAAATTGGAAAAAAAAATCTGAGGTCATGTATGCGTGTGGGTGCGTAACCAACAAAAACAAAAGAATCGTGAAAAAAAAAAAAAGGAAACAAAAATTACAAAAAGACACCATTCACTATGGTGCTCCTAGATCAACTAAAGAACTATGAAAAAAAATGGAATAATAACCAGGACTATGAATGAAAAAATTAAACAAAAATTTAAAGAAGGCATAAATTCAAACCTAATAATGGCTTTGGAGAATAAGAATAATGTTATGTTTGAGCTTTTCCAAATGATAATGGTTTGTATTTTGAATAAAAAGAAGAAGAGAACCGATGATAATGTGAAAAATTTTAAAATTAAAAAATGGCTGATATACACACAATAAATGAATGTTACAATTCTGCAACAATATCAAGAAATCTTAACTTTACTACCTAAAAAAGAACGCATGATTTAAGGAAGGAAAATATGTTAAAGGAAAATAAAAAAACAAAAGTCAAATTGTATACTTGGTCACAATTAAATTCTAAAAAAAAGACTAAATTACCTAACAATAAAAATTGTATAATTTTTAACAATTAAGTCTAATTTGTTTTACCCTTTACAATTTCCCGATTCTAAAATTTTAAATTTGTCCTAAATTTCAAGCTCCAGCGATAGCAACCCTAGGCTATATCACGTGTTGAGTTGGATTGCCCATTAGTTGGCCCATCAAGCCTTTTGTTTTTCGGGAAAATGGGGAGTTACATTTTAGGGTATTTTTGGGTGTGGGTACAATTTTTTGGACTTATTGAAGCAAAAGTATGTAAATTAGTTTTTTACTCTATTAAGTATAATTTTTATAAAATTTTTTGTATTTAGTTACAAAATTCAAATGAATTAAAAATTTTTTTACCTAAACACCTTCCTTAAATTATCCAGTTATCATTGGCAGTTATTTGAGAAAATAAATATATAAAGATAAACAATAGTAATGAGAGGTAAAATAGGGGCATTAATGATCATAACCTTTCTTATTCAGCAACAGGATTCTTTGGTAATGAGATTTGATTAGAATGCCACAAATTATATGTGAATAAACATTGAATTTTTCTCCCAAAAAAAAAAGAGAATTAGTCAAGATGTTTTATTAGATATTATGTTTTGTTTATTGTTGGGATGTAGGAAAAAGAGATTCTTTTTTTTTAATGGGTATAACTGTTTTTTAATGGATATAACTATTTTTTTAATGGGTGTAATTATTTTTTTAATGGGTGTAAGTTTTTTTTAATGTGTGTAACTATTTTTTTTAATTAGTGTAACTATTTTTTAATGAATGTAATTATTTTTTTAATGAGTGTAACAATCACTATTTCATGCAATTTTTAAGGCATGATGGTGTAACGATGTCGCGATACTAAATAGTCCAACTATTTAGTTTATGTAAACAACTGATTGACAAATTATATTTTTGTGTAATTATTTTGTGTAACTTTTTGATTTATTAGAATGCAAGAGTAATTGTTTAGTGTATTATATGATGATTGTAATTGATTGGTGAAACTGATTAGTGTAATTGTGTTGGTGTAATATTAATATAAATAGAATAAGAGAAAATAGAGAGATAGAGAAATTGTTAGAGAAAATATACCCCTATTTTACCTCTCATTGCTTGATTGTAGCAAAAATATATGAAAAGAATACAAATGATTTCAACCCTTCAGTTATTTACTGAATAAAAATATTGTCATTTTTTAAAAGGGTTAATTTCACTTTGCACTCTGAAAGATTGTTAAATTCTCAATTTACACCTTGAAAGATAAAAATTATCGCATTGGACCCTGAAAGAAATAAAACGGTAGCAATTAGGTCTAACACGTAATCGCCGTTCAGTTTACCATCTTTTTTTTGCTCGTGTGCAAAATGCATGATAACTCAGAAGGCAAACTTGTAAATGAACAAGGTAATCTCACATGTGATTTGCACATGACAACACCTCGGTTGAAGAAACCGATTATCTACAGTTGTTGCCTTCACATTTTCAGAGTACTGAGAGAGAAAGAGAGATGAAGAGGTAGCATGATTCTCGTCTAGGGCTTCATAGTCAAAGAAAAAAGCTATGTATATGCTCTACGAACAATTTACAGTGAAAAACTGGTTGATTCTATACCAGCTTAGCTTTCTTGGACTCCAAATGTCGTGGTTGCTGAGGGGAAGGGACCAACGATTTACAGACTCATAGGGATGCACCATGCTATGGTAATTGTATTTGTTGTGTTTGTTTTTATATTGTGTTTGGAATATGGGGTTCAATCTGGTGGGTTTGTGTGTTTGTCAATTGTTGTCCATTTCGTCATTCTGGTATGCTTGTGGGTATATGGTTGGGACCAATTTTTGTATGTGGGTTTGTGTGTTTGTTATTTTATTACTATTTTTCTATTGTGTGTGCATCGTGGGGTTCATTATTTGGTTGTTTGTGGGTGTATTGTGGGGAACAGTTTTTGTCTGCATGCAGGTTTGTGTGTTTGCATTGTGTAGCTGTTTGTATTGTGTATTGTGGGGACCGATTATTTTGTTACTTTTTTCTTGGACAATTATGTTTGCATTGTGGGGTTATATAAGATTAACTGTGTATAACTTGTTGGTCATTTTGTGGTACATGTAGATCAATATTCTGAATATTTTACTATCAGATTGCATCATGGTGGTAGATTGGAACATTTGGGTGATAGAACATATACTGGTGGGAAGGTCAATCACATTGATGTGTCACGTTGATGAGATTTCATTGATTGAGTTAGATAGTATGTTAAAGGATACTATGAGATTGTATGCTGATGAGATATCATTAGGATCTTATGAAATTAATAAATTCTATCATAGATCTTGGCATGGATGGAGGTGGTTAGAAAATGATGTGCATGTCTTGGATATGATCAAGTGGGTTGCTAAGGACAAAGTCATTGATATTTATGTCGACCATATTAAGCAAAATCAGGTTGAGTCAAACTGTGGTACCGTACAACAAGAAATTAGAGTTGAGATTGACTGTGTTCATGAACAACATTCAGAATCAAGTGGTGATGGGGATATGAATGATAGTGACTCATCACAAAGTGGTTCAAAGTCAAGCCCAGATGCTACTCAATATAAATCTACAAATGGCAGACAAAAGTTATCTGTAAGACATGAATCACCTTCTGTCAATAAATAGTTACAAAATTTAACTAATAGTTGTTTTTTTTTCTTTAACAGATTAGAAGGAAAAGAAATACATCATGTCCCTCAACTAGCCAATCCCAAGCTACTCAACCACAAACTACTTCAGCACAACCTGCTTATAGGCCACCAAGAAAAACTTAACACCACTTGTGTCGATGCCACCCCAATCTGGTGTAGCATAACCTATCCCACCCAAGCAAACCAAGTTTGCACCAGCTCCTACACAACACTCCAAATCTACACTAGTTCCTACACAACACTCCAACTCATCCAAGAAAGTGAGGAAGACAAACAATGTAGTGGGGACACAGTGAAACTCTAGGACCTTTTGTGATTTTTGGGACGTATTGTTAATAGGGGTAAAACTCAGCAGTCATTTTTTGTATCTCACTACAGCTCTATGTTAATAATGATATGTTGCGGCTACATAGTTAGCTTTTGTTATGGGGGTGTAAAGTGGATAGGTTTTTTTTGTAAAGTGGATATACTTTTTTGTCAGCTAACTACAAATATTTTTGCATGAAGTTAATGCAAAATGGATATATTTTTTTGTCATAGTGTTATTTTGTGTTATTAAGAAAAGGGATGTATCTAAATACAACTACAACTATGTTTAAACCAATACCNACATATACTGGTGGGAAGGTCAATCACATTGATGTGTCACGTTGATGAGATTTCATTGATTGAGTTAGATAGTATGTTAAAGGATACTATGAGATTGTATGCTGATGAGATATCATTAGGATCCTATGAAATTAATAAATTCTATCATAGATCTTGGCATGGATGGAGGTGGTTAGAAAATGATGTGCATGTCTTGGATATGATCAAGTGGGTTGCTAAGGACAAAGTCATTAATATTTATGTCGACCATATTAAGCAAAATCAGGTTGAGTCAAACTGTGGTACCGTACAACAAGAAATTAGAGTTGAGATTGACTGTGTTCATGAACAACATTCAGAATCAAGTGGTGATGGGGATATGAATGATAGTGACTCATCACAAAGTGNGACGCAACAAACCAGGTATAATTTGGCGTGATCGGTTACACATCAGGGGTTTGATCCAAAGAAAGTAACCACATGGACCACCAACCTATGATTTTATAATTGATAAAAAATTAGAATATCACACAATACATAGAGAATTATACTAACATTTTAATTTTAGTTTGTTGTGAAAAAAAATTTCTTGTTCAATCTTTATCATAAAAATAAAAAATTTAAATACAAAAATCACATATAAAATCATCAAATCTTTCATGCATATGGATCTATACTTTATCAACTGATTACAAACCAAAAATCTTATGAACAAAAAGGAAAACAAACGAACTTTTATAGCTTTGCGGCCGTAGTAACATAATGTTTGCATTTTTCCCTTTTCTTCCACCTCCCAATTTTTCTATGTTTTTCTTGCCTTAGGTCACAGATCTGTACCAACAATGAAGATCTGTGACCTTAAATGTAGAAGACAACCACAAACGAAGTGCATTTGAGTGCCAAAATAGTTCATTTATAGGTTTGCCCTTGCCCTTATGAGTTATCACGTGTTTTGCACGTGAGCATAAAAAAGACGGGCAACTGAACGATGGTTAGGTGTTGGACCTAATTGCTACCACTTTATTTATTTCAAGGTCCAATGTGATAAATTTTATCTTTTTGGGTGTAAATTGACAATTTAACAATCTTTCATGGTGCAAAGTGAATTAACCCTTTTTAAAAATATGCACTTCAGTTCAAATAAGATTTTGTGTTGTATTTTTTGTCAAATAAGTCTAAAAAATTATATCGACTTTCAAATCACCCTACATTTTATGAATACTTCTTTGATTTTTGAGAATTGAGATTTGAGATAGGTGAAAAAAAAAAGTGTATATTCCACATTGAGGGGCATTCAATAAATTTGAGAGAAATTTCGGTGACATCAAATAAATTTGGCCTTCACCTACCTTTCAACAAGATGAGATGAATTTGTGGTTAACCTTGTAATTTTGCGAATCTCTGTTATTTATACATCATAAGAAATAAAATGTCAAAAAGGAAAATTTCAAGGAAAGCTTTTTATAATTTTCCTGGTTCAATCTCTTTTTTTCTTCCAATAAAAACTTAGTAGTGTAAAGATTATTTATTTAATTATTTTATTTTAATATGTCTTTTTCACAATTNTGGTTCAATCTCTTTTTTTCTTCCAATAAAAACTTAGTAATGTAAAGAATATTTATTTAATTATTTTATTTTAATATGTCTTTTTCACAATCTATGATCAAAGGTAAATAAAAAAAATTTAAAAACTCAAAATTGTATAGATATAACACCCCAAAAAAACTTTTCGACATTAATGGTTTCAGCTGTGTAATCAGAAAGTACGTTCATAGAGAGTCTATGAGTACCACCATGGGCGCAGCTCCTCTGGTGTGAGAGAAAAACAGCAAAACGGCTGTTAGGCGAAACCTTGCTGTTTTACCAAGTTCTGAACACTAAAAGTTAATCCGATCGAATTTGGTGTTGATTTAATGATTCCTATGAAACTAGATTATTATGTTAATAAATAAATGTCAAATTTTTAAATCAAAATAATATGATTATTACTCTTCTAAAAAATAAAGAAAATAGTATTTAGACCTTATTTAGAAACTTTAATTAGAGACCTAATGATGTAATTTCAATATAACTATTAAATTGATTGTGAGCTCTATCTAATGTTAGAACTCACAATTAATTCAATGATTACATTAAAATTATATCATTAAATTCTTAAATAAACTTTTCAAATAAGGTCCTTATACCGTTGCTCAAAAAATAAAAACTTAAAGAGTTTTTTCTCTCTAAAAAATGAGTGTTTCTCTCTTCTCTCTAAACCGAGTGCGCTACCATAAAACTCATCCTCTTCCACCTTTACTCTTATACTACTCCGATTGGACCCCGTCCTTCGATTATATCAATTACCAAGTACACAATATCTGTGAACAAATGGGTATTCAATTCGTTCTTGTTTGGATTCTCCACTGCAGAAGAAAGGAATAGGGTGCATAATGAAACTTCATGGACAATGATGGTAAAGTTGATGGTGTAGAAGCATTTTTTTTGTTTTGTTTTTTTTTTTATTGGTATGGTGTTGAAGCAATTGGGGAAAGGGCAAAACATTAAAAAAATTGAATTCTTTCTACCTCTCTTTTGTTTTTTTTTTAAGCATCTTTTTTCTACCTCTCTTTTGTTTTTTTTTTTTTTTTAATTCTTTTCTCCTTTTACCCCTTCCTTGGATTCTTCTTTTCTGTCACCACACCTAGAGACTCTTCTGAGTTCTGCCTCTCTACACTCTTTTCTCTCTCACTGTGACCTATCCAGGCCCTCTCAAGTCTCAACATATACTCAGATCTCTGTCTCTCTCTACATTGTGTCTCGCCTCCATGGCCCATTTTTGTCGATTTCCTTATCCTTGGGCAAACAAAATGAAATAATTGAGCACAAACATCCTAATATCGCCTAATTACACCTCCGTAATCATTTCCCACCGAGATTATGGGTCAATTGTTGTTCTACGCCTATTTTTTTAATCAACCGTTTGGCTTTTCTCACAGTTTGTAAATATGGACTCTCCATTTTTTCGACTATAAGCTAAGCATCCAAGTTATGATGCATCACAGGTATTCGGCAGGGGTGGCCCTACACAAATGGGGACAGTCAAAAATATTAGTTGAGACTTAATGCAATATAGTTTTGATAATGTATAGATACAAAAATATAATTCAATTTTTTCATTCAAGTTTTTGTATAAAAAATCCATTAATCAAAATTTAACTTGTAAACCAAAACCTAATTAAGTATGCAATCAATTGAAATATGGAAAAATTATTTTCCAAAGATCAAATGTTAGTAAGATTTCGAATATTAAGCTATTATGTTTTTAAACTATTTTGTGTGTGTTTATTATGTGGTATATATAATTAATTAAACAAAAAAGTCCGCCGCAAATAAGAAAGGCCTCAAATTTAAGCTGAGAAAAAAATATAGTTTATGAAAATTTGGCAATACATAATTAATCATCTAATTGATTTTATTAGTAATAAACTAAAAGTATTGTGTAATAAGATACCTCATCTTTTTAGTATTTTACATAAAATATATAAAATTAAAAAAGTCATTTAATCGTGTTTTATGAAGTTAGCAATTAGCCAAATGACCATTGCCTTCGCTGTTGGATTTTAAAATCTCGAGTTTTATGAGATTAACAATTGGCCAAGTGGTGGTGCAACAATGTTAAGTGAAAGAGTAATGTTATATAGATTTAATTTAGAGATTTAATGAGTGGCCTATTTCAATGCAATTATTGGATAATTAGTTTTTAGTTTCAATGATAAATGAAACATACTTTCAATCTAATGGTTATCTTAAATTAAGTCTCCGTACACAAATTAAATTCAAATAACATTTTCTAAAATTGAATGAATCCACTGCCCATTAAAGTTATTGTAGAAGTTAGGCACCAATGGAACGGGCTCCCATCCATTTTTTTGTGCACATTAAATAATATAAATTGCACTGAAATCTTTTTTCCTCTTTTATTTTGAAAAATGCTATTTAAACTTAAAATATTACTTTAATTTATTTATTTGATCCATCCATATGTCTACAACATCAATGAATAAAATCATACAAGAATTCTTTGGGAGTAGGCCATGAGGGATAAATACCTTAATTTCGGTATGGATAGACTGTCTTTAATTGACTCAGTAAAATAATTAATTGATGCACGCAAAAATTGATTCGAAATTTTTTTACTGTTGAACCAAAAAAAATTTATACAATGAAGGATCCACTAAGTCCCAATAAAAAAAATGGGAAAATTTCATCCACACTCTTTGTAATTAGGCCTAAATTTAATGACACCCCCTCTTGATTCTAAAACTTCACTGTCACCCCCTGTCAATGTTTATCGGATTACGACGTTTGTTAATTTACAAAAATTCTCCTGAATATTTTATAAGATAAATTTTATCCACACCCCGTTGTAAATAAACATAATTTCAACAACACCTCTTATAAATAAACATAACTTCAACGACACCTCTTGTAAATAGACTTTTCTTTAACAATAATACTCCCTCCTAATTCTGAAAATTTCAATGCACTCTCTTTTATTTCTATTATATTAATCTTTACATTCATCAATTTAATATTTAATTTTATCAAATTAATGTCATTTATTTAATTTAAAATAAATTAACATTCTATCTCATCAAATCAACACAAATTGATATTTAATTTTATCAAATTAGCATTTAGTTATATTAATTGAATATTTTATTTCATCTAATTAATATTATTTATTTAATTTAACATTAAATTATTATTTAATTATATCAAACCAGCAACAAATTGACATTTAACTTTATTAAATTAAAATTTAACATATTAAATAGAATATTAAATTCTATTAATTAAACATTTTACCTTATGAAATTAATGTCAGTTATTTAATTTAACACCAAAAGAACATTCAATTTCATTAAAACAATATTTAAATTTATTCAATTAACATTAAATTTTATCAAATCAACATTGAATTAATATTTAATTTTATAAAATTAAAACCAAATTAATATTTAAATTTATGATATTAAGACAAAATTTATTTAATTAATATTAAATTTTATCAACTAATATTTAAATTTTATATATGAAGGGGATGTACAGAGAGTGGTCAGGTAACGTTGTTGTGAAGGACAAACGATAATAGAGATGTTAGAAATAGATGAAATTTTGACATTGACTTTGTCGATTATAATTTTATTATAGAAAAATTATTTTTAACTATAAAATAAATTTAAACCCTGTAATTAATAACGAACAACAAAAGACATACCACAGAGGGAACTTAGGTAATATAAGAAAATAAGAAATCGAAAAGTGTACCTCTTACCCAACAACTTATAAGAAAATAGAGTTAATGACTTATAAGTCTAACAGGTGTTTTGGATGAAAAAAATTTTAAAAAATTTGCATGAAAAAATGAAAACTATTTGCATGAAAAAAATTAAAAATATCTTCATGAAAAAAAAAAAAGACTATAAGAAAAATTTTTAGAAAATCTACATGACAAATATTTATAAATCTGCAAGAAAAAAAATATTTTTTTTACGAACTTAGGTAGTGATTGATCACTGTGAGAACAAGTTGAAGAATTATGGTTGACTTCAGTCCCCTATATCTTCCAACAACCCTAGATCATTTTGGACTTTCACTAATAACAAAAAGTGTGGTATATATAGGAAGAAAAGGGTTGAGAGCATTTTAATATATTTACATAAAGAATGGTAGTTTGAACATTTTTAAAAAATTTATAATCAAACCGTTACTTTTTATGCTAGTAGAGTTAAAAGTTATCGTTAAAGGGATGTCTTTGATTTGAAAGAATAAACCAAAAAGGAGTGCAATGAAGTTTTAGAATTGGGAGGGGGTGTTATTGAATTTAGACTTAATTAGAGGGGGTGTCATTGAATTTAGACCTAATTAGAAGGGTGTATATGAATTTGCCCTAAAAAATTTTGGTTATTTTTAAGGTAGATCCATGGAACACATGCAAATACAACAATATTCACTTACCGGATTTGGATTCCCTACATTACTCTTTCCCTTCAATTCCCCTTAATACAGTACTAAATGAATGACATGTGTAAGATACTGAATTTCAATGGATAATAATTTTTTTTTGTGAAAAAATTCCTTAATAATAGTTAACACTACATCAATAATAAAATGAATGGAAAAAAATTTTATCCATTAAAATTTAAAACATTTTACATGTCAATCATCTAGCACCGAGGGAATTAAAGAGGGAATTAAAGGAAAGTGGTAATGGAGGGATGTCAATCCATCATTTACCAACTCCATACACAACACAGTACAAATGGATATAATTGACACATACAAAACCTTTGATAAAAACACACACCAACGACAAAGACAAGTGTAACAGAATATTTAAGGCACAACTCTACGTATGCATCTGACAAACATACACATGCATGTGTCATTTGTGGTCTATGATTGAGATTTTGAGCCGAAAAACAAACAAAAAAATATATAAATTATGCGGATTTGGTGAGCCGCGTGGCTCACTTGGTGTGCATGTGCGTTCTTGCATTAACGATCTTTTTGGATTACCTTTATGCAAACTATTTCAATGTGGATCATCTAATTAAAAATAATTTTATTATGCACATCACAAGTGTATACTAAGTTATCTGTAGTTATCGGATCGGTGAGTCTCATCACTGATTTAATGGTTATAAATAATTTGGTGCACATAATTTTATCCTTTAATCAATTGATCACAATAAATATATTGTATAACTAATAATTATAATTACGTCACGTTGAGTGATGAAATTTGAAAATTATTATTGGGATTTAATATGGGGACTTAATTTGAGATTTAAATTAATTGAACCACTGGATTGAAGTGGACTTCATATAATCTTGAAACTTATAATTAATCTAATTGTTATATTAAATAAGATTTTCAAATTAAGTCTTTATAACATTACTCGTTTATTTGTATCAACTTGGTATAAAATCGAGACTAAAGTAGTGAATGGGTATGCCTTAGTTTTTAAGTGTTCAGGTCATAACCAAATCTGCCAATCAAGCCCATTTATGTGTATGCTTCAATATGAACTGGAATCGGCCAATTAGACTTATTTAATGGCATGGTTCAATAATAACTACATTACACAAAACATGAGTCTGATCATACACAATATGGATATAAATTCAATAAATGTACAACAACATATAAATAAATTAAATGTAAATTAAACAAATTTAAACATAAGGGCATGTTTGCTTTGTGGAGTAGGTTGGATGAGATTGGAGTATCATTTCCAATCCGTTCCACCCCCAAGGTGTAGGAAAGCATTTGTTATTTTTCATTTTTTATCCTTGTCCTTGTTTGTTCACATAGTTTGTAGGTTTGTGGGATTCACAGAAAAGAATAGTATTAATGATGTCTTCGTTTGGTCATTTACAAGAATGCCTTTCATTTATATATGATAAAGGTTTAAGACAGACATTTTAGTCTTTGAGTAAACTTGTACTACTTACAAGATTTTTATATCATCTATACAGTAGTATTAAATAGCATCATTAAATAGCACCACATAGATGAGATATGAGCAAGTATTCACCTTAGGCCCAAGATTCAACTACCTCACTATGGTCTGGCTATAAAAAAAAATAAAATAAACAAAATATTAAGTTGGACCCGGATTATTTCTACCTTATTCAGATCATTATACCAGCCAAAACATTGAAGCAAACATGCCCTAAAAGAACTCAGATGGGATGGGATTTATTACCAACCCAACTCTTACCAATCAGAAATGGCCGTCAATGTCTCTAGTAACTACCTACCTTTCAATTTTCTCTAATAGTTCTATTAGATTCAATCATTTTTTCCAGGAAATTTCTCTGATTTTTCCATGAAACTTCTGTGAAGAGCCCATATTCTTTCTGCTGCTATTTTTTTTTTTGGGAGGGAGAAAGAGACTTGAACCCTTGATCTCAAGAAGACAAAGTTTTCACAAGATAAAAAGTACCATTAAACAAAGACTCGTTGATATTTCTGCTGCTGATATTGGTATTTTTCTATTATTTTGATTTTTTTTTCTTTATCTCAGGCAAGCTTTGAATGAGGAAGGCAAGAACTATAGCAAATGAATCAAATATAGAAGCCATAGCCATACAGTTTTTCTTTGTCAAAATGGCTGTTATGCTTGCCGTTGAATGTGCTAGAAGAAGACGGTTTCATCAGAGCGGTGCTTTTTCTGATTCACCTACTACGTCTGCAGCCCATGCCCCCACAAGGCTGTCATCTTTTTGTTTGTACACAACCAACCGTGAAGTCCATATCAGCTCATTTTCTTCCGTGGTACTGTAACAAACCACATCTCTCTCTCTCTCTACATAGATCTACATATATGTGAATGCGTGTTACTAAAATTTGTTTGAATATTACAAACAGCAAAGAAACACGCTGAACCAGGAATATCTGAATGAGAAACTAGCATAAGTGGCTATAGAAGCCAAAGAAAGGTTAGATGAGAGGCTAAAAGGACAAAAGAAATCAGAAACCAAAAGGTAACTGTGAATTTTTTTTTCCCCTTTGTGTTGCATGCCAACCGCATTTAGTAGAGTTGGTAATGAATCATGTCTTAAATGTTACGTGTACAAGTTGCATAAATTGTTGTATCAAAATTTGCATCTCTCTTCCAAATCATTTATTTATAATCGTATCTTATCATTTAACTATATTCATGTCAATCCATTTTTCAAATGAGTACAATAAATCAAACCCATTTATGATTATAACAGTCAAGAAAAACAATTATCAATTCGTGTTAACAATCTTTCATTAATTTTAGAAACCCTTCCTACCATTTGCCTTCTTGATTTTTTTTTTTTTAAATTATGAGAGAATATAAATAATGAACACTGGAGATGATCATCTTATCATCTTATATTTACTACCAGTTCAAAAAAAAAACTAATATTTACTGATTTTCACTTATGATTGAGTTCAGGACTAACAGGCAAGAGAGATTAAAGGGTGGGGAGGGCAGGTCTATGGTATTAGGGGATTTGAAAATAGAGGTGTTTGGAGTGAAAAAGAGAGGATTGAAGAGGTTCAGTTGGGCAAAGTTTGGGCAGAAAAAGAAGGCCTTGGACCAAGAGGAGTGCGCCGTGTGCTTGGAGCAGTTCAACGTGGGCGAGACCCTGGTGCGTTTGCCCTGCTCCCATCTGTTCCATTCAAGATGTTTGGTGCCATGGCTAGAGAACAATGCCCACTGCCCTTGTTGCAGAATGGAGATTTTGGATTTAAAAAGTTGAATGATTTTCTTTGTTTTTCTTCACTTTGTAGATGCCCTACGATCCGAATGTACTTACTTGAAAAAAAGGGTTAATTCACGGGTCTCCCCATCACGTATGGGAGGTTCGTGAGGTGTATAGTTTTTACTCAAGACTACTATATGATTTAAATTTGTGTCGTTCATAACACAGTTGATTAAGTTTTTCCTACACCGGGAACTTGTCTCTTAATGGGTCACTTACAAATAGAGTGAAAGTTGTAATGTTTAAAGAATGAGTAATGCTATATAAACTTAAAAAGTAAATTTAATAATTACAATCATTAAATAGATAGTAAGTCCCAATAAATATTGACACCCACAATGACATTAATAGTTATAATTATCGAGTCTATTTTTTTGATATACTTTTTAAATCCACTTAGCATTGTTATTAACGAATGAAATAGACTACTTTTCTGTTTCTTATTTTCTTTTCGTTTTTTTTTTTTTTTGGGGGGGGG
>CAUOFW020003281.1:132394-193298 GCA_963454935.2 Ilex paraguariensis
TTTTTTTTTTTTTTTTTTTTTTTTTTTTTTTTTTTTTTTTTTGGGGGGGGGGGGGTTTGAGTTGTATTTCTTTAAGATGTATATTAAGGAAAAGGTTAAAGCTCCATTGAATACTCCAAATTAAAAGGTATGTCAAGACAATTAATGCAATAATTGAAGAAACCAAATTGCAGTGAAACTATTTGGCTTTTGTAATTTTTTATGAAGAAACGTGCTGCTAACTAGGGTTGATAATCGATCTGAGCTTTAAGAACTTGAATCGAGTCTGTCGAGTTCATTTTTTAAATAAGTTGAACTCAAGTAATTTGACTATTTTACATATAAATAACTTGAACTTTTTAGTCTCGTTTTCATAAGCAAGTCTAAAAAATTATTTAAGTCTTGCTCGTTTAGAAAATGAACTAAGCTCAAAACGAGCCGAATTCGAGCTAAGCCCCCGACTAGCTTGACTTGATTATCAACCCTAGAACTATAGCGAAAATAATATTTTTTGACTTTAAAAAGTGAAAAAATATCAAAAAATGCTAAGTTTTATACAAAAAAATGGTAACTAAATCCAAAAAAACCAATGCACCTCAAAAATCAGTAAGCTGGTAAAATGCATAAAAAGTTGATTAATAGTACAATACCAAATTTTTTCGGTCCCCTGTGTATCAATTTCTGGTGCCCACGGTGCAGTTTGTTTTGAATTAATGGACCCTGTTGCTTCTAGTTGGGGGAACAAAGTAAGTTGTAACTTTGATATGAAAAACAATCACATAATATATTGATTTGATTTGAAAGTACAAGGAAGAAGATTTCTCCCCATTTGGAAAAAAAAACTCCAATTTTGACCCTTTCAATTATCCAACAATACTGCTAGGACCCAAAAGTAGGACACCTAAGTGAGTCTAATATTTTCGAAATTGATGATTAAAATTGTGAAAAAAAGAAAACCGAATAAAGGGGATTTCTTCAAGTGATTCAGGAATAATATTCCCACATAAGCTTTGGAGGCAAATCTCACAAACCCTATAGCCAAGAAAAGGTAGACTCACTCCTATAATAGAATTTGTTCCTAATATTTTAACATAATTTTCTAAATTAACCTATTATTTTGATTATATGCACAGCGGATCACCTTCTTTGATAAGATTCACTATTAATCTAATGACACTAATGACTTATATTAGCCAATCAAATTAGATTACTAGGTCTAATAATTTCAGTCTTTTTTCTTATCTTGTCCATTAAAATAGCTTAGATTCATCGTTTTACATACAAAATCAAACAAAAGAAATAATAAAACTTTCAAATTAAGAGTATATGAATGTCACATCAAACTTCACAATTCAATGAATCCAATTCTCGAATTCAAATTTGACATCCATGATTATCCATTAAAGGTTTATCTTGTGAAGAACATTCACCAACTTTTGGGTATTATACATTTGTACAATTGATTGTAGTAAGGGAGGTCTATCCATCACTAATCTCACTTGAACAAGGGAGATGCCATAATTTTCTTCTCTTGCTTTTTTTATTGGGCTCTAAAATGCCATCGCTTTCTCCATTAATATAGATCGCCACCATATTACCCCTTGATTTAATTATAAAATAGTGATAGGTCCAGTAAACTTTGATTGATGGAAGGTGTCTTTTATTGTTTTTTTGGTTCAATGATTAAGGGTGTTCGGATCAGTTTACACACACCTCAACTAATTCCCTCTTCTATTTGGTCAAATGCCGACCATCCACATCAAAACTAGGATATTTGTGATGGATAAATCTCTTAGGGCCTGTTTGGTATGTTTTTTAGAGGGGTTTGGATTGACTTGCTCAAACATTTCAAAACCCAAATATGAGATTCAATATTTAATGTTGTCCATACCCATATTTAATATGCGTAGGAATATATAAATATTATGATAATAAATTTGAATTTAAATGACTATTGTGTCCTTTAACCAATTTAATCTAAACTCATGTTTGTTTACTTACATTTTCTTGTGTCTTTATGGTTTAAATATATGACTAATTTTTTTTTCCTAACTTATGAAAAAAATCATGATTATTGATAAAATATAACTATTATTCATAACCATAATAAAGTGCAATAAAACGTTAACCCAACAAGAAAGTGCAACATTATAACAAGATGTGTGAATAGGGTAATATGGGGTATATAGGATATATGGGGGGGTATAAATATTATTTGGATGTTAAACTCATTAACCCACATATAAAATTCACCCTCTCATGGGTTTCATGAAACCCATGAACTTGGATTTCATGATCGGGCCTAAATCAAGTTGGGTTTCAAATTCTAGGCTAGATGTGTATTTGTCAAACATAGATTTGAGAGGATTTATTCCTCAACCCATGTTCCAAAACCCTCTCAAACTCGTATACCAAACAGACTTTTATGACCTGATCTCATGAGATTGTCAAAATTCGAATTTAAGACGCCAGAATTTACAATTGTTTTTAAGGTAAATCGCTTTCATCATATTTTAGGTGTGCGGGTAAGATGTTCAGTTTGAGCGCTTGGTGTCTTTCATTTCTCCACAAATCCTGGATTACCCGAATAGCTTACCAAACCCGAGACCAGATAATCAAATCAGATGTCACTCACTTTTATTCAATCGGATCCTTATTCAAATACTAANCACATAATATATTGATTTGATTTGAAAGTACAAGGAAGAAGATTTCTCCCCATTTGGAAAAAAAAACTCCAATTTTGACCCTTTCAATTATCCAACAATACTGCTAGGACCCAAAAGTAGGACACCTAAGTGAGTCTAATATTTTCGAAATTGATGATTAAAATTGTGAAAAAAAGAAAACCGAATAAAGGGGATTTCTTCAAGTGATTCAGGAATAATATTCCCACATAAGCTTTGGAGGCAAATCTCACAAACCCTATAGCCAAGAAAAGGTAGACTCACTCCTATAATAGAATTTGTTCCTAANTTTTTTTGAATTGTAACTAAATATGAGTTTTGGATTCACACAATCACCTGTAAGGCAGAAAATACAATCTTATTTTATGTTTGTGAAATTAAGGATTTACCTGGTCTAGAGTGAAGGAATCCTCGTGACATATAATTGTAATTTGTGCTTGTAGCCAATTTTCATACTTACATTTGGCTCGATTGGAAGACATAGTTTTGAATTTAATAAAATAAGGTTTTTTGATAATATTTGATAGCGTAAAATAAAGGTATGAAGATAAAGAGGTTGTAGAGGGATCCAAAGGTAGTTGGATGTATGTGAGTGAGTGAGTGATAGTTTAGCAGGTGTAGAGCTGAATAACTCCTTTTGCTGTAGAAACATGATAAATTATAGTTATGGAAATAAGACAACTCATAGAATTCAGTGGTTTACTAGGCTGAAGAATTTGACTAGTCCACTCTAATGGAGTCTCTTACTCGTTAGTTTTTATTACTTGAAGGAGAAGATTAATACAATGAGATTCAATAATTCCTCCTACATAGGTATAACCTCCTATTTATATAAGGGCTAACTTTTGTCTTTATTCGAGATTGAATGGTCTCCTTAATCGGTTAGAATTATGAGGAAAATATTTTGTTGTTAAAAGATATCTGACACTATTCCACTTGTCATTCTAGAAACGATGATATGTCATCTTAGAAGCGATATCTTTGTGCCCAAGGTCGGGTTGGATTGTTGGGCCCAGCTCTTCCTTTGGTGTGCATATTTGAGTTTCCATGGTCATCGACCGAGCTAATTAGGTATCGTTTGGTGGCCTAAGAGATGCTTTCCTTTGGGAAGAGCTGTTAAGGTGAGAGGCTTAGCTTGACTGAGCTTTATAATCGAGTTGTACTAGATCATGCCAAGCTCCGATTATGTAAGCAAGGGACTCATCTTGTTGACTGGTCATGTCAACTCTAGACTTCATGGTCAGACTGTCAAAGTCGAGTTGCGACAGATAGAGTCTAATTTTGATCTATGGTATCATCAATATTCATACTAAAAAATTAGTTAGTTACTTATTCGATTGTTAGCTCAATCAATCACCTATTCTCTAAAATTTTGAAATAAGAAAAAAGTCAAAAAAAGAAAAAATACATAATTTTTAATAAGGATCTAGTGAAGTCGGGAAATGGTTCATGTCATGGATGGCTCCTATTGTGTCTAAGTTTATTTATGTTACTTAGAAAAAATTTTAACAGGTCGAATTTCCAACCAGAACCAGATACAAAAATAAATTTGTCATTTCACTCCTTCACATTGGAGTGAAGCCTATTAGCAAAGGGGGACCTCTATTTTTTGAAAAGTAGAACCACCCCAAGCCTTGTCTTAAGCAAAGAGTAAGTTTGTAGCAAAGCAGTAGATTGGCGAAGGACAGTTGCGCACCAATACCATTGGTTTTGGCCCAAAGGACATAATCAGATAGCCCAACTATTAGAGGTCAACTAGGCAGGAGCTAGGTTCAAGAGGTAAAGAGCCACCCTGATATAACAGGGTAGAGGAAAACAAACCCCAGCCTCGAAGGTGAACTCATAAAAGCAAACTTCCTCAGGAGAGAAGAAATTTGCAATCTCATTAGCGGAATGGACTTGTAGCTGAACAGAACTGGGGATCAAGTAACGACCCCTGAATTCTTTGAGAAATCTCTCATTCAAGCAACTAGAGATATGCTTAACTCCGCTAATCCTCAAGGTAGAAGACCAACCTCTTGAATGGAGTTATAGTCATCCTCGTTCTCAACATCGGTTGGGACTACGAGAGCTGAGACTTTCTNTTACACTCTGTTCACATGTATATAGAGATATATATGATAAATATAAGACGATACACCATATCTCATAAATAAAAGGCCGATAAGTCAAACATGGTCAAAAGTTGATACATATGTNATAGTCATCCTCGTTCTCAACATCGGTTGGGACTACGAGAGCTGAGACTTTCTCGACAGAGGGGTAATTAGAATAAGAAGCCATGACTGGGAAGTTGTGGTGGTGGATATATAGATTTGGTGGAAGGGAACAATTAACCCTGCTAGCAACTAAAGCAAGGTAGAAATTGAACACAAAGGCAAGACNGTAGTCATCCTCGTTCTCAACATCGGTTGGGACTACGAGAGCTGAGACTTTCTCGACAGAGGGGTAATCAGAATAAGAAGCCATGACTGGGCAGTTGTGGTGGTGGATATATAGATTTGGTGGAAGGGAACAATTAACCCTGCTAGCAACTAAAGCAAGGTAGAAATTGAACACAAAGGCAAGACGAGCATGGATGGGTTTTTTGAAGTTTTTTTACCTTAAGAAGCAAAAATAGTAAAAGTGGAATTGAAATATGTTGCTCCAACCTTTGTGATTTAGAGTGAAAATTCATGTTGAAGTAAACAAGCAAGAAAAGATTAGGGCAAGAAATCGAAGGCTTATCAGAATTCTAGAGGCTCCCAAAGACAATTGGAGAAGAAGGTGAAATATCTTTATATACTGGGCCCACAATGACTCTTTGGCAGTTGAGTATACAAAGCGAGCACCGTTACTCCCTCAAACGGCAAACAGACAAATGTAATCAATGCGTTGGTGTACCTCCTACTAGTCTGAGTTGGGGGCTGTTGATGGAGGTAAATTTGGCTAAAGATAAGCTCGTGACTAGCACATACTTATTAGTCATAATCAAGGCACGAGAGGTGGGGTCCAATGCGAAGACCGAGCTTCAACCCCAAGTAGCTCACCCATATCCCCTCTTTTTAGCTCAAACTAGCTCCGAGTATTTGGGGAAGCCGGTTCCACATTCCTTGCCACCTAATTTGAAAAGTAGATACAAAGCTTCAATGGTAATAGGGTTTGGGCTTATAAAGGGGAGAAGGGAGTTGCGTCCAAGGTAAGTAACCCATTTCTTAGCTGAATTTTTTATCCCATATCAATCCTTTATTGACTTTATCATTGGAGGGTCGACCACCGAAGCCCTTTTGGTCCTCGACTTCTGTGCAGGTGCTCGTCGGTGATTGTCAAGTCATCATCTCTCTTTGAGACTATTTGGGGATCAACACATATATATTTGGGATTGTCTCATGTATAACTGAGTTCATATACTGAGCCATATGTAGAAACGAAGCTAGAAATTGTCTCAAGGGTGGGCACTTTAATTAAAGTCAACTCTAGCATAAAGAGATGAATGACTATAGATTTTCACAAATAAAAAATAGTGTAGTCACAAATCTAAACTCCATTAAAATCAAAACAGTATATGAAAATTTCTTATAAAAACCTATTGCCAATTTTTTTTAATGCAAACAAAAAAAGTTATTACCAAAAAATACTACAATTTACCAAATGGCCATATTAAAGTCAATTGTTAATTACACTCTGTTCACATGTATATAGAGATATATATGATAAATATAAGACGATACACCATATCTCATAAATAAAAGGCCGATAAGTCAAACATGGTCAAAAGTTGATACATATGTCTTATATGAAGAAAAAAATGAAAAAAAAATCAATTACAACTCTTACCAAAATAAAAAACTTATTACATCTATTTATAATTAACTCTAGCATCTTTTTATATTTTTATATCAAAATTATAAAGTTATCAAATAAAAACTTAAGAAGTAAAGGTAATAATATCACCAAAATTTAATTGAACCAAGTCAATCATCAATCTTAAACAAAAAGAGATAATTTGCAAGTTAATTGTAAATAATTTTACCTTGAAAATATGAAGTTAGAATAAAAAAAACTCACAAATATAAAAATTAAGTTCTGCCACCACAAATAATATCAAAATAAATAGTTAAATAATATATATATATATATACTGTTAATTGCTCGTGTCTGAAGATACTATATAACTTGTTAAAAAATTACAAATATTGTCCATGTGCAAAGGCGATGTATAACTCATTTATGACAATCAACAATATATATGACCCACTAATATTTTTAACATTTTTTGAAAAAAAATCTTTTAAAAAAAAATCTTTTAAAAATAGGGCATTTGAATATTATCAACTTCTATACAAAACATGTATAATCAAACTTTATTTGAAAAAAATCACGCTGCAGTCATGCATGAATCAACATCTGCAGAAAAAAACCTGTTCACCATTCATAATCAATNTTGCCAATTTTTTTTAATGCAAACAAAAAAAGTTATTACCAAAAAATACTACAATTTACCAAATGGCCATATTAAAGTCAATTGTTAACTACACTCTGTTCACATGTATATAGAGATATATATGATAAATATAAGACGATACACTATATCTCATAAATAAAAGGCCGATAAGTCAAACATGGTCAAAAGTTGATACATATGTCTTATATGAAGAAAAAAATGAAAAAAAAATCAATTACAACTCTTACCAAAATAAAAAACTTATTACATCTATTTATAATTAACTCTAGCATCTTTTTATATTTTTATATCAAAATTATAAAGTTATCAAATAAAAACTTAAGAAGTAAAGGTAATAATATCACCAAAATTTAATTGAACCAAGTCAATCATCAATCTTAAACAAAAAGAGATAATTTGCAAGTTAATTGTAAATAATTTTACCTTGAAAATATGAAGTTAGAATAAAAAAAACTCACAAATATAAAAATTAAGTTCTGCCACCACAAATAATATCAAAATAAATAGTTAAATAATATATATATATATACTGTTAATTGCTCGTGCCTGAAAATACTATGTAACTTGTTAAAAAATTACAAATATTGTCCATGTGCAAAGGCGATGTATAACTCATTTATGACAATCAACAATATATATGACCCACTAATATTTTTAACATTTTTTGAAAAAAAATCTTTTAAAAAANATAGTAAAAGTGGAATTGAAATATGTTGCTCCAACCTTTGTGATTTAGAGTGAAAATTCATGTTGAAGTAAACAAGCAAGAAAAGATTAGGGCAAGAAATCGAAGGCTTATCAGAATTCTAGAGGCTCCCAAAGACAATTGGAGAAGAAGGTGAAATATCTTTATATACTGGGCCCACAATGACTCTTTGGCAGTTGAGTATACAAAGCGAACACCGTTACTCCCTCAAACGGCAAACGGACAAATGTAATCAATGTGTTGGTGTACCTCCTACTAGTCTGAGTTGGGGGCTGTTGATGGAGGTAAATTTGGCTNTTATATCTTAAATGATTCACGTGTAAAATTTATTTGAGAGTTTACAGGTCAAAATTTCAATATTTATAATCAATTATATCTCCAACTCTAATAATATATTCAATCTCCAACTCCAACAATATATTCAACAATAATTNCTAAAGATAAGCTCGTGACTAGCACATACTTATTAGTCATAATCAAGGCACGAGAGGTGGGGTCCAATGCGAAGACCGAGCTTCAACCCCAAGTAGCTCACCCATATCCCCTCTTTTTAGCTCAAACTAGCTCCGAGTATTTGGGGAAGCCGGTTCCACATTCCTTGCCACCTAATTTGAAAAGTAGATACAAAGCTTCAATGGTAATAGGGTTTGGGCTTATAAAGGGGAGAAGGGAGTTGCGTCCAAGGTAAGTAACCCATTTCTTAGCTGAATTTTTTATCCCATATCAATCCTTTATTGACTTTATCATTGGAGGGTCGACCACCGAAGCCCTTTTGGTCCTCGACTTCTGTGCAGGTGCTCGTCGGTGATTGTCAAGTCATNGTTTACTGACTTTATCATTGGAGGGTCGACCACCGAAGCCCTTTTGGTCCTCAACTTCTGTGCAGGTGCTCGTCGGTGATTGTCAAGTCATCATCTCTCTTTGAGACTATTTGGGGATCAACACATATATATTTGGGATTGTCTCATGTATAACTGAGTTCATATACTGAGCCATATGTAGAAACGAAGCTAGAAATTGTCTCAAGGGTGGGCACTTTAATTAAAGTCAACTCTAGCATAAAGAGATGAATGACTATAGATTTTCACAAATAAAAAATAGTGTAGTCACAAATCTAAACTCCATTAAAATCAAAACAGTATATGAAAATTTCTTATAAAAACCTATTGCCAATTTTTTTTAATGCAAACAAAAAAAGTTATTACCAAAAAATACTACAATTTACCAAATGGCCATATTAAAGTCAATTGTTAATTACACTCTGTTCACATGTATATAGAGATATATATGATAAATATAAGACGATACACCATATCTCATAAATAAAAGGCCGATAAGTCAAACATGGTCAAAAGTTGATACATATGTCTTATATGAAGAAAAAAATGAAAAAAAAATCAATTACAACTCTTACCAAAATAAAAAACTTATTACATCTATTTATAATTAACTCTAGCATCTTTTTATATTTTTATATCAAAATTATAAAGTTATCAAATAAAAACTTAAGAAGTAAAGGTAATAATATCACCAAAATTTAATTGAACCAAGTCAATCATCAATCTTAAACAAAAAGAGATAATTTGCAAGTTAATTGTAAATAATTTTACCTTGAAAATATGAAGTTAGAATAAAAAAAACTCACAAATATAAAAATTAAGTTCTGCCACCACAAATAATATCAAAATAAATAGTTAAATAATATATATATATATATACTGTTAATTGCTCGTGTCTGAAGATACTATATAACTTGTTAAAAAATTACAAATATTGTCCATGTGCAAAGGCGATGTATAACTCATTTATGACAATCAACAATATATATGACCCACTAATATTTTTAACATTTTTTGAAAAAAAATCTTTTAAAAAAAAATCTTTTAAAAATAGGGCATTTGAATATTATCAACTTCTATACAAAACATGTATAATCAAACTTTATTTGAAAAAAATCACGCTGCAGTCATGCATGAATCAACATCTGCAGAAAAAAACCTGTTCACCATTCATAATCAATTATATCTTAAATGATTCACGTGTAAAATTTATTTGAGAGTTTACAGGTCAAAATTTCAATATTTATAATCAATTATATCTCCAACTCTAATAATATATTCAATCTCCAACTCCAACAATATATTCAACAATAATTATACTACTAACATATTATACTTAGAAAATAGCACATAACCATGCTTAGACAATATCCAATATAATGATAGTGAAAGGATCCACTGATGCTTGGTGACAATGTATAGCAATTCTACAGTAATGTGGAACCTTCATTCAAAATATATAAAATGGAGTTTGAGAGAGAGAGAGAGAGAGATCATAATTAACAAACCAAAAAAAACTAAATCTTCTCATCATAAAACATGACAGCCAATAGGGGGTACAAAATGCCACCATGAAATTGCTAACTACCATCACCACCATCAGCTATATAAAAGAGCAAAGTAAAAACAAAATATCCAAAGCAATTCAATTATTACTGACTACCATTGCTAAGATATCAATTACCCAACCAAAAACCTCTTGCCCCTCTGCTTGACTTATTTCGTTAACCCTAATCTCTGAACATCACCCGATCATGTGTATATGGCTTATAATGATAGGTGATGTCATTCTCCCTCGGAATGATGTAAGAAATGGGTCAAACATGTGTGTGAATGAAAATGTATGTGTGTGTGTGTGCAAAAGTGCTTCCCAAGCATAGAGAGACTTTCTGGTGTCGTGTTTTACTTGGAATGGGTATTCTAAGGTTGTCTCCTCCAGCAAGGAAGGTGAATTGTGTTGAAGGTGATCTTGCAAACAATGGAAAGATGTATAATCTTGTGAGTTTGTGTTTTGGTGATTGGATTTTTTGCTAAAAATGTAATGAAAACAAGGTTGACTAATCCAAAAGGTTCATTCCACTGGGAATGTCAAATCAACTCAAGACATTCTACCAATAGTGCCTAGATGTTCGATTGATTCATAGGAAGAGAAGGACTAAATCGGAGGTGAGGATTCAAGCATATCCCGTGACAAGTTTACAGTGTATCAAGAACTCATAACCACGTCCACACTTAACCTAGTCAAACCAAACCGTATTACACTAAGAGGAGGAATGAATGAGAGTTGATTTCACATACCCAAGAAAAAATTTTCCTTGAATTAGCCAACTAAAAATCTAGCTACTCATAGTTAAAAACAAAAACAAACATAATGTACGAAGACATGGTAGTGAAATGGAACACAAAACTTATATTAATGCAAGAAAAGAGTTAAACTACAAGAGAGAATGCAAAATATAAAGGTTGAAAAACAATACCCAAATGTAAAACTTGAAGTGCTAGAAAATGTAACTAGACTTGAAATACACTTGAATGAAAGAGTTTTAAGTGCAAAAAGTAAATATTACAAGTGATTTAAAGCTTATTACAACTGAAATGGAGAATAAAATGCACAAATCTAAATTTCTCTCTAGAACTTCATCTTCTTCATTGGGAACTTATCTCTCTAAAACTACTCGTAAACTTAGGTAGCCTCTTCCCTTCCAAAGCTTGTATGAAGCTGAATATATTGTGTAGAGCCCTTACAGTTTCGTCCATGAGGCTCCCCATAGCCTATGTGTGCATGCTTCCCATCAATGGGAGGTAAGATGATGACTTGGACAAGCTAGGACAAGCTTAGCCTACACCCACCATGCCTCCATCTTTCTCTCTCCTCATTTCCCATCCTCCATCTTCCAAGGATGACTTTAGGGTGTAACAGGCATGTATGTATGTAGAATATGTCAAGGGACAAGTGGGAGAATCATAGGTGGGACTCCTAAGTGGCAGAGCTTGAGTTGTAGGGTGTTCTGACAGTTTTGAGCCAAACCTTCCAGAAGGTCTTCTGGAAGGTGTCAGCTCATAACTAGTTTTCATAAAATTGTTATAAATTTTGATCCAACTGTCTGATTAAGCTAAAATTTTGACACAATATAGAGGACATACAGATCTACAACTTTATGTTTTTCACTTATTCAGATTCAAAGCGGATCATGGTCAAAAATAGAGAAATCAGAGGTATTAATACCAAATGGTGCGAGTGCCGGTACCAAAATTCAAGTAGGCTTAGNCATTGGGAACTTATCTCTCTAAAACTACTCGTAAACTTAGGTAGCCTCTTCCCTTCCAAAGCTTGTATGAAGCTGAATATATTGTGTAGAGCCCTTACAGTTTCGTCCATGAGGCTCCCCATAGCCTATGTGTGCATGCTTCCCATCAATGGGGGGTAAGATGATGACTTGGACAAGCTAGGTCAAGCTTAGCCTGCACCCACCATGCCTCCATCTTTCTCTCTCCTCATTTCCCATCCTCCATCTTCCAAGGATGACTTTAGGGTGTAACAGGCATGTATGTATGTAGAATATGTCAAGGGACAAGTGGGAGAATCATAGGTGGGACTCCTAAGTGGCAGAGCTTGAGTTGTAGGGTGTTCTGACAGTTTTGAGCCAAACCTTCCAGAAGGTCTTCTGGAAGGTGTCAGCTCATAACTAGTTTTCATAAAATTGTTATAAATTTTGATCCAACTGTCTGATTAAGCTAAAATTTTGACACAATATAGAGGACATACAGATCTACAACTTTATGTTTTTCACTTATTCAGATTCAAAGTGGATCATGGTCAAAAATAGAGAAATCAGAGGTATTAATACCAAATGGTGCGAGTGCCGGTACCAAAATTCAAGTAGGCTTAGATACCCGTGCCTATGATACCAAATACCACCACCTACTTGATCTCTTTCACTTTAAAGCCTCATAATCCTAATGTAATGTGTCCATCTCTTCACCACTCATCCACACTTAGTTGCAGGGTTCCAAAAGCTATCATTTATCCTATGATTACCTACAACATCAAAATTTTCACATTATTCATAACTTCGACTAACTCTAAGTAATGAAATGCAAAGTTAAAATACATGTACTGAGGCCATTAAATATGCAACATTACATGATCATCACCCTCTCTGGAGATCTTTGAGAGTATATTATTTTACTCTATTAGAATTAAGTTCAAGTGCAGCTCGAAGCCCAAAAATCCCTAATATTGATACGTACTAAATGGTAGCATAAAAATGTCTAGTGATAGGAATTGAAATAAACTAAGTATATCTATGAAACAATGTTCCCAACTCAAAAATTTCAAGGTCCCATTTACCTCAAGCATAGTTAATGAGAAACAATAAAAAGTTCAATCTTACCTTGAACCAAGCAAATTAAATTAAAAGGACGAACTTGGTAAAAATGTATGAAGAATTACTCGTTTATAATCATGACTTAGAGTCGTATATAACCAAACATCTCTCATTCAAAAATAAATCAATAAGCTTAACTTATAATTAAACACAATTAAATTGCAAAAAAAAAAAAAGAAGTAGAACTATGTTTTAGGTTGAAATATATTTAAAATAAGAATAACAAAAAGTAATAAAGAATGTCAACCTAAGCACAACAAATTAGACAGTTAAAGGTAACGACATGTCTCTAATAACAAACAACCTGCTTATGTATCGTACCTACATGTGCAGCAAGTAGTGACCACTGCTTAAAAATTTTAATGTGAAATGAAGTCAAATTACAGAAGGAAGCCTTTTGTCAAGAACAAAAGCTTGTTAATAAGATTATATTCATCATAGAGTACCAAACAATCAGTAGGATTGCATTCATTTCTTTAATGCCAAATAATACGATCATCCATCTGACATTAGTACATAAACCCATGATTAAAAATGTAGTCTAGGAAACTAAAAACACAATCAAAGAAAGAGCAATTATAAAAAAAACCAACTAAATAAAAGTACAAACAAAATTACAACAATTATTTCAATGGTAATGAAGCAAAAAGGAGCTTAGTCTAATGAACATCACATACCCACCTTATTATCATGCAAATGTCCACTTTTAGAATAGGGACTCAAGATACAATTGAATACAATACAATTAAAGCCAGGGAAAAAAATTGTCGCGGTACACTCACAACCAATGTGACAATGGTACACAGGGGCTGGGAGGAAGAGGAAGACAATCAAAGAAGGATAGGAACAGAGATATAGCGAGAAAGCAAGGAAAACTTGGTATCAGTGGCAGTGACGATGGCTGACAGTGGTAGTGACAATGTTGAAGGCTGGCAGTGTTGGTAGAGAGAGAAGTTATGAGGGAGATATTGTGAGAGGCAGATGTATGAGAGGAGGTTGAGAGACGTATGGGAAGTTATAATAAGTCTTGAAGAGTCCTAAAATTAGAGGTCTTTTGAAATTGTTGGGTAAAAAAATATTTTGCAGTAGTAGTTTTGGTTGTTGGATCAATAATATTAAAACAATCTCAGTCGCAAAAAGTTAAAGACAAACAAATTTTAACTACTTTATTATGTAGATATAGTATTAAAAAGAATTGAGGGCGGGCCAGTCCCCTCTGGCCAATTGGTCATGATCTAAATTCGTTAGCACTAAATTCATGCTTCAAAGTCAACTAGTGTTATAAGAACCGGACCGGACTGGCCAATCGGACAAGTTCAACCGTGACTCAGGACCTCAACCAGTCCGGTGCACTAGTTAAACCACATAAGAAAGTAAATTAGGTAAAAACCACCTAAGAAAGTGAATCAGGTAAAAACTGCCAAACAGGCCGATTTTTTAAGAAAACCGTGAATCAGGCGATTTTTAAAAATCAAACTGGTTTGAAGTCCATAAAAAAAATGAAAAATTGTCTGCTGTTTTGTTTTTAATTTAGGAAATTTTGATTTAGCCCTATCTCACATAAGACAAAGAACGACCAATGCTCTTTGTCTCACTAGAGAGGCAGCAATCAGCTGTTTTGAGAGGAGTGAGGCAGTCATCCGTGCTCAGCGACCACGCNGAAGTTATGAGGGAGATATTGTGAGAGGCAGATGTATGAGAGGAGGTTGAGAGACGTATGAGAAGTTATGATAAGTCTTGAAGAGTCCTAAAATTAGAGGTCTTTTGAAATTGTTGGGTAAAAAAANGAAAAGAATGTACTATTATTGTCCAACTTACAGATCCTCTTGTTTGAGTGCTACGGATTGTTGATAGTGATGATAGGCCTTCAATTGGCCATTTGTATATGGCTATGCATACAGCTAGGGAGGAACTATTAAGAAGATTTCAAAAAAGGAAGAAGAGAGTAGATGTTTACTTGAAAATCATTGATTCTCGCTCTGACAGACAGCTTTACAAAAATTTGCATGCTGTTGGTTATTGGTTGAATCCAAGTAACCAATATAACACTATTGAAATGGAAAAGCACAGACAGACTATCTCAGGGCTCTTGGATGTTATTGAGAGTTATGCTTATGGAAATCCCACCTTAAGAAGTAAGTTGACAAATGAGATAAAGTTGTTCAGAAATGCAAAAGGAGACATTGGGCGAGTGACTGCTATTAATGATCGACATACAATGCTTCCTGGTACTTAGAATCTTCTGAGTTTTGACTCATTCAAGTAGTTTGTTTAGTTTATTTTAAATGTTATAATTTGATTGTGATGCATCAAATGTAGATGAATGGTGGTTGTGTTATGGAAGTAGTGCACCAAATTTGCAAAAATTAGTCATTTGCGTCGTAAGCCAAACATGTAGTTCTTCAAGTTGTGAACGGAATTGGAGTGCATTTGAACACATTCATTCAAAGAAAAGAAATAGGTTGGAGTATCAAAGGCTTAAATGAACTTGTTTATGTTCATTACAACTTAAGATTGCAACAAATGTATGAAATCTATGTTAGCATCTTATTAAAAGAAGAATGATTATTTTTCCTCAAGTAAATGACGATATACATGAATTATTTGATGGGTAGAAATTATGATCCTAACGACTTTGAAGATTTCACAAGCAATGCCTCATGGATTTTGAAGGATGAGCCTCCAAGTTTAACCATACATGAAGTAGAAAGTTTTCGTAGTGAATTAGTTGCATGCAATATCCAACCAAACCTCAACACTCATACGTTTCATACTTACTGTATTGTCTTTATCACTAAAAGTTTATATCTACAATAATTATTTGATACAACAATAAATAATGTCTCTATTGGATATAATGTCGATGAAATTTTGAATTTTGAATTGGATGATGACGATGTTGATATTGAAAATGAAGACGGTAATAGGAGTGGAGGTTTTGGGACTGCAACTACTATTGAAAATATCACTCGTGTTGGAGTTGAGAATCCTGAGTTTGGCGTGGATTGAAGTTCATGGAATAGGAGCACTCATTGGAAAAATGAGAATGCGTAGAGAATGTACATTGTGTAACTTCTATCCAGGATTTGAAGAGTTGTATTTTTATTTTGCATGGCCATTGTGATGTTGTGTTCGAGATTTTTAATTTATGTTTACTTATCATTTGGATAATATGTTCTTATGTAAACTTTTAACTTTAGTAGAGATTGTAGTTTGGGATTTGGATTTTGAGTGATTTTTCTGTTATGTACTTGGATTGGAACTTTAAAGTTGAACTTTGATATTTCGCACAGGTGTTTTTTTTACTCAACTTCATTAGTTTTATGACAAATTGTATGCATTTTAAACGTATTTTATATTTTTTAAGTAAATTATTATGTTTTATAATTCCGATAACATTGAAGCGGTCAAATATAAAGGATTCCATGGCATTTTTGTGATTTAGTACACAAAGAGGGCGTCATTCTAAAACAGATGTCATGAAGAACAATTGACACGTCGCCGTTTCGCTCCTATTAAACGTTTGAAAGCTAAACACGAACGGCTAGTTTTAGTGACCGTTTGGAGGAAGCAGGCCCTATATTCAAACTCTCGAATAAGACCACCCCCATCAATCAGACAAATTTTTTTCTCACTTCAAATACAAAAACCCAGCAAATCAAATTCAAAGAAATCAAAAAATTCAGATCTTACAGCTCTGCAAATCGAATCCTCCATCATTCTTTCTCCAAATCACAGCTTACGAACCAAGAAATTGTTCAAAAAATGGTGTACACATACACACCCACATACTACACTTCACTTCATGACTCAATCACCTCTCTATGCAAAAACATCCTCCCATTTTCCTTCAAGAAGCGGCGCTTACCGGTGATCGCGGCAGCTGAGCAGAGGCTGTCGAAGCAACAGTCTGACAATCTGAAATGGCAGCAGGATTCATTTCACCAGATTCTCAACCTGATGGGTCTTTGCAAAGAGGGTATTATACCTGAAACAGAGGTCTCTAATTTTCGGATTCACCTACTTGATACCCTTATTGCTTCCCCCATTGATCATGAACAAACCACCATTTTAAGAGATAAGTTGATCTTCTTGCAGGTGAGTCTTTAACGAGTACTTGATTCATTTGCTGAAATTGTATTGGATTTATATATATGTACACACACACGCATACACACAAATCTGGGTGTTTGATTTTATCTTGTTCTTCTTCAGGGTTATTTTTGATTTTTTTTTTGTTATCGTGCATAGAAAATCGTTTTGAGTTGAGAAATTTCATATTCAGCTTTTTAATTAATTTTACAGTTGAAAAAGTAGAAAAATTAATTTGGATAGCTCATTCTATTGTATAAATAGGTTGATTCTTGACATGTCTTTTTGGTTGTCTGATTGGATTGCATAAATTATTCTTGACGATGAGTTTTGGGTTGAGGATGGTTTTTATTGAATGAAGAGGTTGAATTTATGGATATCTAAAATGGGTAGTTGAGAATTTAGAAAATCTAAATCAAATACTTGATCTTCAAGCAAAAATTAATTGAATTTGTGAAAAATGTAAATTTTGAAGTAGATTTTGTAGCACAAATTGGACTATTATTCCTGAATGTACGATAATTTTGATTGTTTTCTTCTTATAGGAGCTATTGTATGCAAAATGTATATCGGAGGAGGACTACCATTCTTCAAAGAGGCCACTATTACAAAGACTAGCGGTTCAAGGTGCTGAAATCGAGGCTAGGGACGTGATCGTTGGAGCACAGAAAGAGACCTCTGGTGAAGAATGGTCAACAATAGATTTGAAGGATGAGCACTGCTTGCTTGGTAAAGAGCAGTTGAATTCGAAGAACAAATCGAAGCAAGGTTCAGCCATGAAGCAAATTAAAGGAGCTGCATCTGTATTTAGCTTTGCATCATCTCATAAACAAGGAAAAGGAAAGGAAGAGAAGGGTATAAGTGATGACTGTGCAAAACATTTTGTTCTGAATGATCAGAACAATACTGTCCCTGCATCTGATAAGAATGAATTGAGGTTTTCTAGAGAGAACCCCTTCTGGGATATCAATTTGAGGGAGAAAGAGAGTGACACGCGGTCCATTCTCATGTCCGAGAGCTTGCCAATGGACACTGGGAAGGTTGAGAAGCAAAGTGGAGGCGATAAGGCAAAGAAAAAACCGTTCAGGACTCTGTTCCAAAGAGAGCAGAGAGAAGGACAGGGGGGTGGTGGTGACTATGGTCCTGATCCTGAGGAAAGAGTATCAAAATCAGGAAAGAAGCAATGGGGATTTGAGGGGTTCAAGAAATGGAAGAGAAGTGATTCAGACGATGAAACAGCTCNTTTTTCCTTCTATTGATTATCAGTAATTTCAGGGGATTCAAATTCCAATGCCTGCTCAAATTGGAACTTTTTTGTCCTCTTTCAATAATGTTTTAAAGACTAGAGGAATAATCATGTTGACATTGGTTCCTAAGGAATTTAGAATATACATTTCTGCCTTATTATTTGGATTGGTCCACAATGTCCTATCATCTTGCTAGTCATTTTGTTCACCTAGCTTGTGTAGTATGTCAAACAGTCAAATGGTGTAGTTTGAGCAATTCAAACTTTCATAAATTGGTGGTTTTTTAGAGATTAAGCTTTATGATTTTTTTTCATTCCCTAAAATGTTATCAATACAGTTGGTTTGTGATGCAAAGCATGTTGACAAGCAAATAGTAAATTGAATTTTTGAAGATGAATTGATACTATAAACATCATTGATTTTGAGAATCATAAAAACAATGCATTTTGTTTAGACTTGCTTAGCTCTATTGGGCAATTGAAATGGCTTATTATTAATGATATTGTGCTATTATTATGAGTTGGAATATTTGTTGTCATTGTGGATTTTATGCTTTCATTTTGTTTGCTCTAGCAAAATGTCATCTTCTGGGACACCAAATGAATCTACTCTAACCCCAACTAGTTCTACAGCTACCCTAAACACTTCTTCTACACAAGCTATAGTTAGAGGAAAAATTGACTCTGCATGGGAACATTGTCGGGAAGATGTTGTTCCTTCAAAAAAGGGGAGAAATTTGATTTGTTTTATTGCCAAAAGGTCATAAAGGGTGTTAGTATCAACAGATTCAAACAACATTTGGCAGGGATTAAAAGAGCAGTAGAACGATGTACTAGATGCCCTCCCGATGTGAGCCTTAAGATGAAATCGCTCTTAGAAAGTGTTGGTAACAAGAAAAGAAAGACACAAGATTACAGGGAAATAAATCAATATGGACCATAGTTTAGACGTTGTAAAGAGCAGTAGTACTTGCAAGAGAATGACGATGTTCAAGAACTTCCATCCTCTTTTAAGGGAAATGGCATTTCCATTGGTGGAAGTCGCAGTAAATCAACACCTAAAATGGATAGAGGAAGCAAGGGTCAAATAATTGGCTCTTTTTTTGTGCCAAGGACTACTTCAGGTGCTCAACCTACTATTAAAAGTGAAAGTAAGGAGGCAAAAGAGATGTGTGATCTTGTTATTTTTAAATGGATGATTGATGCTTGTATTCCCTTTAATGCTATGAATTCCCAGTATTATCAACCTATGCTTGATGCAGTAGCAGGTTATGGTGGTGGTTATAAAGGCCCTAACTTTTATGACATTCGTGGTTATTTATTGAACAAGAATATCGAAGAAGTCAAAAAATTTGTTCATAATTTTCAAAACACATGGAAGGAGACGGGTTGCACTATCATGGCTGATGGGTGGATAGATAAATGTAGGAGAACTCACATTAATTTGTTGGCCTATTGTCCTAGAGGAACAGTGTTTCTAAAGTTAGTTGGTGCTTCTGATGCTTTAAAGACAGTTGATATGTTATCTAAATTATTTAAAGAGATTGTGTTACTTGTTGGTGTAGAAAATGTGGTGCACATAGTAACTGACAATGCTGCAAATTATGTTGTTGCGGAGAGGTTATTGGAGCAAGAGTTTCCCACAATATCTTGGTCACCATGTGCAGCTCATTGCAGGACATTGGAAAGTTGGATGAAGTAAATGATGTTGTGTCCCATGCTTCAAAGATCACAAAATACATAACCAATCATTGTTTTCCATTGCATTTAATAAGGAAGCATACTGGTGGAAGAGAAATATTGAGACCTGCTCTTACACGTTTTGCAATCAATTTTATTGCATTGCAAAGTATTTTGGCACAAAAGGATGCTTTACGAGCTATGGTTACATCAAGAGAATGGGCTTCATCGGCATATGCCAAGGAAAGCAAGGGAAAAAAATTTGTTGATAGTGTGTTGAATTCTAGTTTTTGAAAAGAATGTACTATTATTGTCCAACTTACAGATCCTCTTGTTTGAGTGCTACGGATTGTTGATAGTGATGATAGGCCTTCAATTGGCCATTTGTATATGGCTATGCATACAGCTAGGGAGGAACTATTAAGAAGATTTCAAAAAAGGAAGAAGAGAGTAGATGTTTACTTGAAAATCATTGATTCTCGCTCTGACAGACAGTTTCACAAAAATTTGCATGCTGCTGGTTATTGGTTGAATCCAAGTAACCAATATAACACTATTGAAATGGAAAAGCACAGACAGACTATCTCAGGGCTCTTGGATGTTATTGAGAGTTATGCTTATGGAAATCCCACCTTAAGAAGTAAGTTGACAAATGAGATAAAGTTGTTCAGAAATGCAAAAGGAGACATTGGGCGAGTGACTGCTATTAATGATCGACATACAATGCTTCCTGGTACTTAGAATCTTCTGAGTTTTGACTCATTCAAGTAGTTTGTTTAGTTTATTTTAAATGTTATAATTTGATTGTGATGCATCAAATGTAGATGAATGGTGGTTGTGTTATGGAAGTAGTGCACCAAATTTGCAAAAATTAGTCATTTGCGTCGTAAGCCAAACATGCAGTTCTTCAAGTTGTGAACGGAATTGGAGTGCATTTGAACACATTTATTCAAAGAAAAGAAATAGGTTGGAGTATCAAAGGCTTAAATGAACTTGTTTATGTTCATTACAACTTAAGATTGCAACAAATGTATGAAATCTATGTTAGCATCTTATTAAAAGAAGAATGATTATTTTTCCTCAAGTAAATGACGATATACATGAATTATTTGATGGGTAGAAATTATGATCCTAACGACTTTGAAGATTTCACAAGCAATGCCTCATGGATTTTGAAGGATGAGCCTCCAAGTTTAACCATACATGAAGTAGAAAGTTTTCGTAGTGAATTAGTTGCATGCAATATCCAACCAAACCTCAACACTCGTACGTTTCATACTTACTGTATTGTCTTTATCACTAAAAGTTTATATCTACAATAATTATTTGATACAACAATATATAATGTCTCTATTGGATATAATGTCGATGAAATTTTGAATTTTGAATTGGATGATGACGATGTTGATATTGAAAATGAAGACGGTAATAGGAGTGGAGGTTTTGGGACTGCAACTACTATTGAAAATATCACTTGTGTTGGAGTTGAGAATCCTGAGTTTGGCGTGGATTGGAGTTCATGGAATAGGAGCACTCATTGGAAAAATGAGAATGCGTAGAGAATGTACATTGTGTAACTTCTATCGAGGATTTGAAGAGTTGTATTTTTATTTTGCATGGCCATTGTGATGTTGTGTTCGAGATTTTTAATTTATGTTTACTTATCATTTGGATGATATGTTCTTATGTAAACTTTTAACTTTAGTAGAGATTGTAGTTTGGGATTTGGATTTTGAGTGATTTTTCTGTTATGTACTTGGATTGGAACTTTAAAGTTGAACTTTGATATTTGGCACAGGTGTTTTTTTTACTCAACTTCATTAGTTTTATGACAAATTGTATGCATTTTAAACGTATTTTATATTTTTTAACTAAATTATTATGTTTTATAATTCCGATAACATTGAAGCGGTCAAATATAAAGGATTCCATGGCATTTTTGTGATTTAGTAGACAAAGAGGGCGTCATTCTAAAACAGATGTCATGAAGAACAATTGACACGTCGCCGTTTCGCTCCTATTAAACGTTTGAAAGCTAAACACGAACGGCTAGTTTTAGTGACCGTTTGGAGGAAGCAGGCCCTATATTCAAACTCTCGAATAAGACCACCCCCATCAATCAGACAAATTTTTTTCTCACTTCAAATACAAAAACCCAACAAATCAAATTCAAAGAAATCAAAAAATTCAGATCTTACAGCTCTGCAAATCGGATCCTCCATCATTCTTTCTCCAAATCACAGCTTACGAACCAAGAAATTGTTCAAAAAATGGTGTACACATACACACCCACATACTACACTTCACTTCATGACTCAATCACCTCTCTATGCAAAAACATCCTCCCATTTTCCTTCAAGAAGCGGCGCTTACCGGTGATCGCGGCAGCTGAGCAGAGGCTGTCGAAGCAACAGTCTGACAATCTGAAATGGCAGCAGGATTCATTTCACCAGATTCTCAACTTGATGGGTCTTTGCAAAGAGGGTATTATACCTGAAACAGAGGTCTCTAATTTTCGGATTCACCTACTTGATACCCTTATTGCTTCCCCCATTGATCATGAACAAACCACCATTTTAAGAGATAAGTTGATCTTCTTGCAGGTGAGTCTTTAACGAGTACTTGATTCATTTGCTGAAATTGTATTGGATTTATATATATGTACACACACACGCATACACACAAATCTGGGTGTTTGATTTTATCTTGTTCTTCTTCAGGGTTATTTTTGATTTTTTTTTTGTTATCGTGCATAGAAAATCGTTTTGAGTTGAGAAATTTCATATTCAGCTTTTTAATTAATTTTACAGTTGAAAAAGTAGAAAAATTAATTTGGATAGCTCATTCTATTGTATAAATAGGTTGATTCTTGACATGTCTTTTTGGTTGTCTGATTGGATTGCATAAATTATTCTTGACGATGAGTTTTGGGTTGAGGATGGTTTTTATTGAATGAAGAGGTTGAATTTATGGATATCTAAAATGGGTAGTTGAGAATTTAGAAAATCTAAATCAAATACTTGATCTTCAAGCAAAAATTAATTGAATTTGTGAAAAATGTAAATTTAGAAGTAGATTTTGTAGCACAAATTGGACTATTATTCCTGAATGTACGATAATTTTGATTGTTTTCTTCTTATAGGAGCTATTGTATGCAAAATGTATATCGGAGGAGGACTACCATTCTTCAAAGAGGCCACTATTACAAAGACTAGCGGTTCAAGGTGCTGAAATCGAGGCTAGGGACGTGATCGTTGGAGCACAGAAAGAGACCTCTGGTGAAGAATGGTCAACAATAGATTTGAAGGATGAGCACTGCTTGCTTGGTAAAGAGCAGTTGAATTCGAAGAACAAATCGAAGCAAGGTTCAGCCATGAAGCAAATTAAAGGAGCTGCATCTGTATTTAGCTTTGCATCATCTCATAAACAAGGAAAAGGAAAGGAAGAGAAGGGTATAAGTGATGACTGTGCAAAACATTTTGTTCTGAATGATCAGAACAATACTGTCCCTGCATCTGATAAGAATGAATTGAGGTTTTCTAGAGAGAACCCCTTCTGGGATATCAATTTGAGGGAGAAAGAGAGTGACACGCGGTCCATTCTCATGTCCGAGAGCTTGCCAATGGACACTGGGAAGGTTGAGAAGCAAAGTGGAGGCGATAAGGCAAAGAAAAAACCGTTCAGGACTCTGTTCCAAAGAGAGCAGAGAGAAGGACAGGGGGGTGGTGGTGACTATGGTCCTGATCCTGAGGAAAGAGTATCAAAATCAGGAAAGAAGCAATGGGGATTTGAGGGGTTCAAGAAATGGAAGAGAAGTGATTCAGACGATGAAACAGCTCCATTGTCACTTAGCGAGAAATCAGATGGTGAAACTTACTTAGGCCGACTTGTTACAAACCCTGTTGGGGAGGGACCAGATACCAAGCAAATTAAGAGGAAGCTACATTCCAATGGTTCATCCTCAGACTTTTTCGTCGATAAGGTTCAAATTCCATATCAGAATTGATAATCTGTTTTCCTTTTGAGTAAATTAAAATTCGTAATATTTCTTACTAGACCTTGGCTTTTTTTCCCTCAAACTTGTAGGTTTTAGGGGATAAAATAAAGGAGGAGCTTTCACGAATTCAAACAGAACTCGGTGCGAAAAATCCAAATGTCCAGCTTTCGTAAGCACTTTAACTGAATTAACTTGTTGAATTTTCATTTATTAGTCTCTATAGCTACTTAGATCTAAGATTTTACTAGTTATTTTATTGTGACACTGTAGGGATGATCAAATTGAAGCAATTTCAACCAGGCTTCCAGTGGACAAGACTGACCTGAAAAAGTTCTTTCCCAAGTAAGGCAACAAACTAAGCCACTTTCAGTATATTCAGACCATTCAATACGGTCTTTGATGAGCTAAATTTTCACTCTTTCTTTTTAGACAAATATCTCTCTTTTCTCTGTTGATTTAGGACATGGTGCGATCGATATGGCGATGTTGTACTGGATGTGGTGAGAAAAGAGTTCAAGGAACATGTTGGGGAGATGGGAAATTTGCGAAACGCTACCCGAGACAGGAACAACTCGAAACTTTGGGCAACATTTGACGACGATGAAGAAAATTGCCACCCAAATCTCTTCGCTCCTCAGGATCATTCATTCCCCGTAAAACAATCAAAATTCATTTCTTTGAAGGATGATCGTGTGTCAACTAGCATTAGCAGCACAGATAAGTGCTTCAAATACAATCCCTTCTTTGATGATTGATTAGACCAACTGAAAGAGAACTATGCCAAGTCCTTAATCACCTTGCTCTCTGGACTTCTAGGCATGGCCATCTCTTCTATGTTGGTTTAGATGGAACCAGACGTATTATATATGTATGTAAAATGCATTTCTTGTAATGGGTTAAGAGACTTATGATTTCCTGGTCTGTTGATGTATGAACTGTACGAAGAAAATTGTTCTTCTAGCTGCTACAACAATATGATTGTATGCTACTCGAGGATCAAAATTTTGTTTCGGTGCATTATTTTCGGACACTTAAGAAACGAAAACGTTTTAACATGTTTCAGAAACGTTTTGATCTGTTTCGAAAATAGAATGAAAAAAAATAAAAAATTTAAAAATTATTTTTTCAAAACATTGGTCGAAATATACCAAAATATTTTGATACCTTGAAACATTCTGAAATAATTGTACAAAATATATTTAAATATAACAAAATATTTTGAAATATTATGAAATACCTCGAACTACTAAAATTTTGATTTCATCACTAATTCGTTTTGATCTCTTTGAAAATAAAAACATTTCAAAACGATATTTTACTACTTCTGACACTATGTGAGATTATTACCACCATCTTGTCACAAACAAGAGAGTTGATACTAAAGAAATACACTTGAAAGGTGGCAGCATTGTTGATTGCTGATTGCTGATGGCTTGTGCCAATTTTTCCATTCGAAGAGAAAAACTATTACTGTTGACAAAATTCAATTCAACCCCTCGCTCACAATTAAAAATAACTACATAACCCCCAAAGGGGAAGGTGGTGTACGAGGGGAACGGATCCAGAGGAGAGGGATAAAAAGGTTGCTTGAGAGAGTCTGTTTGGCATGGGTTGTGGGTGTGGCTTATGGACCTTTTGGGTATGGGTCATGGATTTGAATTTAGTAAGGGTGTAACTTGGACTGGTCAATCCAAATTCAACTTGAACCCAACCTAAAAAAAATAGGATTTGAGTTAAAATTTTTAATACTTGGGTTGGTGCCTAGAAAAAAAAAGTTCAACCCAAATTAAATTTGGGCAAGCCACAGATTGAGGCATCGGGTTGAAGTCGATTATTAAATCGGATTAAACCTGAATATACATAAATATATAAATACTAATTGATGCACACGTGTGTGTGAACTATATTTTATAGAAAATCATATATATTAAAGTCATGAACCAAAATTCTATACATTCACTTGTTTGGTAAACATTGATAAATAATTATCGAAGAACAACTAAATCCATAAAATATACTAAAGAAAATAATATTTCAAGTTGACTCAAATAGATCATTCTCGATTCCATCCTTATATATCTTGTCTCTCATCATAATTGGAGAAGGTTAAGCAGCAATTATATGAGTATCCACATTTCACCCCAAATGGAAGCAAGAGACCAGCATTTTGTGCTTGCTTCCATGAAAAATTGCAGGCTGGGGAAAGTTGCTTCCGCTTACAACAATCTAGTTTCAAAGATAACATGATCAGACAGGTAGAAATATAATGTACCAACATGAGAAAATGTAAACAACCAAACAAAAACATCAGGGCAGAGTCAAAAGATTCAGTTTAAATGCGTATTCTGCGATCTGCTCTCCTCGCAAGGGCAAAGTCAAAAGATTCAGTTTAAACCACTACTTATTACTCCGGCAAACCACTTGCCTAGGATGTTCATTTTTAAGCAACCAAAGCATCAGTTCAGAAACCTATATCGAAACACTGGTGTGCATAGTCACTATAAAAAAAATATTCACTGTTGTTAGCTTGATGCAAACATCAAACTCAAAAATTGCAGTAGATAAATAAAAGAAAATATACAAATAAAGCAAGAATAATGGTGCGGGTCAAAAGGATGAACATCTACCCACTCTTAAGTTGCAATGCAAAGCAAAGCATCACATCCAATCAAAACAATATGGAAAAAGCCATCCACTTCCTCTGCAAGAACATCTAATCCTTGTGAAAGCTTCTCACTCTTCTTCCCCAAATCTGAGATAGAATTTTGGAATGCTTTAACTTCAACAGGTCCCACCCCATTCTGGATCATGGGGTACAATTTGTTGAAAACTATATAATTTGCCTCAAGCTCTCGCAATACTGTACACTTTCACTCGAAAATATATTTCTTATCCCTCTGTTTAAAAAAAGGCTGCAGCTCGATAAAAGCTCTTGCCCACAAGCATATTTTGAGAACTTGGAAATCCCTCAACTTCTTTGCCGAACCTGAGAATGCAGCCATGAAGATGCTACAAACAAAGAAAGTTACCACCTTAACTCCATACATTGCACGCATCAAAACCTTGGCTTTGGCTGAGTTTTTCACCTTAGGAGGTTAAGTGTTTTAGTAAGATTGTCTAGGATGGAATTACAGTTCTCAAGTGTTGAGTTCTTTCAATTAATGTGTTTCCTCCAACCATCAAATGAAGCATGAGCATGCAAAAACTTTTTTGGAGTGGGGCACTCCAAGTTATGCAAGACACATTGAAATAAGTGATGGCCTTGATTCAGGCGTG
Source organism: Ilex paraguariensis (assembly GCA_963454935.2). NCBI lineage: Eukaryota > Viridiplantae > Streptophyta > Magnoliopsida > Aquifoliales > Aquifoliaceae > Ilex > Ilex paraguariensis. Next base: position 159,729 of record CAUOFW020003281.1, read on the forward strand.
ACAGCTCAGACCTGAAAAGCAACTTCACACTATTGTCCAGATATACATCAATCCATTTCCCATCCCAATTCAACACAGGGGTGGTGTTTGGATCACCATGGAAGGATTGGATTGAATTGGATTTGAATCCAAACCNATCCATTTCCCATCCCAATTCAACACAGGGGTGGTGTTTGGATCACCATGGAAGGATTGGATTGAATTGGATTTGAATCCAAACCTAATCCAACCCAATGCAAAGTAGTCCAGATTGTAGGATTATAATCCGGGATTCAAATCCTATCCCACATTTGGATAGATTTTATTTTGTCTGTGGAACCCATTAACATGTGAAGATAAAACATGCTAAAATGACTATTTTACTCTTGTGTAAACAATGTGATCCAATCATATACCATGTTTGGAATGGAATGAAAAAAAAAACTCAATCCATTAGCATAGTTTTTTTTTACAACAAAAAATATGAATATCAAGGAGATTAAAAAGTAGAACATTTGGTTTTGTATTTAATTTTACTTTGTCATTGTGTGATGATGTCTTGTACCCAGATTTGTGTTCAGTGCAACATTGTATTTAGAAGTAGAGAAACTGCCTTCTCTTGCAAAACTAATTCCAAATTTCTTCTATGGCGTGCGCAGAGACGCAAATTTGTAGAACAGGAACTTGAGAAAGTGCGGGAGGAAATTCTATTGCATAAGAAACAGTCTAAGGTTGCTGAAGATGCAAAAATGCAAGTTTTAAAGGAGCTGGAGAGCACTAAGAGGCTCATACAAGAATTGAAACTCAATCTGGACAAAGGTGATTGACAGAGAAGAGAGGAAANCAAAGACCAGACTCAAATTTCAAGGTAGCAAGGTGTTAGATACCGAGTATGCTAGTTATGAACTCATTGTCAAATGAACAAGTTCAAACCTATATGTTTGTGGTGAAGATAGTCCATTTACTTCTATTGGAGGTTTTCCTGAATACAACATTATTCTAAATTTGGTAGNGAAATGGGTTTATATACTTGGCCAAAAAAAAAAAATTCCCTTTTTATTGAGCTTCTGTTATATAGATAGATACAGAGATCTTTTCTGGGAAGAAGGGGAACAGTAGTCCACACTTTGCAACCCAAACCAAGCTTATTATAAAATTCTACACACAGGAATCACAGTTACCAACATAATACACCAATACAGAGAAGAGAGAGAGAGACAAAGAAGGGAAAGAGAGAAACCTGGACCTTGGACTTCAGCACCGTTAGTGGGGGAACCAGTGGGGATGCTGTGTGTTGGAAAGTGATGGAGCTGGGTACCAAAACCTAGCAAAAAACATTGTTTAAGGGTGTAATTTGTAATTTTATCATTTATCCCTTCACTAGGTTTTCAATCCTTCCGTGGTCATGGGTTCAGATAATCCCTTCTGACCTGGATTCAAGTCCAGCCGTAGAGCATGCCGAGTTTTTAAATCCCACGAGGAGAGGATTTCAAATTTTTCAACCAAATTTGAGATAAGTGAGCCATTTCACTGTTTTAATCCAATTCCATTTTTAATGCCCTCAATCCTGTCAAACAAACACCACCAGGGAGTTCAAGGGCGGTAATGAGGACTTTTATATTAGTGTGCGTGTCACAAAGGGACTTCATTACAACCTCATCCTTGATAGGCTAAGTACAACCTCCTGTCTTTTGGCTTAAGCTTCCTAAACCTCTCTGCCAACGTTTCCTCAAACGTGTTCAACCGTTCATGGAACCATGGAGAGAGGTGTGGGCCCTTAGGTAACACCATGCAAAATGGATTTCCAAATGGGAATAGTGGTCTATGTGGACCCCATGGAAGACTCATTNATTCGAAGTTATAGGTCTTTGTGTCAGGCAAAATTTTCCCTAATAAAATAACTAATGTCCACTATCTTTTTTTAAAGTTAATAATAGCATTAACATCAACTAATCCATTCTTTCAGACTATACCAATTCTATGCACTTTAAATTGATTTCCTACCTCTAAAGTCTACAGAACGCTTCCGGTGCAGAGTTTTTTGGTGTTGCATGTTTTCACTGTATTAAATTCATGAAGACAAACAACAAACAATGCCACAAAACGAAAATAAAAATAAAAAAGAAACACAATTGAATTTCTATACAAATACTAACAACCAGAACTCGTTAAGTAAATTCAAACCCAATACCCTCTACAGCTACAAGTATCAAAAGATTCAAATTTCGTTGACTATATAATAAAGACTTATATGCAAGCTTAAATAAAAATAAAAATAAAAATAAATTAAAAGTTATTTTTTCATTCCAGAGGTTGAATTTAACGAATAATTTTGGCGCTCGATTAAAGAGAAAATTATATTATATTATATTATATTATATACAAAATGTATAAAATTACAAGAGGATAATGACTAACCCCAGACATTAGAGGAATGATTTGTTAACAAAAATTTGTTACCTGAAGAAGCAGTACAGTGATGTTTGTGCAATACCAAAAAACAAAATACAGACGACGTCTGACCGAGAAGGGCGAAGGCCGTTGACAATGCCAAATATGAACTGGGAGGATGTGTGGGAAGTGGAGCAGTCATTTTTATTTTGGCCATTACTTCCTGTAATTCTAGAATTAAAAGAAACAGAGCGTGTGTTGCTAATTGATATCTAGAATGGCAAAGGGTGCAAGGGATTGCGATCGTAACTGATTCTCAAATTGAATTAGTGTAATTAAAGAAAATTTGGGAGAAATAATGGGCGAAGATGTAGAACTTGGGTTGTTTGGAGACGCCCTTAAATATGCTAATAATAGGTTGTAGGGGGTCAAAGGCAGAATTAATGAGAGAAGGAGAGGAGACATGACGGTTTGGTCTTCGTTTATGTGTGAAAATAGGGATCGCAGTGGACNAGAAGATGTAGAACTTGGGTTGTTTGGAGACGCCCTTAAATATGCTAATAATAGGTTGTAGGGGGTCAGAGGCAGAATTAATGAGAGAAGGAGAGGAGACATGACGGTTTGGTCTTCGTTTATGTGTGAAAATAGGGATCGCAGTGGACTAGCCAAAAGCGTATATCCGTCTAAATTCGTTTTGTTTGAATCGAAAATGGATTATACGTATTCGACAGTAGACGTATACGAAGATACTCATATAAATTCGTAAGGGGATGAAGGCGGGGATATACTTACCCTTACCCCTGCCCCCGCTACCTGTTATATATATATATATATACTCACGAGCCTTAACTNCGATTGAATCGAAAATGGATTATACGTATTCGACAGTAGACATATACGAAGATACTCATATAAATTCGTAAGGGGATGAAGGCGGGGATATACTTACCCTTACCCCTGCCCCCGCTACCTGTTATATATATATATATATACTCACGAGCCTTAACTAAACATATTTACTGTAACAACTAATCTAGAAATATGGTAATCAAACTAACAAGTGGCATTGTTATGTGGTAATCTTATCAACTTTTTCTCTGATTATTCTTTTTTCTATTTGTGTTCACTGATTGAAACTGTTAGTAGTTTAGATTGACCATGCTCTAAAAACAGATAAGAGAAAGTAAGATAGTTTTGTATTTCATTGTGGATAGAAATATTGTGAATGAGGGCTGATATGTTTATCTGCTAGAGTTAACTAAGAAATTGAGAGAATTATTGAATTAGCGAAATTTTAAGTTTTTATCTTTTAACATTTTATAGCTGTAATATGAATTGTAATTATTTTTTATGAAATTTCAAGTGTAGTGCTATCGTTTTCTTAATTCAATTTTATTTTTTTTCTTCATTTCTCTCTAATAGTTTCGTTTCTCTTTTTGTGGTCCAATAACACTTTAAACAGAATACTATATTGTTTTGACTTTTACATTATGTAATCTAGATTATTCACTAGATTATTTAGAATGTTGTTGAATTATTTAAAATATTAGATTTATTTAAAATTTTGGATTATGCTACTTGGGCTTGAGCTTAAGCGGGTATGGGGAAGCGGGGACAGAGACGGGGATTAAAAATTTATCCGTGGACAGAAATGAAGATGAAAATTATATCCGTTAACGGGGGTGGACCAGAGATGGACAGAGTTTTTTTAAGTGGGTACGGGGATGAAGACTACACTCCCCCGCCCCCGCTTCAGTCCACTGACATCCGTATGTGAAAACGCAAGAGCGAGAGGGAGAGTAACGACTGAGAATAGAGAGATAGAGGGAGAGAGAGAGAGATGGGTCAGTACAAGAGTAAAGGGCATAAAGAGAAAGTGGTGATTCATGTTAGTCTGCTATTAAAGATGACGGATATGGACGACATTATTGTGTTTTTAGAGGACAAAAGTGAAAAGAAAATATTTTTCATGTATTCTCATATTTTAAAGGAGTATAGATATGTCACGCCCCATCCCGATCTCCCAAGAATAAAATGCAATTAAGTTTTTAATACACTTGTTTATAATTATTATAATTTAGATTGATCAAGCATTAAATAATCTCATAGGTACAACAACATCACCCATCACCTTAGTCATTAAGTATGATAGTAAAACTTGTCTCATAACCTGTTTCATATATAAAACATTTGTACTAATTGTTTGTTTCTCAAGTTATAAACATAAAAAATTTCACACCCACATAGCATACATCACAAAGTATGTTTGTTGAGTCTATTTACAAATATATACTATTAATCTGTTATAATAATCTCTCATAAATATAATATAATACACAACCCAGNCGTTCATGGAACCATGGAGAGAGGTGTGGGCCCTTAGGTAACACCATGCAAAATGGATTTCCAAATGGGAATAGTGGTCTATGTGGACCCCATGGAAGACTCATTCCAATGTGTCAACTGCGAAATATCTAGAACAACACCCAATACAACTGAATGAGAAGACAATTTCTCAAGACCGATCACAGGTGCATATGTGCATAAATGTATCAATTCAATGTAAAGAGTTCTTTTCTTTTCTCTTTTATAATAAAAATCACATATGTAAAGATTTTTTCCTGGCTTTTACCATTTCTCACTTAAACAAATCGCAGTTCAACCAATTAGAGTCAAGTTAATACTATAATAAAAGTCGTATTCAGAGCAACAACTTTTATGATATAGGAAGAGTTTTTAATAGCCTCCAATTCAAACCAACNCAATTAGAGCCAAGTTAATACTATAATAAAGGTCGTATTCAGAGCAACAACTGTTATGATATAGGAAGAGTTTTTAATAGCCTCTAATTCAAACTTACTTGACAAATCAAATTTAGATGAAATAATTATTTATATCTCACAGCAAAATTATAAAATTCACGAATATATTTGGTTGTCGACGTTAACTAATTGCGTCAACCATTTCTTCTGATAGCTTCATGAAAATTGATTACCAATATGGCAGTAATCATCACAAATTATGGCAAAAGGTCACAATACCACCAATTTCTCACATGAAGTGAAGTTTTGTTATTTCATAACCCCGTTCATTCTAACAGTAGTTATGAGAATCTTGCATCTAGCAGCAGTTATGAAAAGGATGAGGTATAACACATCTAATTTGGTTGTATTATTCCAGAATCCTACATATCTGGGTAGGAGTTATTTGGTCTAATGCAAATGACCAAAGACCAGACTCAAATTTCAAGGTAGCAAGGTGTTAGATACCGAGTATGCTAGTTATGAACTCATTGTCAAATGAACAAGTTCAAACCTATATGTTTGTGGTGAAGATAGTCCATTTACTTCTATTGGAGGTTTTCCTGAATACAACATTATTCTAAATTTGGTAGTATTTATATTTGCAGCCCATTTTTGCGAGCAAATATGAAGGTAAGGGTTTCCAAGATTCACATAGTTTTTTTTTTTTTTTGCTTTAGTAAATTCATGCATATAACTAAAATATTTGCTCTTATTCGAAGTTATAGGTCTTTGTGTCAGGCAAAATTTTCCCTAATAAAATAACTAATGTCCACTATCTTTTTTTAAAGTTAATAATAGCATTAACATCAACTAATCCATTCTTTCAGACTATACCAATTCTATGCACTTTAAATTGATTTCCTACCTCTAAAGTCTACATAACGCTTCCGGTGCAGAGTTTTTTGGTGTTGCATGTTTTCACTGTATTAAATTCATGAAGACAAACAACAAACAATGCCACAAAACGAAAATAAAAATAAAAAAGAAACACAATTGAATTTCTATACAAATACTAACAACCAGAACTCGTTAAGTAAATTCAAACCCAATACCCTCTACAGCTACAAGTATCAAAAGATTCAAATTTCGTTGACTATATAATAAAGACTTATATGCAAGCTTAAATAAAAATAAAAATAAAAATAAATTAAAAGTTATTTTTTCATTCCAGAGGTTGAATTTAACGAATAATTTTGGCGCTCGATTAAAGAGAAAATTATATTATATTATATTATATTATATACAAAATGTATAAAATTACAAGAGGATAATGACTAACCCCAGACATTAGAGGAATGATTTGTTAACAAAAAATTGTTACCTGAAGAAGCAGTACAGTGATGTTTGTGCAATACCAAAAAACAAAATACAGACGACGTCTGACCGAGAAGGGCGAAGGCCGTTGACAATGCGAAATATGAACTGGGAGGATGTGTGGGAAGTGGAGCAGTCATTTTTATTTTGGCCATTACTTCCTGTAATTCTAGAATTAAAAGAAACAGAGCGTGTGTTGCTAATTGATATCTAGAATGGCAAAGGGTGCAAGGGATTGCGATCGTAACTGATTCTCAAATTGAATTAGTGTAATTAAAGAAAATTTGGGAGAAATAATGGGCGAAGATGTAGAACTTGGGTTGTTTGGAGACGCCCTTAAATATGCTAATAATAGGTTGTAGGGGGTCAAAGGCAGAATTAATGAGAGAAGGAGAGGAGACATGACGGTTTGGTCTTCGTTTATGTGTGAAAATAGGGATCGCAGTGGACTAGCCAAAAGCGTATATCCGTCTAAATTCGTTTTGTTTGAATCGAAAATGGATTATACGTATTCGACAGTAGACATATACGAAGATACTCATATAAATTCGTAAGGGGATGAAGGCGGGGATATACTTACCCTTACCCCTGCCCCCGCTACCTGTTATATATATATATATATACTCACGAGCCTTAACTAAACATATTTACTGTAACAACTAATCTAGAAATATGGTAATCAAACTAACAAGTGGCATTGTTATGTGGTAATCTTATCAACTTTTTCTCTGATTATTCTTTTTTCTATTTGTGTTCACTGATTGAAACTGTTAGTAGTTTAGATTGACCATGCTCTAAAAACAGATAAGAGAAAGTAAGATAGTTTTGTATTTCATTGTGGATAGAAATATTGTGAATGAGGGCTGATATGTTTATCTGCTAGAGTTAACTAAGAAATTGAGAGAATTATTGAATTAGCGAAATTTTAAGTTTTTATCTTTTAACATTTTATAGCTGTAATATGAATTGTAATTATTTTTTATGAAATTTCAAGTGTAGTGCTATCGTTTTCTTAATTCAATTTTATTTTTTTTCTTCATTTCTCTCTAATAGTTTCGTTTCTCTTTTTGTGGTCCAATAACACTTTAAACAGAATACTATATTGTTTTGACTTTTACATTATGTAATCTAGATTATTCACTAGATTATTTAGAATGTTGTTGAATTATTTAAAATATTAGATTTATTTAAAATTTTGGATTATGCTACTTGGGCTTGAGCTTAAGCGGGTATGGGGAAGCGGGGACAGAGACGGGGATTAAAAATTTATCCGTGGACGGAAATGAAGATGAAAATTATATCCGTTAACGGGGGTGGACCAGAGATGGACAAAGTTTTTTTAAGTGGGTACGGGGATGAAGACTACACTCCCCCGCCCCCGCTTCAGTCCACTGACATCCGTATGTGAAAACGCAAGAGCGAGAGGGAGAGTAACGACTGAGAATAGAGAGATAGAGGGAGAGAGAGAGAGAGATGGGTCAGTACAAGAGTAAAGGGCATAAAGAGAAAGTGGTGATTCATGTTAGTCTGCTATTAAAGATGACGGATATGGACGACATTATTGTGTTTTTAGAGGACAAAAGTGAAAAGAAAATATTTTTCATGTATTCTCATATTTTAAAGGAGTATAGATATGTCACGCCCCATCCCGATCTCCCAAGAATAAAATGCAATTAAGTTTTTAATACACTTGTTTATAATTATTATAATTTAGATTGATCAAGCATTAAATAATCTCATAGGTACAACAACATCACCCATCACCTTAGTCATTAAGTATGATAGTAAAACTTGTCTCATAACCTGTTTCATATATAAAACATTTGTACTAATTGTTTGTTTCTCAAGTTATAAACATAAAAAATTTCACACCCACATAGCATACATCACAAAGTATGTTTGTTGAGTCTATTTACAAATATATACTATTAATCTGTTATAATAATCTCTCATAAATATAATATAATACACAACCCAGCAATTAATCATACTAACACTCAACCTAAGTGATATCACATTAACGTTGCACATGACTCAATCAACTAGACAGTGGACCAGTCTGCATCCTCATTTATAGTACTTGAAAAGAAGAAGCTGTAGAGGTGTAAGCTAAACCACGGGCTCAGTGAGTATACATGTTGTATATGAAATAAAAATAATAGTAAAACACTGAAGTAGGTAAATACTACGTAGTTACACGTATCAAACAATAACAACAATCCAATTCTAAAGAATTCACAAGTCATATCACATCTATACCACCCCTGATCGGGTAATCGATCCCACATGGATCGGTGTCTCCCGAACCTCCTGGGAACACCACAGTGCTAGCACGCTACTGTACGCCTAGTGATTAGGCATCGACGCCCCTGTCTTAAACAGTGCGTCACATTCCACAATACACAGTACAAAGCATCAGTCAATCATATAACCACATAGCACATATTTCTAGAGAATTGCTATTAAATTCTATCATTTAATATCATCTTATAATAGCATTTTTAAAACATATAAAGATATACAACTACCTTAGATGTACAAATCTACAACCCTTCAGCCTTATTGGTGGATCATTTCGGTGTTATCGTATATGTTCTAACACCGACTGTCTCACCCATTCCACCTAAAACAATTGCAATTCTAATATCGATATGTTTATCACATTTAATAATTAATAATGCACTAACGCATACAAAATTATGCACCCCAAAGTGCTTCCCGATAACTCTAGTTACCGCACTATCCACTCACACATTAGCACTTTAAGGTTAGGAATCACATTTTCTCCCCAAATTTTTAAAATCACTCAAATTAATCACAATTATGATTAAGCAGGTCAAACACATTGACCCGATACCCATTTTTACACATTTTGACCCCCGAATTCTAAAAACTGCACTTTCAGCATTCCATATATTTCGTACTGGATATCATATTCATTTGTCTTCAAAATTTACATTATCATATCAAGCATTATTTAAAAATACTGTCTGTAAAATTTCAGGTCATTTAGATTAAAATTCGCACATGTGATAATAACATTTAGAAATCAGGATTTCGGCGTTACCGACACCCTTTTCCAACCTCTATCACTCTTTTCTTTTTAAACCGCTACACTAAAATTTACATACACATTTATTCAATATAAAACAGCCTCTAATTGAACTTTTAAACTATTCATTTTACTCCCATAATTTTGATTTCGACTTAACCTACTCAAAGCATTCCAAACATCTCCATATACATTTTCCCATTGTTCTCACACTTAGTTTAATATTCATTCGTAACGGCCCTAAAACGTGTTAATTCACCTAATTAAGCTAACCAAAAAAAAATTGTTTTGCAATTAAAAAAAAAGAGCTCATTGAAATTTACATAAATGAGCCCATTTTTTTTTAACACAAAACAACTCACTAATTATGTTTAATTCACTTAATTTAAACTCACGAAAAAATGTTTTTAAATTACACTAAAGCAAACCATTAAAATTAACCGAGGCAGTTCAAGAATTAAATTAAAATAGTCACTAATCTAAAATATGTTAAAATAGTCCACACATACACCATACATATATACTACAACACATTCTTAAATTTAGTTCCACATACCTTACTAAATATACCCACACATATATTTTATTTTTCCTTTCGTCTCTTGCTCTCCTCACTCTCGGCTTCCGTAATCAGACACACGCACACTCTGTTTTATATATAACACACACACACACACACACCTTTAATCTTTAAAGTTCACACACACACACACGGGGCATACACAGCACAGCCCACTCAGCCCCCCTAAATGACTAACCAACTTTACATTCAAACATGTGTAAAGTTAATTGGATAATTACACTTGCTCCCCCTAAGTTTTTAAGTAATTTTGAAATCGACTCACTAGTATTTTCACACATGAAATTTTTATGAATGGGTCTTACTAATACATTACTAACGAAGTCCACATATCATATGCATGCTCACACACATCATGGTTATGAAAGATTTAATTTAATTAACCTTTTAATAATTTCTCATAATTGCAATTGAACCCACAAAATTATGTTCATATACATGCAGTGCATGATTGAGTATCACATATATTTAACTAGAGATAGCATTTATCTTCACTGTTCAGAGTTCAGACTTTCATTTCAATTCAAGTCTTCACCTTTGCGCCTTCATCACTTCCAAATCCCTCTCTCACTCATCACTCCTCCTTCTCTCTTCATCTGCGTCACGCCCTTCATCACAGATCACTTAAAAAAAATGAAATCTACACTTCAAAAAATCAAATTTACACTTCAAAAAATTGACCCAAATTAAATAACCCAAGCCCAACCCAATTTTTAACTCAAAAATCAGCTAGAATTAAATAACCCGAATTCAATCCGTACCCGTCCGAATTAAACTCGGGCAGACAGTACTTAGGTTGAGGTAGGATTAGGGTTAAAGATTATATATATAGGATTGGGCTAGAGTTGACCTTTCAACCCGTCCAACCCGCCCGAGTTGCACCCCTAGAATTTAGAGATAATGGGATATGAGTACCTTTTTCAGAACTTATTTGGCTTTAAGTACTACCTCCAAACTTATCCTCCTTTAAGTTCTCTTTTTTATTAAATAGTTATCAATAAGTACACTTTTTAAAACATTTTTAAATTTTTTTTAAAGTGTATTCTATAATTACCCCTACCATAAATAGTGTATACCTAATTGACAGTGTAAACATAAATATAAATAAGTATATATATATATAAACATCAAACAGTAACATACTCAATAAAAAACTTAATTAAAAAGTAACAATTATATATATACATATGTGTGTGTGTGTGTGTATGAAATCTCAAAATTCAAATGATACACAAATATCAAAAAAAAATTTGAAAGTTTCACATTCTAATATTTAGATATTAAAAATATAAAAATTGTTAATTAAATATACACTATTTATAGTAGGGATAAAATGACTTTTATTTAAAAGATATATTTTTATCTCAATTATTTTAAAAAATATATTTTTTATTCTATTAAGTTTTTAGGAAGGTACCGATCTCCCTGAACCCTTTAATTTAGACATGACAACACACATATAACTATGCATCTGTTTCTACATGATAATGGAGTACGTCCAAACACAGAAAAACAAACACCAATATACCGAAACAACTCCTACTTTAAAAAATAAAAATAAATAAATAAATTTTAAAAAATCACCAAACGTACCTTAGTCCTTCATCAGCATTAAAATACAGTCCTACTAATGATTGGATGGAAATGCATTTGACTATTTCTGACACATCTGTCAGNTAAATAAATTTTAAAAAATCACCAAACGTACCTTAGTCCTTCATCAGCATTAAAATTCAGTCCTACTAATGATTGGATGGAAATGCATTTGACTATTTCTGACACATCTGTCAGCAGATGTAACTAAAGGATAGGCCATTAAAATCTCATTTCCAATATTGAAACTGCCATCTCAGAATTCATTCAGCCTCAGCTTTGAAAGGAAAGAAAGAAGTAACGGGATAAATTATAACCCACTCAAATTTGCACCATGAATAATGGAGTAAAGATTTTACCATTGCACCAAACAACAGATTACACTCTTACTACTGCACCAAACAAAGGTCGCATGTAAGGAAGGGTGATTGAAACATATCAAGAAAACGCCACCACGTACAACATTTCAGGGGCAATGCCACATTATATACAGTATGTGTACAATCATATTAAAGAAGAGGGATTTCTGAGTTCCATACAGAATCCTCGGGTAAACCCTCGCGAACATCTCCCCGGCAGAGTGGGCAAACCCTATTAAGAGAAGAATAATGCTGGGTCAATCAAACTAAGAATATATGAAACCATAAAAGGTAAGGTGAGAATGAAAATAACAAAGTAGTGATGATGATACCCATGTATCTCTTTGAGCCATTTATCAACACACGACTTGTGATACTCATGGTGGCAGGGAAGAACTCTTATCTTATCTCCTTCTTCATACTCGGCAAGACAAATGTAACACCTGACAACATAGTTTCACAGCAATCAAGAAAGAAAGCTAATGTGAACTGCCTTCAACGAAATCCACAAGAAGCATCAAATTAATCTGTTCACATATTACATATCGCAACCATAGTAGTAATACCAAAAGTTACTACAAAAAAAACTTGTTAGCCAAACCTCAATAAACATGCTGGCCTGAATGGTGTTTTTTCTTTACTTTTTTGTTTTTACTTTTTTTTGGGGGAGGAAGAGAGAGGGGGGGTAAATATGATTTAAGGGTCACAGAATCTGATAATCAACATAATGGTAAACTTCCCAACACATACACAACTTTTATTTCTAAGGCTCTGCTTGATGAGAGGAAGAAAAAATAGGAGTGGCTTGAGCTGACACATTAGCATGGGGTAATGTTTTGAAGGGAGAAAGGGAGGAAATGAAAAACAAAAGTGTCATCTCTTCAGCCGCCTCCTGTCCACAGTTGGGTAAAAACAAATAACGGTCTCAGAGGGGACTCTACATCTGGCTGCCACCCAAGCCTTCCTCCGACTAACTGGAGCATAAGTAAATGCAAGGACAAACTTACTGTGCTACGTCATCCGCCATCTCAGGTGTCTCAGCCTTTCTGTGATTCTTAACAGGAAAAGAGTCAACAACTGACTCTGAAGCAGGGAGTGAGACCATGGATAAGGAAAGTGACATTGGTTGACGATGAATTTCATCCAATACCTGGCCATGTACAGTAGTTCCAAGTCAGCAAATTCAGCTGGAATTAATCACCCCAATATAAAAGGTAAAAGGAATGAGTTGATCCAAAAGAATAACATTAGTTTATTTTTCCTTTTTTCATCAGCCCAGAAGGATAACAAGAATATACACCTTTATATCACCCCTTGTATATGTAGAATATGTTCAAACAGGGACACATCAGGAACATTATGGTATAGCATGGGGAGAACAATGACTTAAATAAGGCACAACACAATTGCATAGGGGGAGGTATCAGAATAAAGTACATGGGATATAGAAGAAAGACGATATCCGAGCACAAAAAACAACCAAGTAGCACCAGATGATATTATTAAATATCAACAAAGACCATTCAACCTAATATATTTAAATCTCAACCAGAATAAAGTACAGGGAATATAGAAGATGGACAATATCCAAGCACAAAAAACAACGAAGTAGCACCAGATGATATTATTAAATATCAACAAAGACCATTCAACCTAATATATTTAAATCTCAACCTGACCGGGTCAATCAATTTCAATTCCTGTCTAACTAAAAATAAAAAGGTCATCATATGATTCATTCCTAACTGCTTAGCAGTAAATCACATTTTACTTCACACCATTTCTCCTTTCTATGAACGTCGGTTACTTCTTCCACTCTTACTAAAAGCACTGTGGAGGTCATTATCAATGAAGCATCTTGTTTATCGTATCAAAACCTTCTTACACAACAGCAGAGCACTGGTCAAGTATCATAGCAGGACCTAACTGCTTCAACTTTGCTATAGCCTCTCACTTCTTGAATCGTGACATGTTCTTCCTTCAACATTCAGTCAGTTGGTGGAATGTATATAATTATTGACTTTCTAGAACCACAATTGCCAAAACCATTGATCTAGGATATAGTTATTAGTAACTGATTGCTAAGTGGAATAACCACTTGTTGTACGCCCACTAACAAACACCGAGACATATTTAGCCAAGTAACAAAAATGAGAGACTTTTTAACAGAAGTGGTGAACTATCAAATTCAAGGTTCCAATGATTCAAACACAGATTAGGGATAGACAACCACTTGAACAGGTGAAAGATTATGTAACATTTTATGCACAAACAGAGATCATTTGGAAAGCTTGAGAATCGTCCTTTATGCATAGACTCAAATACTACACTGAACGCATGAACTTTGTCAGGTTAGCATTGTCCCATAATTTGAGAACCAACAGCTACTCAGTTCACCGGACTTAGGTAACACAATCACCACAACATCTGTATATGTCCACCTCTAGATGTATCGTTGGGAAAAGTCAAAGCCCAAACTAACCATTCCATGCCACAAGACAAATTGATTTTCTCAATGATCATAATCAACTTATTGTTGGAATGCATCCGTTAACATATTTAACATCCAAAGTGCATCAATTATTTAAAATCTGGGAAAATGTCATTACTCCAAAAAGATGCACGTATATAAGTTCATAAAACATCCAACTTTTACAAGAAGACAAGATAATAGGGTGACACTCATGATCAACCTCCAAATATTAATGTAATATACTTCTCCTAAGTCAAATAAATCCATGACCTGGAATTAAATACACCGAAACAAAGTAAACACGTTCACTAAAATAAGCTTCATGCTTTATCATGCAGGTACTAATAAATGAGTGATTTCTAAAAAAAGAGCAGCAAATGGAGGCGAACTATACTACATAGTCGACATGAGCAGGATGAAAAATGTGACTTCATCAAAAGGATCTACCACAAATGAAGTTTCAGAAAGTACAACCATTTGTAAATACTTGCCCAATTAGAAGACTCAGGGCCCTCAATAATTATAACATTTCACATGCACATGATCTAGTAGCCGGTAAAATTCCACATTCCCAGAGCTATTGTGCGCCTAAAAGCTGTCGCCCCCATTACATCCAGATCATGGTTACCACAATTCACTAAACTCATGACAACCCACGATCGGAGTACATCGATCTCAAATAGGGTGGTTCCTGAGTCAAATCACCAAATGGTCGATCCCAAATTGTAATACTAAACCTGAACCAATTTGTTTTAAAACATGTTGAACAAATACAAAATACATATTAATTAAATATATGTATATAGATTTATAATTATAAATTATTTTAG
This sequence comes from Ilex paraguariensis, assembly GCA_963454935.2. Taxonomy (NCBI): domain Eukaryota; kingdom Viridiplantae; phylum Streptophyta; class Magnoliopsida; order Aquifoliales; family Aquifoliaceae; genus Ilex; species Ilex paraguariensis. The sequence goes on from CAUOFW020003281.1 coordinate 175,104, forward strand.
ATAATAGAAAATCAAGCACAAGTATAAGATAAATGATAACTGACTTAGTGTTTATAGATATTCTATAATATATGATGTTGTATAGTAGTGAAAATGATCTGCATAAGAGTTCCAGAGCGAATTGCGATCCAAAATACCATAACAGCTACGCTTATTCCCATCATATTGCATACCTAAAAAAGTGTCATGTCATGTATTCGTACTTGTACCACATACCAAAGCAACCCACAATCCAGGTAACTTTGGTCCAAATATACTGTAACAACATAACTAAAATCTAAGCATCCCATTACTAGGTTAGTAGTGCCAACCACGAATTTGCAATATAGGTACGAAATAGGAACTGTGGCATAAATAAGTACTTGTATCGCAAGAAGCCAGCTTAAGGGCAACAAAAAATGCCCCCAATAAATAATCTGCAGAACAAAATACAATTCACTGAATGCAAGTAGATTATAACTTTTCAATCTAATCAAAATATAAAACCAAAATAGACAGAGCATTTGTGGACCCACTCTCAGATTCTATACTCAAAACTTTCCCCCAAGTAGATTCAAGCACGTTTGAAATTTATTTGGNCACTGAATGCAAGTAGATTATAACTTTTCAATCTAATCAAAATATAAAACCAAAATAGACAGAGCATTTGTGGACCCACTCTCAAATTCTATACTCAAAACTTTCCCCCAAGTAGATTCAAGCACGTTTGAAATTTATTTGGCCATCGTCATAAAGTAAATCCAGAGATGAACAAAAAGAAAACAGAAGGCATCATAAAAAAAACTTGACACTGTATAACTATAAATAAATTTAACATCAAGACTGTCCAATAAAAATAGCAAAAGGTAATCAGGCAAATAAAATAGTCTAGTTGACCAAAGGGATTACCTCAAATAATGCCTCGGCAAGCATGACTACTCGGGAAATACTTGCACGAGTGCCAGACTCATCAGCCGTAGCATTTGACTCACAGAAGCATGTGCCATCAGGATGAATTCCTGTTGGACACATAGCAGTTCGATGGTTGCTTCCATCAAGGCCCCCATGAAGTCTTTCCCAGAGCTGCAAAAAAGTTGATCAGCTAGCACTTGATTAAAAAACCCAAATGGTAAAAGAGAAAAAAATATAGTTGCCCCCCGGAACAATATTTTCTTAAAAAATTGAATAGTACACCGGAAATTATATATCACACTGCAGTGGTATTTTGGCAAGAATAAGCTGAAACAAAATCATCAATCTTTAGATAAACAATTAGATAATAGCAAAAAGATCGCAGATTGTTACTAGAGCACACAGGCATGAGACCTGATGCATCAAAATGATGAAGCCACTAAGATAACTAAAAAGATATGGTGTAGATCAGAATCCGATGTCTAGTTCCTCTTCTGCGAAAACAAAAGTATGAACTATGCTCAATGTGTGGGTATGTCTCTCTGTGGATGGATGTGTGAGTGAGTGGGGGGCGTAGAGAGAGAGAGAGATCCTATAGCTAGAACAAAACAATAATTCCACACTCAGGATCTTCAGAAAAGATATACCATTAGTCACAAAAACGTATCTAAAAGATTACCTCAGATCTCGAGTGCCATCGGTGTTCATTAATGCTATGAGTTCTACTTCCAAAGTACACAGAATCACCTCGAACCCCATCATCAAAGAAATCACCACTAAAATCAAGAAGCCATCTGTCATGAAATCCTAGATCATCAGAATCATCAGTTGAGAAAACAAATGTTCTGGAATCTCTATGTCTTCTAGAACTGCGTCTTGAAAAAGCATCCCAAAATAGTCTTCTACTATTCCGTCTCGCTTCACGATTACTTATTTCAGCAGAACTACTAGATAAAATGTTGGAAGAGACACTCACCACATCAACATGAAGTACACTGTCATCGCTCAGGCCTCGGTCCCTTTCTGACACAAGAAATCCTAGATCTGAAGGTATTGTCTCTTGAAGGGTATCATCTCTTGGCAATGGTGAGTGAAAAGTCACTGGTGAATTAGAGACCATAGAAGCAGAAACAGGACCAGAACTAGGGTAGGCCAACATTTCATTCACATGATTTTCAACTGACGCTCCATCTGAAGCCGAATCATCCCAGCCAGGAGAAGATGGATTGCTGGGACAAGGAACCCCCACACAAATCTGAGGCACATCCCCATTCACTGTATTATTAATGCCATTGAGAACATCTATGTTGGCTCTACCATTTACAACAACAGGTTCTGTGGATGGTCTATGCTCATTCGAAGTACTAGCAGTATTGCCATTATAATCAGCACTTAATTGATGAGGAGGAAATAATTCCTTACTCTCAGATAGATATTTCCCTTGGTTACTTTTCCCAACAATGCCTGCGCCACCTTGAAAAGAAGGATCCTCACTGGCTTCCATACTGCAGTCAGATGAGGTTCCAGTCTCAATTTTAGGGCAGGTAAACCCAAATCCAGCCCCAGATTCTTTTGTAGAGCTTTTGAACTTGTTAACAATTAGATTGCCATGTTCCGCAGAATTCACCAGTAATTCAGTTGGATCATCTTCCATCTAGAGTAAAAAATGCCAGTATATCAATTCAGGTTTCAAACTTTAGAATCTGACATAACAGTTTTCCATTTGGTATAAAAAATATTGCGAGAGAGAAAGAGAAAGAGAAAGAGAGAGAGAGAGGGGAGGGGGGGGGGAGGCAAGCTATTACAGCCCGTCAAGGGCAATTATTGATAAAATATATTTTAAGAAGGTAATATAGTTCTTAAAATTTCTCTCTTGTCCCAAAACTCAAGGCTAAGTTAGGGCTTCTCACGTCGCCCCAATAAACTAATACCTTCACAAACTGACACACTTGGATGAAAATGGGAGTTCAGGAACCTAATTAGGTTCACAACAAGTGTTTACAGCCATAACACAATGACTGCTTTACTTCTTCAAGAGGTAAATCTGCCATTATAGAGAACAGAAACCAAGTTTCTGACTGTAAATCACAACCCACCACACTTATTAGAAAGCAGCAAAAATAAGACGACTTAACTAAAATACTAAATAAGACAATAGTAATAAGAAAATGGCAAAAAAGAAGCTGTCTAACGAGAGTAACATCCATGTCTGCAAATAGTCTCCCTCCCTAGTCCCTCCATTATGCTGTCCTTCTACATAGCAGAACCCTTCAGATATTGAGATGGGACTTCAATTCATAATCAAGGATGGAGCTAGCATAGCTCAAACCAGCCAAGAAGCCCTCCCTCCCTCCCCCCCAACCAAAAAAAAAAACCAAGATTAAAAAGAAAGGTAATATTTAGACTTTGTAGATTGGGAACCTAAGGTTACTTTTCAATATATGTTTTGTAGTCCTCCTACCAAGGTAACACATATCCGACCATGTCCCTTCCAATTAAAATTAGATTCTAAGTCAATAAAGTCTAAATAGGCCATTGACAATTTTCAAGGCATTTTAACCCATTTAAGAAAAATGATGTCACTTGTCGAGATGTCAAAATAGTAGAATATATCATTTTAGAGAACGGTCAAACAATATGAAACTCTCAAAATTGTTAATTATTCTATCATGTCAATGCTTCCATCTTAATAACTAATGTCTAGTTCAAATGTCATGAACTTCCTAGGTCATATAAGTTCCAGTGGACATACAAACAACTCATAAAGATTGCACAAATATAAGGATTTTAATTTAGAACTATAGATGCCTCTGTGCGATGCACGGAATTCGAAATCTGTGTCCACTATCACCTCTAGCTAGCCCATTACTAAACCCATCATCCCCATTAGCAACACCCACCCGTGTGACAAAGTATTTCAAAAAAGGCGTTCTTTTCTATATCTATCTCTGCCAAAATCATTGATATACATAGATGAATACTTGGCGATAAAATAGAAGTTACACTAAAAGTGAGAATGTTCAGAAATAGTTGGTTTAGGTGGGGTTTAAAGGGGGGATTTATGGTAGAGATAAGGAAAGAGTCAATTCAAAATGGGAGTGGTGAAAAATAGGCGGTTTAACATGAGGTTTAACAGCACTAGTTACAACACGTGTTGTGTCTTAATTAGAAAAAATTGCATTTTTTTGCATCTCTCGCCATCTACCTATCGACTCGTAGAGAATTAAACCAAGTCTTTGCCTTATCCTTGCTAGAAAAAGGAAAAAGGAAAAAGCTTTAACCTAACCACACCTGCATTTAATAATTCAAAAATCTAGAGCTTTAGAAAAGTAGAGAAAATGATTGTCATATTAATATAGATAGATTACCATAAAAAATGAAGATGAAAACTCAAATAAAACTAAGCAATGATAAACTCGTTTTACCAGTAAGGATAATCCATCCATCAAGAACCTATATTACAGGACAGGTCAAACCTTTCCATTCTTCAAATGCACTAACAAAATTTTCAATTCTACTCGGATCTCACCATGTTATATCAATGAACATCTACGTAATGGAATTCAAGATACACCCAAATAAAAAGTTAAACAACAATACCAGGTAAACACATTCATATCCTATAAACCCAAAACCTAACCAATCCTATACTTCAATCCATCCAACGCATAGCACCCAAAAAAACATATATTGGAGATTAAAAACACAACTAAAATTGTCGGTCTAACAAGGAATACAGAACTCGAGGCCGATTACCAAATTTAAAAAAAAAAATCATGGAATAAGTATGCATATAATCAGGGAGTGAAGTTGAATTTATCGCTGATCATGATAAAAATGGTGAAAAGGGGGAAATGGGTACTTTTATAATCATGTTCCAAGCTAAATTTATTGCCGATCGTGAGGTTTGAAGTAAGATACATATTGTAGATGATGATGAAAATGAATAGGCGATGTACCTCGGTGGGCGTGTGAGAGGTAGAGGCACCGCAGATCAATAGAGCGGACAGGGTGCGTCTGATGGTACCTTGAGGCCGAGGACGAGGGCGTGGGCATGAACCACGGCTGCTGCTCGAACCCATCGGTCCCCTTGCTTTCTTCCCAAGAGAGACAAGAAGACGAACAGCTGAACACCTGTATATATAGATATAGATCAATATATTTAGAGAGAGAGCGAGAGACAGACGAGGAATGAAATGTTTGGTGACGATGGAGGTGTGCCAGCTCAAGCCTCAAAGGTGAGAAGTCAGTCACTCACTTAAGATATGAAATAGGGTTAATTACACTTTGCTCCGCTCAAAGTTTGAGATCTCTCATTTTATCTTGTAAACTATTATATTTTTCACATTATACTTATTAATTTTCTATTGTCCACACGATTAACGTCGAGAGTGAGAGTGAGAGAGAGAAGAGGAAGAGGAATGATATGTTTGGTGATGTAAGAGGTGCGTTATTTCCTCGACTATTATATTTTTCACATTTTATTTTTAATTATTGTTATTAATTTGACATTGTCCCTATGATTAATATCCATTAAAAATTTAACTAAAAATTATTTTATTTTATTCCCAAATTATGTAATTTTGTTTCATTTTGTCATGACATCTATGTCTGAAGGCACGATGCAACGTAAATGAGAAATAATAAATTTAAGTGAAAAAGTTTAACGTGCATGATTTTGAAAGAGATGTCAGTGGTCATTGAATGAATCTATTTGAGATCGTAGGATGAGCTTATTAAAATATGCTCTGTTTTATATTATAGATAATAGATTATATCAAAAAAATGAGAGACATTTACGTTTTGCACAATGTCAAAATAATTTACACAATTGAAGGGACAATGCGAGAAGTTTAATAATTGTAGGAAAAAGTATAATTAATCCTTCATGGTAATAAACATTTTGTTTTGACATGATTTAGTGGGAAACACCTAAAATGACAGTGACTTTGTAATAGTTAATAATGTCTTAAGTACACAATCAAAATATTTTTTCAAGTAAAAATTGCTACACAACCTAAATAAAATTTAAAAAATGTAATTCAAATGCATCTTATCCCTTAGATAAGTATTGGATGAGTGAATCCTAAATATTAAAAAAAAATTAAAAATGAAATAGACGAGAAACAGTAGAATACATCCCGTGGGACTTTTGAATAATAATATTAATTGACAATCTACATCAATAAATTCACTTTATTTTAAATTTTTAAAAAAAATTAGGAAATATGACTAGATTTGTTCATATGAAAAGAACATGACCATCAAAAGGAAAATTGAGAAACTTTTAATTTTTTTCTAATTAGAGATGAATTTTGAGATAGATTTTTTTTTTTTTTAGTTAATTGCTACCGTGAGTAGAATCTCTCCCCATCCATGATGATTAGTGATCTCACCTTTACAATTAGAGCAAGACATTTTCCTTGTAAGATGAATAGGTTTGTAAAATGAACTAAACTTACTTGGGCTCACCTTAAAACCTCGTTCAAGATCAATTCTTATGGTAAACGAGAGAAGATTAATCACATTTTTAAGGTAATTAATATTTTAAGATTTATTGGGTGATGGATAAGCTATTAAATATTCAAAAAATATTCAAAGAAAAATAGAAAATCAAGATATTCATCTGCGCACTTTGGCTCGTAAACAAAAGCATGAAAAGTAGGCCAGACTTATTGATCATACATTGCCCAAATTGCGAGACTACAAAAAATCATTACATTTTATTAGAATTTATAATATAAAATAGGGTAAGATTTAATAAATTTATCCAACGGTTTCAAAAATACTCATTTAACGGCCATCAACATCTTTTTTAAAATCATTCATATTATATTGTACCTTCAGACACGAGTTACCTTTAATTAATTTAAAAGAGAGAGCGTTTGTTGTTATGTCTAAGAGACTTTCCCATCCAATTCATATGTTCTCCCATATTTAACAAGAGGTTGACACCTCACTACTTTTTTGTTTCTATGATTAATACGATTACACATCATCATTTTTTTTGTTTCTATGATCTGGTGCGCATATTCACGAAGGGTGCTGACCATATCTAGAACCTGGAAGAAGTCTTCAGATTAGGTTTGTCAATCTACAAAAAGTTTGCAGAGCTTTAGCCATTTCAATTAATCTAAATAGAGAGTATATTAAGAGAAATTTTTAGGTGTTAGACTTTCTAAAGTAGAGAGTTAAATAAGAATAAAAAAAATTATTGGAGATGATTTAAATTTTAAATATCATATGAAGCGACGACTAATTTATTGCAAGTCCAGGACTAAAGTCCTACCCGGATGGTTGTAACAGAGTGGCTACTTGATGGTTTGAGTCCCCTTTCCCTTTTTCTTCCCCTTTCCCTTTTTCTTTCACTTTCCCTCCTCCTCCCCCTATAGTATAAAAATATTGTTGCCTATCAAAAAAAAAAAATTAATGCAAGTCTAATAATTTTTATCAAAAAAAAAAAAATGGAGTTGTCACTCGTGGGTTGGTGTTAGGGCTATTAAACAAGCAGAACTTAGGCAAGCTTTGACGTGCTTTGGTTTGGCTCGTAATTTTTAAGGTATGTTTAAGTTTGGCTCGACCTCGGATGCCGAACTTAAAATTTTGTTTAGACTTGATTTGTTATTAATGTGAGTTTGAATATGAGTTTAGGTTCAAACCCACGTGAGTGAATGAGTCTTAAATATGGTTAATAATTGAACCAAATTACTTGGGCTTAACTCAGTTTGGGTTCCACTCGTTTATAAAAATGAGTCTAAAGGCTCAATTTGAACTCGTAAAACCTAGCCCGTTCATATATAAAATAGTCAAGTTATTCAAGCTTGACTCGTTTTCTAAACGAATCGAGTTTGAATACTTTTTTTAACTCGTTTAGAAAAACGAGTTCTATAAAACAAACTGAGTTTGTACAATTTTTTAAACTCGTTTAGAAAAACTAGTTTAAAGGCTCGGTTCGAGCTCAAAAAATTTAAATCGTTTATATATAAAATAGTCAAAATTACTCGAGATCGACTCGAGTTATAAAATAAGCATAATTTAAACAAATTTTTAAACTCGTTTATTATAAAAACGATTTTAATAGACAAAGTTCGAACTCGTAAAATTTAACTCGATTATCAATCCTAGTCGTGACTGTTGTTGATATACGACACACATTTGGAAGAGGTATATAAATTGAATCCCTATAAACAAAAATACCAAATTTATATGATCCAACCAAATAACTTGGGCTCGGAAGAGGTATATAAATTGAATCCCTATAAACAAAAATACCAAATTTATATGATCCAACCAAATAACTTGGGCTCTAGCTCATATTAAAATGAGCCGAAAATTTTGTCCATATTCAGCTTGTATAAGTAATTGAACAAATTTAAACAAGCTAAAAAATGATTCGAGCCCAAGTAACTCGTTTCGGTGTACAACCTAATTGTTATGTCCGTTAATATGGAGTTGGCCAGGTAGATGTATATGACGTTAAACTATTTGGATATGATGTTAGAACCAAGTAAATCGCAATAGGTGGTGACAAACTAATAATAGAGGAAAAAAATTAAATAATCTGACCATAAGTAATGTTTGATCAAAAACAATTCAAAGATAAAAACAAATAGATTTGGTATGATTTAAGTTGTTTTTTTGTCAAATTATGCCGTTTAAACCTCACAAATTGATAAATTTTGTGTTCTACATCTTATATTTACAATTTATTACAAAATACATTTTTATTTTTTCTACAGTTTCCGTGTTCATTATCGCCGCATCAACGTCAAGGTCAAGGTCGAGTCCGATCCATCCATCCACAAAAAGAAGCTATCAATTTACGAGCTTATCCTAACTGAACGTATGGTTTAGATAACCTTGTAATTTTTAGGTAGAGAGACCCACCAAAAGCATTTGGTCTGACTGGTAGGTTTGATCATCATGGCCACGTTATAAGTTCAGAAGCTCTCAACTGAGGTTTCTCCACACCAGCAGCAGCAGCAGCAGCAGACACAACCGTAACAGGAAGAAGCAAAGAAGCTAGAAGATGCAAAATCGACCACCACCACCACCTGATCCGCACCACCCACCTCCGCATGAGCCGCCACATCCACCACCTGAAGCAACTCATCATCATGAACCAACACCTCCTCCACATCATGAACCACCACCACCTCCTCCACATCATGAACCACCACCACCTCCTCATGCACCCGCCCCTCCTGAGCCATACAAACCACCTCCTCCTGACCATCATCACCACCACCACTGAAAATGGAGCAACTTGAAGCTAATGCATAACTATTAGTTTGCTATAAATATTACTACTGTAAGGCAGGCTAAGCCTGTACTGTGTTATTTCATTCGGTAGGAATATGATATGTATGCAATGATGAGTATAATAAACGCTGCTATGATGCTTGTCTGGTTTGCTTTTAGCATGTTGCATTCCTCTTTGAATTTTGGGAATTCCCCAAACCCCCCACACCGGGAAAAAAAAATCCCAGCAGTTACCCTTCTGTTTATTCTTAATTTATATCAGCATAGTAATCTGACTTATATCTCAATCTCCTGTTGGTTCATGGTTCTTTCATAGAAAAAATGGTAGTTTGAAAAATAAGCCAAAAACTACAATACAGAAGAAACAAAGTTTAATAAAATATCATACTTATAGATATTTAATTCCAAAAGACCAACACCAAAAAAGTTCATATAAGAAAAAATGGAACTTTTGCTAGATGCGAGTCAGGGGTCAAATCATGCTAGTAGGTAACTTCCCAAACGAAAGGAGCTTGGTGGCTTTTGCTTTTCACAGGGATGATTGAAGTGATGGTCCAAATTCTTTTGTATTTCACTCCAAGTATTATAATTGAACTCTTCTATCTTGCTTCTGTTTATATGAATGGGTTGAGAATATAACAAAGGTAGAAGGCAGATATTCGGTGATGTTGGTTGGGTTAAGGTATGCCTAAGTGCCTCAATAGAGTACAATGGTATGCCCTGGAAAGAATGTATTACAAGTGCCTTGATGATTGTTGAATGAATTACAAATTTCAATGGAATACATACCTAAAGCTGATTTATTAGCCCGTCAAGGGAAAAAAAAAACAGACATTATTAATTCCAGGGAAACAAGCAGATGCAACAACAGATTTCAACATATCAACGATAGCATAGATTCCAAACACCTTTGTAAACCCATGGCCTACCAAATACCATCAGAAACTCCAACATTCAATTTCATATTCAGGGAAAAACCAATGTTTAAACAAACAGCTAATATTGATGATGTTCAAATTAAGTTTTTCTCACAAAATTAATAAGTCCATAATGCATATAACACTCAGCCTCATCATGAAAAGTGGAAGACATGCCTCACATTCCTGTAAAAGCCTTTTTGCCACCACCGGAAGATCCAGCAGGTATCACCTTCAACACATTGAACCTCACCGTCTTTGAGAGAGGCCTGTAACAGAGCATCAGAAAAAGACCCAAAAAAACAGAAAAGTTGAAGCAAAAACAGAATCAGGTGAAATCAAACGGAAAAGATGACCCCTGCAGGCCATTAGATTGAATATATAACCTGCACTGGCCAATAATGACATGATCTCCTTCCTTGACACGGAAGCAAGGGGATACGTGTGCAGGAATGTTTGAGTGCCTCTTCTCATATCTGAAAGCAGAGGAAACGTAAAAAAGATGATAAGCTTCTGACTACAAAATTAAACTTGAAAAAGAAAATCATAAATTAGACTGGATCATGCCTTTGATATTTTTTCACGAAGTGAAGATAGTTCCTTCGGACAATAATGGTCCTCGTCATTTTGGCACTGTGGCATGTTCCAGCTAGGATACGACCCCTGATGGACACATTGCCAGTGAAGGGGCATTTCTTATCAATAAAAGTTCCTGTTACAAATCAAAAATTATCTTAAATTCAGATCAGATATTGCTCCCTGCAAAACTTCACTACATGAATACAAAGCTGCTTTAAATTCTTTCAATGAGGTAATAATAAGAATTTGTAAATTAGTCAACCAGATCCTCTTTAAACTTAGGACATAGGATATGCAGCTTTGGCTGCTGCTTCTGAAGACAGCTGCAATGCTACAATTTTTATCTACATTCAGAAGACTCGATAAGACTAGCAAATGAGCTTCCAAATGATAATGGATTTACCCTCTTCATCGAAAGGGTTGGGAAAATCCAATGGTTTTTAACCCTGAAGCCTCAGCAGGCTAACTAAAGACAATTTCTTGTTGATATCCAAGTGAAAGACCATGTAATGTTTGAATTTGACCCTTAATGAAGGGGAAAATCAAGAGACAAGAGGATGTGGAGATTATGGAGAGAAAAACACTGGTACTAGCACTTGTACTGATAGAATTGGGTAAAACTCCTCTATCAGGATCTTTAAGTTCAAACCCAGATAGGAAAACTGAATTTTCTCAATTCGTCTTGCCGTAGTCCAAGAGGGATTCCAAAATTCTACTACTCAAAATGTATTTGAAAAGAAATTCTCAAATGTGCTACACCTACAGAAGTTAGCTCAGTAGATTTCAATGTGTTTCATTGCATCAATTCATCACATTATGACAAAAGGATTGTATACAAAAGGTGTCACAATGGCAAGCGAATACATGACACCCCACTTGTACATATCTAACTTGACTTATTCCCCCACCCCAACCAAAAAACAAAAGAACATTATCCGGCATATAATTATAATGGACCCTGTTCTATGCTATCACAATTCTATAAATTACGTAATGAAATATAAGCAGCTCATTACTTTACCTAACATGGCTTCTATTAAGTTAGATTAACTTGTTGGAAGAAAATAACACTTGTAATTACAAAACCCTCAAAACAATGCACCGCGAGAGGATAGTAGTTCTACCACCCAAATAGTGATAGGCAATGGGCAAGAGGCAAGTAACTTGATAAGAATCAAATGAATATGTTAAAAATGCATAACAATTCTATACTGGACCCGTTCTAGGCTAATCACAATTCTATAAAATTCCCCATTAACTCTAAACAGCCAATTACTTTACCCATTGGGTTTCTTTAAGTTAGATTAACTCGTTGGGAAAAAAACTAGTGCTGCTTGCAAAACCCACAAAAACATGCATCACGAGAGGATAGTAGTTCTTCCACCCTGATAGTAACAGGCAATAGGCCAGAAAATCGATAAGTACCAAACGCTTCTTTGATGACTATACTCTTCAACGAATTTGTTCAGAATGTACACTGTTTTATCACGTTGCTCAAATGGCTTAATAATTATTCTGTTCAAAGACACCAAGCATAAATGATAAGGATCAAACCCTTCTTTGATGATTATACTCTTCAACAACTTTGGTCAGAACATATAATCTTTTACCGTGTTGCTCAAATTAAATAAAAAAACTCTATTCACACACACCACAATTCTAAGCAAATTCGCTTTTCTGGACTCCTCCAATGGCTCATATACGCCTACATGTACAAAGGTGTGTATCAACAAGTATATACAATACAGACCTTCAATGGCTTCTCTAGGAGTCTTGAACCCAAGTCCAATGCTCTTCCAATAGCGGTTCCCACCCTTTCCAGGCCTCTTCCCCTTCCCAGACTTCTTAGAGCTAAAACAAACAACCCCAAAACACAGAAATCAATTTCAAAAAACAAAAACACAAAAATAAAAAAAAATATATTCTTTATGCGTTCTCCGATTATTACCATAAAAACACTTTGGGTTGCTTCAGAAATGCCTTCTCCGTCTGTAACAAAAATACCCATCATCAGATCCATACAATCTCACACATACACACTTATATACATAAACCAGTAATATATAACATCAAATAGAAAGGTCTGAAGAGCATAGAGAGAGTATAGATCTGATTTTGAGACCTGTTCAGCCATGATTAAGAACTCAGAGGAAGCTCTAAAGATTGGTAGTGGAGGCAGGGGAATGTCAAAGCTCTTAAAAGTTCCAACCTTCTGCACCACTCGCAAAACCCTAATTTTTGCTTTCCGTGAGTTATGAAGACAAAATACGTTATCTGAAACGGGCCCTTGGGCTTTTGGTCTGGGCTGTGGTATTGAGTTTGTCCAACCCAATTTAACACCATCACATCCTATTTTTGTCGAGGAGAAAACATTTTATTACTATATAATTTGGAGGAATTCATTAGTCATACATAATTATGGGTAAATTGCATTTTATTCCTTTAAACTATTACTTTTATTTCAGTTTATATCCTCAATTATAAAATTAATCGTATTACACTCTAAAGTATCAATTTTATTTCATATCACTTCAATAGATAACAGTTATTAACTTTTTTTATAGTAAATATAAGTGTGAGTGGTCTATAACTTCCTATTGCACATATGCATGTAAAAAATAAAGAAAAATACTTATTTATGATTTTGTCCTTTCTAAGCTCCAAATTTGCTTTCTCTAGCCGACCTTATTTTTCTTCTCAATAACCATTTTGTTACAAAAGAGGTAAAATAAAGTAGTACTAGATACTTGACGGAAAGTTTTTTGGAGTTTTTCTTTCTCTTTTGACAGATTTTCAAATTTGTCGTCATCTATTAGAGTGATATAAAATAAAATTAATATTTTATGGTATAATGTGAAAAATTTTATAGTTTGAAGGACCTGGCCCAAGACCCAACTCAGGTTATGGTCCCAACTTGAATAAAGGACCCCATAGAAGAAATCCAATGGGTTCAACCCAAAAGAGATTCACACCTAATTAGGCTCATCAAGACTCCAAGGGCCATGTCATCAAGGAGTAGGCAGCGCCAACCCAAGACTTTCATCCACACCATCTTAGAGTAAGAGCAAGGAAGTCAACCACATCATCCCAAGACCTAGTCTTGAGAAGAGCCCCATAACAACATTATTTGTTGTGAAGACACCACCTCCACCAAATTAGTTTTTTAGTTATTAATAAGCTGCCTCAATCTGTTATAAGGCGACAGGAAAATGTAAGCCTCCACCTATACATGGGGGGCATCTCACACAAGGGGTTCACATATTGCATCACTGTTATATCTCTCATATCTTGTATCTCACTTGAGCTCTCATTGCTCTCACCTAATCTCTTTACACTCCTACAATAATAAAACACACAGGTCATCCTAGTCCTTCGCAGTGGAGTAGGCCACTTTGACAAAATCACTTAAATTGTGTGTTGCTTGTGTTAAGTTTTCTCTCTCTATTTTATTATATGTATTAATTATTTGACAAATGATATACAAAACTAATTTGTGCATCATCAGTTTAGCGTCGTTTATGGGAACAACAAAGATTTCACTCAACCATCCTCTCTTGTATCTATGGCAATCACCACTACAACTATGAATCAGCCTGAGGATAATTTACAGTGCGAGGAAAAGGCTGCCCCATCTGCCAACCAATCATCTTCCAAACCTGCAGCTAGGGCTGTCAAAATCCAATATGACACGATTAACCGACATAATTTGACACAAATTAAGCAGGTTTGAGTGAAATCTTAACGGGTTTGGGTAGTAAACGAGTTGACCCGTCAGACACGTTTAATAAACGGGTGGATTTGGGTGACACTTATCAAATCATTTATTACACGTTTATCTGTTTTAATAAAATTAATATAATAATAAATTAATAAATATTTTAAAAAATTAGTCAAAAAAAAGTAAAATAGTAGTTCAAAGACAAAGGAGAGGAGATTGAGTACAGTTCATGACAAAGGCAAACCAACCACTTGGGGAACAATTCATGACAAAGGCAAATCAACCCTTTTTGTTTTTGTCCCACATCGGCAAATAAGGGGAGATGGAGAGGGCTACTTTGCCTATAAAATGCAGTGGTTTCTTGCCTTTTTTTTAGCCTTCAAGTCTAATTGTTATGTGAAATTTGGCTAAAAATTTATCTTTTTTAAGGTAAATACAATTGACAATAAAAAAAAGTGGTGTATTAAATTTTTTTAATATAATTTAAAAAAAAAATTAAATGAGTTAAACAAGTCGTGTTCATGTTGACATTTTCATTCATTTATTAAACGTGTCGTGTACGGTTTATATTTTTTCACCGGTCACCTGTTTAACCCGACACTTAGTCATTTAACTTAACACGTTTGACACATCTGCCCACAGCAGATGTTGGAAACGATACAGCAACTAGTAACCCAAAATCAACAGATCCCTGCAATTGTTGCTTATTGGACAAGGAGGTGTAAAGTCAAGAGAGCATCAAGTCAGGGGAATTCCTCGCTTAGGGTGCCAAGGAAATCCCCTATTGGGTGCCCCCTTTAGGGGAGCCCCTCCTCAACACAACGAAGTAGTTACTCCTTTTCCTCTAGCTCCCACTTTCCATGCTAGAGGCCCTTATTTTCCAAGAAGATGAGAGAGAAAATCAAAGTGTGGACCATGAGAGCCATTTTCATGACCCATCCAAAGGAGTCCCCAATCACTGAGACAAGAAAATCAAGAAAGTATAGAATCAATTGGATGACGTCTTCAACGCCATTAAGACGCAAGGACCAAAAATTGTCGAGTACCTCGTAAAGCACACTAACACATCATTCGTAGTTGAAGTGACAAATTACCCAATTCCTCAGAAATTCAAAATGTCATCGGTGGAAGTATTTGATGGCATGAAAAATTCACTGGATCACCTCAACACCTATAAGTCTTTAATGTAGCTGCACAATGTTCCTAACAAAATCATTTGTAGAGCCTTCCCAATTATTCTGAGGGGATCTGCACGACAGTAGTTCGCCAAGTTCACCCTAGCCTCCACATATAGGCTCCTTCACCGAATTAAACAAATCTTTTGTGGCGCATTTCATTGGTGGATGTCGCCACCAGAAACTTGTCACCCATCTACTCAGCATAAAACAAGATCGAGATGAGAGTCTAAGGGATTATCTCATTTGTCGTTCACACGGATAATAATAAATAAATGCATACATTCAAAATACATTTTTACACAATTAAAGAATGCTTTTTCAATTTAAATATTATTTAGAAATATTCATAATAAGTAACATTTACATTACTTTTGGTTCTATTGATACAATCCTACAAAATATTTGATCACTATAAGGGATCAGATTGGAGATGATTAAGGGCATTTTAGTCCACTCATTTTAATACCATTAAATAAATTACATAACTAAATATTATATTGAATTTGATACTTATTATTCAACTTTTAATGTCGTACTTAATAAACACTCCACTAGAATTGATAGTATCTTTATCTTCTCTTTAGGATCATCCTATATTCCCTTGTACAACCTTGTTTTCTTAATATGACATCCTCGTACTGTCTTATTTTAGGATAGTTTCTAAAAGAATCAATTCTCCTTCTACATCATTTGACATTAATTTTTATGATAATATTATGTAGAATGAAAATTAGAAATTATTTTATTTTTTTTTATATTTATTATTTTTTTAGAATAAGAGTTAATTAAAAATATTTTAGATTGATTTGCTACCTAAACCATGTCAATTTTTCTAATTCATTATGTGTTTTATTGTTTTAAGTAACTTTCTTAAAGATTGGGATTTAGGTCCGTTTTAAAAATCTTAGGATTTTGAGTTTTTTTTTAATAAATTATCATAGCTACTACGATTCTAGGAGTTAATCAATAGAATAATATTATATTTCAGATTTTCTCTACTTTCTCTATGGATTTAGAATGTTATTTTTGGTTCAATATATAAAAGAATCGTAATATTTTTGGTATTCTTTGTTCCGCTGTGTCATAATACTGGTAGTCTCATCTCTATTTTTATTTTTTTTCTTCATATTTTCTCTCTTTCCCTTTATCAATTAAATAATTAATGGAGATAAGGACAAATTCTAAAGGATACATAATAGATTTTGATTGCAAGAGGTGTTTTATTTTTTTAAAATAAATCAAAGTATTAAGAAATATAGATTGAGTTAAAGTGAGTATCTGAATAGATATATGAGTAGATCCAAAATAACTTAAATGAGATAATTACCATGTAATTGGAAGGTATATGTGGCTTAGTGTGGGTATCTTGAAGTATGTAAGTAGTTTTGCAATAATTAGATGCTGAGTTTTGATTGAACATTGATTAATAAATACATCAAAATTTTATAAATTTAGAAAAGAGAGAGGGAATGTTTCTCAAGCCACCTCTCCAATAATTTGTTTTATTTAATATATATGATAGATTATACTTTTAAATTTATTCTAAAAACTATCATTATTGAATAAATACTTTTACACTGAGAAATAGTATTTTAAAAACAAATTTTCAAAAAAATATCGATATTTTAGTAAATAACTTTTAAATTATTATATGTTGGTAAATAAGTTACAAAACTACTGTGTACCATGTGCATAAAGTATTTGTGTCACGTTCAAGTAATTTATTGAGTATCGAAGGACTATTACTTTTCTTTCTCAACCTAATTCATTACATATAAATTCTTTTTAGGTTAAAAATAGGTTAGATCAACATTCTAGTAAAATCCACTCAAAAGGTATTTAAATTCTAAAAAATAAATTATGTAATACAAGCTTAAGAGATAATAAAATCAGACATTTTCTTCTCACGGTACTAGTTAAACTAATTTATCGTTTTAAAATTAGGTTATTTGAATATAACATTAACCCATTTCATTTTGTTTACTTGTGTTAATTTGTTCAATTATTTTCAGATCAGTTCAATGTTGAGATTGTATTGTCTAACACGTCATGTCAAAAATTATTAGATTTGTGTATGTATGTAGCATCACTAATAATGTTGGGTGCCTGAAGAAACAAAATCAAACAGATTGACAATCCATCCCTACTGATTGCTCAATAAAATGGATCTTCAGCAGCATGACAATCCATGTCTACATTGATCCCAAAAGCATTTATTGCTATGCATTTTTCATGTACCTAAAAGACATTGACAAGAAGGGAACAAAATTCAAACCCGTTTAAGACATTATATATACTGCAGAGTTATCTAAGGTTAGGGCACACATGCCCTACATACATCTCCCCATTTTGCGGTCCACCAACCACATATTGGGCCAAAGTATTTGACCCAACAAAGGTCATGTGAGCCCACATGTCAGTGTAAAACAAAACAATGGGTGAAACATAGAGGGGCCAAGGACACAGACCCTGGTGGCCAATTGCCTTGGTGAAGAAGCACACTGATATATGGGGTTGGTCACCTAATAAAGGATACCTACTTCAATGAACACAAGTATATCTATCTTTTAATGTGCTCTATGGTCCCCAACTTCGAAATTATTGGAGAACTTGTTTTTTTTTTCTTTTTCTTTCTTTTTTTTTTTTTTTT
>CAUOFW020003281.1:194604-364604 GCA_963454935.2 Ilex paraguariensis
TTTTTTTTTTTTTTTCGTTTTAACAATGGTAATAGGGCTTGATCTTTGACACCAATTCATTAGTTACATCTAAACCGAACTTGGAGTGATGATAGATATTTATCCAAGCTGCATAATCTAAACACTCAATTGAATAATTAAAAGTAGACTGTCCATCTTTAAAAAAAATAAGTCGTAGCGACAAAAAAAAGATAGACGCTTAGGTCAAATCAACCCATCATTTTTGTATGTTGTAATTCATCTATCAGATCGTGGAACAACCAAAGCAACATTTTCTTATGGCACAACTAAGTGAACCAACCCATCTCGATGTAGAAACCTCCTTCAACTGGGTTTGCTTGAATTATTCAGTGTTGTGTGCCTAAGATGCTTTTCAAGCAATACATCGTCGGTACAAGTCATAGAGCATTACTCTCTCTGATACAAGGGCCAGTTGTTTACCACTTTTTTTCCACGACCTTGCAATAGGTGCTAGTCTTGTAGACTAGACATGACCACAAACCATTTTCTTGCACAACATATGGGTGTAGTCTATCAATTGACAATTTGCATTGCATTTTCGTCTTTGAAGAACCTTTTATGTGCTAAACGTACGGCTATGTCATTATCCATTGTTACCATGTCCATGTTTCATACAACTCAGTAGATGATCATCTTTATAATGAATAATCATCTATTGCGTTGATTTATTAAAATGATCGATTTTCTCTAGTTTAGTTCAATGTTGCACAGTGGCGTTTGCAAACTGAACGAATGTGTTTCATGTGCAAGTCATCTTGCCACGAAGATGTTGTTCCTCTTCCAGTGATTTATACAAACACAGAGTTTTTAACAACTTTGAAGAATTAAGTGATGTTATTGTGATTCTTACATTGTAATACCGTAAAGGTTACAAAGACAAGACTAATTATTACTAGGAATAATCCTAGAATATGGTATATACAAAAATTTTCTAACCCTAAATAAACTGCTGCATTTTCTGCAATGCTGCCTAACTTCTATTCCCTTTCACATCTCTAAAACTATTTCTTTTACTTGCTAGCTTTTCTCTAACAATCTCAATTGTGTATTGGAGGTTTTCTCCTTGCAGGAGAATAATCCATCCCTGCTATGTCCAAAGTGTCCGGATAGCGCTCAGAAACCGGCGATGAATTGATGGAGAGATTTTCTTCTTTTCCTTCTTTCTTGTGATTCTGTAAATGAAGCATAGAACAATGTGAGGAAATGAAAAAGTAAAAGTAAAATATGGGGTTTCTGTAATTTTCTGGCGATATAGAAACTAGGTGTTCTTTGAAAAACCTACCTTTGAATTGGTGGTAGTGCTAGAAATAGAGGTGGTTTTGGACATAAGTTTTCTTATCATTCCTGCACAAGAATAGAAGAAAGCGATACTTAAGAAATGACATGGGGCTCTATAGTACATAATGCAACTTCTTATGACACGGTTCTTTATTATAAAAA
Source organism: Ilex paraguariensis (assembly GCA_963454935.2). Classification (NCBI taxonomy): domain Eukaryota; kingdom Viridiplantae; phylum Streptophyta; class Magnoliopsida; order Aquifoliales; family Aquifoliaceae; genus Ilex; species Ilex paraguariensis. The sequence goes on from CAUOFW020003281.1 coordinate 196,066, forward strand.
ATGTAGTATAGTGCAAAGTTAACTGGAAAGAAGAAAATAGGAACAAAGAAAATATATATTTATGTGGTTCTGCAGAATATTCTGCCAAAGCAATGGGAGCAGTTATTATTTATTATATCAAAAGAACAACAGAATTACACATTAGTTACGTACAAGCAAATACCATTTAATGGATTACGATAAATTGGATCGAATTTTACAATTTTTTCTTCTGAGTATCTCGAAGTGACATGAGCGTGAAAGGGATTCAAGAATCAGTTTTCTAGTGAATGAGCTATTCATTAATTTTCAACGTTCTTCGTGAAGCTTTTTGGATGTGTTGGAAAATACTTGAAACAATATCCTAATGAACTTGATAATCTAACAGGGCCGGCCCTACAAAATGGACACTGGCTTGAATTTTCTGAACCTAGTGGACCATCAATAAACTTTCAAAAATAAAGAAAGTGAAAAATGATCCTAGAGAGAATATTAATGGTGCTTGGGATTGTGGAGGTAAGCAGTGATGGGATTCCTTGGTTACCCTAGAAAAGCTTCTGTGTTCAAGGTACCTGAACAATGTCCATCTTTGCATAGATCAACCTCTTCAACTACACCTTTTATTTTTGTTGTCAATCCCACCTCCTGCTGCATTAAGATGTATTTTCCCATTAGAAATTGGAAAAGATTTGTATAGAACTTTAAAAATATTAGAAATATGTTCATAGGATATCATAAAAATCAAGAAATAACAGGTACTTACATGGATCATTTGCTGCTGCCCAGCTGCTAAAGATCCTTTTTCCAAGCGTATACCTTAAGAAAAACAACAGAAAACGAATCAATATCCTATCAAATATCAATTTCAAGAGACCAAATATATATATTCATCACATATATATAAATATATGAAATATGGCATACCTTGAGCCTCATGAAGGAGACTGGACAAAAGTAGGAGAGAGACTAGCAAAGAAGGCCTCATTATGAGCAAGCTTGTGCACAAGAGACTGAATGAGATACTGGCAAGGTTGATGGATTTGGAATTGCTAAAGAAAGAAAGAGAATGTGAATTTTCCTTCTGGTTTCTCCTTTTGGCTGAAGAACTTAGATATACATTAAAGCTGGGGAATGGTGATTTGCAAAGGAAAGATATTCTTATATATACATGGTCTAAGGTCCCACCATAACTTCTTGTACATGGCATCATATTGGAATTTTCTTTTCCTATCATTTTCTACCATTTATTTTCTCTGAAAAGCGCAAGTATAACAAAGAGTTGGGGGAATTTGATAAAGGATATTGGACTATCAACCTCGTTGTTGTTTATTAAATTTTTTTCTAGGGAGATGGATTGTTTATGTCTAATACTAATCTGATTCATTAATTATTTTTTTTGATTGATTGTATCATGACTTATATTGAATTTGTATTATATTCATGTTAATAAGCAAAACTATTAACACCCCTAATAACCCAAGAAGGCAAGTTGTTGGAAATGATAGAAAGTATGAAAAGTGCTCACTCTTTTGTGTATCTCCTTTGCTCCGCACTCCATTAAAGGGTGTCAGCTGTCTTTAATGAGAATCACACATTTTGTTCCTGTTAAATAAATGCTAACATGTTGCACAAACAATACTATTGCACTGACCAAGATTTTTTATTATAGGTGATGTAGTATTATTTTTATTATCTAGTAAATAAATTTATTAAATATTTAATAATATAAATTGTGTTACCTTACTTAAAACAAAAAATTTAGTAAAAAATTTAATAATCATATTACAAAAGTCCACCAAAAAGTTTTACTCTTTGTACAATGCAATCACATCAATATGCCTCAATCTTTCAGTGGTCTGAGTGATGTGCCAAGGTTCCAGCCATTGATTGATGACCTCAATCTTTCAATATTTCCATGGTTGATCAGATCAAATGTTCATGAATGTGTTCTATGCACTATATGATTAGAGTTTATCAGCCGGACGCTGACAAATTTAGGAAATGAATGAGACACCGACTTAGCAATGGATAATCTGATTATTCTCTTCAATCAAACAGCATATGGGGGGAGGGGATTGGGATTGGGATTGGGATTGGGCTTGGGATGGGATTTTTTTTTATTTTGGGCCGTTTTTAACAGTCGGTTTAATAACAGCAATGCAAATTTGAAAGGATAAAAAAGTATAATGGTTAGACTTTTTATCTTTAATTTGACGAAGTAAACATATTTTTTTCTCATTTTTATTAGATATGATGGATAAAAAATTGAAGGAATTAATTTTTTATTGTTTAATATTAGAGAAAAAATGAAAAGAAAGAAAATACTTTTAGATTTAATTTACCATTATACCCTTAGTTATGAAAAATATTTTCTATAACAAATAAATTTTTTAAAGAACACGTTTCGTAAGATATAATTGAAAAATAATTACACAACTCAATTTATTCTACCTGTGATATGAAACATTTTTAGAAGCTTTGAAACGTGGCCTTTTAAAAAAAAAAAAGACTCAACCATGTGGTTACTGGATAGCACACTGTGAAGCGCATTTAAAAAGATAGCAAGTAATAAGGGCATAAATGTAATTACACCAATTTGACCGATTAAATTCCTATTTTCGTCCCATTTTCTCTCTAATTCCGGGAGCAAACAAATTGGCAGACGGAGTGGAGTGTGTTTCCACATTTTTTTTTTACCATTCCATCCCTTTTTCCATTAGAACCAAACAAAGGATATATACACTTTCTTTCCATTTCAATTTCCATCCGCCCCATTTCTTATCAAACCAAACAAGTCATTAATTTATTCTAGCAAAACTAGATCAATCTAAAATGTTTTATGTACCTGACAAGAAATTAGCAAAAAAAATGTACCAGGTTATGTTGTAGAATAAATTTTTTGATATTTATAAGGCATCAAGTGACAGTATTATGTGGTAATTAAAAAATCACACAATCGAATACATATAATTAAAAATAAAAGAAAAAATCATGTTCAAAAATCCAATTAAGAAATAATTGGCAAGACTAATTTTTTAATTAAACTAATTTGGAATAGTTGTTCGAAATAAACTCTCCTAACCTTTTGTTTGATACGAGGAAAGATCGAAATGATGAAAATAGATAGATGAAAAATTCGAAAGTAAAATAGAAAAAAAAAAAAATAGAATAGAAAGTGAATCACTCCACCATTTTTAATTTAATAGCTGAAAAAGTTGGTCAATACATGAATTTATCACAATTCACTTTAGAATATTTTTAACTCGATATTTTATAAAATTATAAGAGCAATCATGTAATTTAATAAGTTATATTTTTCTTTTAATTTTTTTATACATATAAATCAATAAAAAAATTATTTTTTTTTTGACTTTTTTATTCTTCCTAGAGAATTTTTTTTTTCTTTTTTAAAGGATTTAAAATGCAATCTTTCTTTTTTTTTTCTTCTCTCCTCCCAAATACAGGAAGAAAGGATAAAAATATTGTGCGGTTGTTGTGACAATTAACGAGGAGAATGATTTATATGCTGCCACGTCATGAGAAAAAGATAGAAATCCAGGGGACCCACGCCACGTGGTAGGGAACAGGCGAAGTTAATGTGAGGCGACGACCGACGTTACCTTGTCAGTTCATGTCCATGTACAGTAATTGGATGACGTGGACATTTTTTGTCTTTAACTGCTTCATAGAAACAGCTGACGTGGATGTCCACGTCTGGGCCCATTAAGATGAGGACGTGGCAGATATTTACCCACGTGGACACCGACTGATCAAGGTGTGTGTTGGCGATATAGTCAACCAGAAGACACTCGGAAGCAAATGTGTCGGTCGGTGTGTGTCAGAAAATAAGAGAAAATTATTCAAATGGAATTAATGCATCTCGTCAAATGTTATAACCAAACAATAATTTTTAGGAGAAGGCTACCGCACAAAATAAAAAATAAAACAAATAAATATCTACCATCAAGTTTTATAATTTTTGCATATTTCTATACAAGTGTTTGAGTTTATTTATAACAAAAAATTATAATTTTTTCGGCTCTTATTACAATTTTTGAAAATTTGAGTTACAATTTTTTTTGGGTTAAGTTATTAATTTTATGTTAATTTGTAATCGATTCTAAAAATTATAAAAAATTTGTTATTGTGGCATGGTACTGTAATTTTTTTTTGGTAGGGTAGGATTAACCTAATTTTTATATTTAATAACTATCATGTGTATAGTGCTGACTCACTTCTCTTATTTATTTATTTATGATTATTAATCGTTGACACCACGTGACTATAATAGCGTGTTATATCCATTATATTGAATATTTATTCATATTAGAAGTGGTTGTGAAAATACTAAAATATTATGGATAAGTTGATTACCAAAATTTAATATTTTGATACTATATCAAATAATATTTTTTGATCATAAATTTTATTGAGGTAATTTATAATCATTAATTATTGATTGCCAAACTTGATATGATACTAACCTAATTATAAAATTAATTGAGTCAAACATAGATTAATCAAGATTTTATTGATATAACACGAACCCGATTACCTCTGTTGAGGTCATTTTCACTTATTACTCAAAGCTAAACTCAAATTTAAATTTGAGTGAAAATGACCACAAAACTCTTTTCATTATTTAACTCAAACTTACATTAAATCAAGAGAAACATTTTCTTTGACCCAAATTGAGAGAGCATCAAACTTTTACTCAAATTTTTTGAGTCTAAACTGAACCCTTTTCTCTCTTTATCTTTATGTCATCGATTTGTCAAGAAAGAAGGAGGATTCCCTGCCAAAACTTTCTCCTTCATCTCTCGCGCCACTCCTCCACTACTCATTCCCTTCACAAACTTTTGGCACCACTGCCCATAACCATAACGCCAGCCCTAACTCTAATCATCTCCCTATCAACTGGCCACTCTTCCCTTCACAACCATGGGGTTTGATGGACCCAGTTCGAGGACCTTGAAGAAGAGATAATAGGGAAAACTTCGGTGATTGATTGATATTTTTGGAATTTTGAAATGTTTCCTAAAATGGTAGAAAGATCTAAGCCAGCCTCGAAACTATGGAGCCGGGGCAAAATTGATTGAAGTGGAAAAAAAATTTAAAGAAAATTACTTTTAGGACAATATAGAATTTTTTTTTAAAAAAAATTTGGGTATTAAATTAAAATTTTTTAATTGAAAGAGTTGATATCAAATTAAATTTTTGACTCAAATTTAAGTTTAAATTTAGGTCAAACATTGGCAACGCCAGACAAATAAAGGAAGAATTTTGATACAAGACTAACTGCAAAACAGAGAGGATGGCGTTCTGACATGCTCCCAACCTCAATATTACCCTTATTAACTGCATGGATCACTGCAGCTTCAGAAGTAATATTTCATGCAATCATAAGTGCTAAGAAGCTATAAACAGAAAATAACAAAGTCAGGTAGATGACACATTGATGCCAAAATAAAAAAAACGTGTCAAGTATAAAATTATTTTATTTTATTTTATTTTGTATTTTAATAATCAATTACTGTAAATGAATTAAATCAAAATTTACAGTTACAATTCAAATTTGGTATAATACGGACTAAATTTATCCTAATTAATGGTCTTTGTGCTATGGCATATTATTTGACATTGTCTTTTAATGTCACTTATGTTCAATTTGATAGGAAAGAGAGAAAAATAGAATGATGGAAAATTGAAATGTGGGAGTGATACACTGTCTATCATTCAAGGGAAGAATCATTTATTCTCTCTTTTGTATTTGGTAAGGTATAAAAAGTAGGAATGATTGATTTTTTTTTTGTGTTTGGTAAGATAGAAAAAAAATATATTTTTTAAATTTTACTTTATTTTTTTATTTTTTTGAAAAAATATAAATATATAATATATAATTGATAAATATGTATTTAATAAATTAGAAAGGTGTTTAAATTTATGAGAAGCATATTTTTCCCCCCAAATTTCATACACTCAACACACTTTTCCCCCCAAATTTTAAAACCCCAACACACACATTCCAATATATGCATACAGGGTATCGCTAGCATGTATATATCAAAAGATATATAGATAAATAAAATACATTTCAATATTCATAATTTATTTTTTATTCATTTTTCTTCTTAATTTTAGAGGGATTGATTTTGGTGAGTTGAAAAGAAAGATAATTAATCAACTTTTATATCTTTCTTACCAAACATAATATTTTATCTATCCTTCCAACTTTTCAACATTCTATTTTTTTACCGTACTAAACTAAGCATTAGCAACACTATAATTTAAAACAGTTTTGCAAACCGTGAGTGAACAAACACACAAGATAAACTTAAAAATTGATCTCATCGGAACATATCGTATATCTAAATAGCAAATATTACGAGCACCATCTCCCGCTCTCTCTCTCTCTTTCTGATCAGGTTGTTGGCCCACAAACGGAGGCAAATCATAAAATGTGAACATTTAAGTGTTAGACAAGCCTGACGACATTGAAGAACTCTTCAGTGGAGTAGGAACCCGTCTTCTTCACACAAAGCACACACGGATTGTCATGGATGGTCCTTGAATATTTCATGTATCTGTCTATGGCAATTGTTCTAGATTCAATTGAGTCAGAAACTAAGCACCACCCTACATTACTACAAATTGGTTATGGTCTTTGTATACCCTTTTCTTGTTTCTCTATAATGCCTAAACTTGTCCTGGATTGAATTTTGATACAAATTTGATCACGTGGTAGAGTATGGATTGCTTTTTTGACTTATGACAGAATCCAAACCTATGGCCGATATATCACAGCTTACAAATTTAGTAGACCTATAGGTCTATTTGAAGAGATGGTTAATTACAACCTCGAGAGAAAGAATGTTGCTGATTCGAATCTCCTATCTAACAATTGTATTAATAATAATAAAAAATTATGAATTTAGATTTAGACATAAAATGTCTGATCCAATATTTATGTACAATTGATTATTTGAAGAATTTCGGTTAGTAATATTTGAATTGTAGAATTTAAGTCTAATTAAGTTTTTCTGATCAAGTTTTTGTGTTGGATTTCCATTTTAATGGATTGAAATGTGAAGTGTCAAAATAAAATTCCAACTATATTCAGATAAAATTTAAACCAGATTTATATTCTAATTGATTCAATCCAAGCCTGATGAATTGAAAAGCCCATTACTGTCCATACCTGGGTGTTGAAGTACTCACATGGTTTTGTTATACATTTTCACATGGGCATGAGGATGATGATAGCCTGCCATGAACAGGTTAGTCATTGACGATGTAATAGTCTGTCGTAGAACTTGGATGTGTTTGTCAAACGTGCCAGTAAATTAACCGACCATTATGGATGGGACATGACCCCATTACTTATAGACAGACAAGGAATGGATGAAGACTTTACTAAATGGACATCTTAAGCAATTGCCTAAGTCTATGGGCGTGAGATGACATGTTTCTCTTTTTGCTGGGTTCACATGCGAGAAATAACCCAGAAGGATTGGTCCAATAGCATGTGCTTTACGTTGAAAGGGAAATATAACGCCAAGAGATAATTCCAGCGATAATAAAGACAAATGAAAGTGAATCTAATATTTATCCGTAACAATGAAAAAAGAAAAGTAAGAAATGTTCATGATTGTTAGTAAACTGTAACAACAAATTTCGCGTATAGTATAACACAAAAGATAATGTCAAAATTATAATTGCCTAATGATTTGACTTAATTTAATAAAGTGGTGCGGACTCTCTTTGACGTGTTTTTCACGTGCACTATTCTCAGATTCTCGATGAATTTGACGATGACAACGACTGGACCGGTGTGTTTCTTGATTTTTGATTTGGCGGTGATTTTGACGAATTTGATGAAGAAAAGAGTTTGATCAACGTATTCCTCACTATTTGATTTGGTGATATTTTGGTAGATTTGTTGAAGACAAAAGTCGAATTGACGTGATTCTCGTTCTTTGATCTTTAGTTTGGTAGATTTATTGAATACGACAGTCAGATTAACGTGAATCTCGTTCTTCGATTTTTGACTTAACTTTGTCGAATCTTCTCACCGTTCTTTGTGTTGAATCGCTTGAAGAACGAGATTCACGTTAACAGTGTTTTTTTCCTTAGAAATGAATTTGCAAGACCTCAGTTGGGGGTAGACTCTAGCAGAACTTTGCTGCTAATCTTCCTTCATCTCCTAAGATGGAGTTAGGCAACGCTTTCTTGGTCTTTCTTCCTTCTTGCCTCCTCTTTGACTTCGTTTCTTCTCTTTTTTTTTTCCTCCTCTTGGCTTCTCCTAGACCTCTATTTATAGTGTTGTGAGTAATCTATACACGGGTATTTTTACTTGAATACCCTCATGTGGGCTTTAGGTCGTGGCTTATCTATAAATTTGTGAGCTTTAGTTAATTTATAAAATTGAAGTCTAACCCTCTTTACCTTTTAAAAGTTTGTTTAATTGGAATTTAAGTCTATTTTAATTTAATTTAGCAAGCTTGGTTAATTACATTTGGGCTGTGGAATTTAAGTCCAACTTAAGCCTATTTAATTAAATTTACACTTCCATCATTTGGGCTTATGAAATTTAGGTCAAACCCAATTTTATTTATCTAATTGATTGAGCTCAATTATAGACATTAATTTATTATTTTTTTAATGTCTACACAAACAATTATGCTAATTGTTACTTGATACTCATAAGATTGGAAATTCGGAGTTTTTGATGGCTGGTACACTATGACAGATTTTTTGGCTAATAAAGACGGTGAGTGAACATATGGCGTATTAAGGACAATTTATAGTAAAAAAAATACAAGCCTTTTTGTAGATACGGTTTCCAATTCACATTTCAAAAGAAAGAGAAGAGAGAATAAGCGAGATGAAAGAGAGGAAAGATAATGAGTGGAATGAAATAGAGAGAAGTGAGGAAAGAGAAGAGAGGAGAGAGGACAGAGAAAGAATAAGAGGAAATAAATAAGGGTTTTAAGGGGGCCGGTACCATTTTTAGAAATTATAGGGTATAAAGTATCACTTATAAAAATATAAGTCAAAAAGTATACAATCCCTAACAAATCTCTAAAATACCCCCTTCACTAAAATGGAACCGATTCCTATATTTTTGACTTTACAACCGAAACTTAAGGGATCTTATTCTCGATGTTATGATTGTTCATTCTAATTCCTCCATCTTCAATGTCACAGAAAGCAGCCGCTTCAAAGGGAAGGAAAAAGTTGCAATTTGACATAGCGACCACCAAAAAAAACTTCACACTATCACCCCTTTTCTAATCCAACCCCACCATTAATGTATCTAAAACCTTCCCTCTCTAAAAATCTCAACCATCAAATATACCAAAGACCCACGTGAGAATCCACACAGAGAGAGAGACAGAGACAAAGAAACAAAGATGGTGATGCCTAGTTCTTGTTTCTCTCTAATTCAGACACCCTTTATCTCTTTGAAGTTTAAACCCATCAACAATCCCAGATAGGCTCTGCATATAGTCCAAGAATAGATTTTAGAGAGAGACAGATGAAACCTGTTTTCTTGATTCTCTTAAGGAATTGGAATGGACAATCATAACCGAAACTTAAGGGATCCCTTAAGTTTCGTTGATTGAAAACTTCATGTTGATTGCTAAATAGGATGTGAAAATCCATTTGAATAAGTGATAGGTTTTTGATGGGTTCACTGTGAATAAGATAAAATATTGGTATCAGACGATGACGACCATACTGAAATTCATTGTTGAAGAAGAAGATCATTGTGTTTCTCCCAACATGTTTATTTTATCTACTTTTTTTTTCCTCAATTACCATTTTACTTCTGGTGTTTGGTATTACATGCACACAAAGTGTTCGATCATTTGCAAAAAAAAAAAAAAAAGGGCCATATATATTGTGACATGCATCATGTCAATGTATGCAGTGTGACATTGACTTGTAGTAGTGTAATATTGATTTGTAATAGTGTAAATTTGATTTGTAGCGGTGTGACATTTTCTAGTACCAGTGTGACATTGTCTTGTAATAGTGTGACATTATCATGCGACATAGTAAATTATCCTCCGAATCAGAATCCTTATCTCGATTATGACATTGTGTCATGCGTCATGTCAATGTATGACGTGTGATATTGACTTGCAGTAGTGTGACATTAGTTTGTAGTAGTGTAAATTTGGTTTGAAGTAGTGTGATATTTTTTAGTACCAGTGTGACAATGTCTTGTAGCACTGTGACATTATCGTGCATGGTAGCAAATCATCCTCCGAATCAGAATCATCATCTTGATTATTATGATCATCCCCATTTGAGTCATCATCACTAACATTTATCCTCACATGAACATGATTGACATTAACAGATCGTAACGATTTTTTTTTTTAAAAAAAAAAATTATGGACTACATACCTGATGCACTTTTTCCATTGCAATTAACTGGAATATGATTGAAAACCTAGTTACGGAATGGAGTGAATGACAGAGGAAGAGGTTTGAATGATAAAAGAATAGGTATGGAATGTTTGAATAAATGGTTGGTCAATCACACATGAATAGGTAATTTAAAATTCAAAAAAGATAAAGTATAAAATTAGGACACTGAATCCCTAATAGAACTATCATATTTGTCTCCAATTAATAAAGGAAAAGGGCAATTTAGTAAGAGAAAAAATTATAATTCAACAAAAGTGTATCTCTTTACCAAACATTTATACATAAATATACCTATACACAAATATTTTATATTAAGGTACTTTTACACAAATAAGTATGAAAAGGTGTATATTTTCACAATTTTCCCAAGAAATAAAGGAGCGAGAGAGAATAATACTCATTTCAAAATTAAATAGAGAGATAAAGTATAATAATATTCACATAAAAATTCAAATTTTAAAATTCAAAACAAAATAAAATCTCATTTATCTATACTATTAATAAAAATAGCTTGAGATGAATTTTTTTTTTCTATTTTATCCTTATAAAAGGATTACAAATACCACTCTTTCATTTCATAATTAAATATCTAAATTATCACCATGTATTTATGTCTTTAAACACATATTCTAAAAAGTTATGTCATCATAATATATAAACATAAATCGTAAGACAAGTACGCTACAAAAAAAACACATGCATGCAATTAAAGAACTATATATACTTTCGAGCCCAAAAATAACATGTACGTAGTAAAAAAATAAAAAATAATAGGTACGCAATAAAAAATATCAAAAATAATAGTTACGCAGTAATCGTTGGACAAGTACACTAAAATACAAATCGTTAATGTACCTTTTTTTCCATAAACACAGATCGTTAATGTACATTTTTCTTCATAAACACAGATCGTCAGATATGTATACTAACTAAAACACAGATCGTTAATGTACATTCTTCTCTATAAACATAAATCGTCAGATAGATATACTAAAACATAGATCGTTAGAGGCCATCATAATTTCTAAATTGCTTAGTTCACGAGTTTGAATTTCAAAACTACTAGACAAACACCGCAAAAATCTCAATAACAAACGTGAAAAAAAAAAACCTAACTTCATTTTAGGCTAAAATCATGTGATGAGGGAAAAATGGGTAATGAAAATCAGTAACTAACCATTCGCTTAACATTTGCGCTAACACAAGAATCGCATGTAAATTTTTTAAAAAATCGAAGGACTCTTTTTATACTAAAAATTCGATAGTACTAAAATTAGTTTACATTATCAAAGGAGAGACCCGAACCTAATTTACTATTTTCTTTTTTATCGAAATGTTTAATCCTTTCATTTTTAAGAAAAAATAATATTATATAATTTTTTAAATTAATTTATGTTACACTAGTATAATTTGTTAGTCACACTAAATTTTTTAGGTTGTACTAAGGTTTTATGTAAAGATAGATGTTGTAGTGTATTTTAAAGCAAAACATAATTTTTTTTAGAATTTTAATATGCTTGATAATATATATTATAGAGTAGTATATTAAATTTTATCCCAATTGAGCTAACTAATTCCTAATTACAGTAAGGTTCTAATGTGATTAGTGTATTCACAATTACTTTTATTTTATTCAAGGAATTATAAGTGGAATTCTAATCAAATAAATTTTAAAAAATTTAATTTCTCAAACATCACTAAAAAAATAATCTCTATCACAAAATTCTAAAAAAATAAAAAAAGCTTTAACTATTTATTTTTTTTATCTATTTTTTTGTTAGAACAAAGAATTTTGAAAACATACAAAGTTTTCATAATCGTATAATAAAATATGAGCAATAAAAAATTAAGCTTGGTAAATTTGAGTTGATATTTAATTCAGATACACATATATCTAATATATTTTTATTAATTTTTGTGTAAAAAAACTATTCACTTGTAACACACTTGGTGCATTACTAGTATATATAAATGTCACTGTCCTATCGATAGTGAAAATACCATAGTGACAGTACTATAATACCATTGGATAGTGAAAATATCATAGTAGCAATTACTGTCACTCTCTTGTGATAGTAAAAATAACATAGTGACAATGTTACTGTGCCACCCAGATAGTAATAATACCATAGTGATGGTGTCACTATAACACTGTCACTACGACATTGAAAATTTAATAAAACTCAACTACAACAATAGAAAATAAAAAAAAAAATTACCTGTGGTGCATTTATTGTCTTCATTTTCCACCATTTGTTTGGTGTACATCTTGTTTTTCAAAGTTCATGATGACCTTGGTTCCATCTTTCTCTGCATCTCCATGTAGAATTCTAAATATAAATGCAAAAGAATGTTTCTTTATGATGGACACTAAATCTGTGTACATATCATTTACAATTTATAGAAGAATTTTGGAATTGTACTCCTCTATTGTAGCCTACATTACATGAGTGTTTAAAATCATTAACAATACTACAACAAACTATCACTTGACAACTGTGTTCCTAGGATTATGCACAGGATCATATGCATCCTCTTCTTTAGCCTCTAACTTGGTATGTTTGACCATAACACGCCCCTACAATTGAAGGGGAAGCTTGTGGACATGAAGATTGGTTCTCAATAATTGAAAGCGAGCGAAAACAAGTGGCTTGGTTAGTAAATCAACTACTTAATCATGAGACGAGACAAAACAAAATTGAAGTTTCTTTTACAACACTTGATCACGAACATGATGGAAGTCTATAACGATATGTTTTGTCCTCGTATGGAAAACTAGATTAGCTGACAGGTAAGTTGCTCCTATATTATCACACCAGAGTTGAAGGTGAAAGTGAAAGTGGTAGGCTGAGATCCTTTAAAACTGATTTCAACCATTGCAGTTCAGCTGTAGTATTGGATAATGACTTATACTAAAACTCAGTGCTTTTTCGAGCTATGGTTAACTGTTTCTTACAACTCTAACTAATTAGATTATGTGCATGAAAAACACAATAGGCACCAATTGATCTTGTCATCTTTGTTGCCCCGCAATCTACGTTGGAGAAGCCTTGAAAAGTATGTGAGGAATTGCTAAAGAGGAAAAGACTGTGGGACACAGTGTGCTTGAGATATCTTAGTATGTGCTTCACTGCCTTCCAGTGAGGTTCTCTACGTTTTTGCATATACTTACTTACCTTACGGATAGAAAATGCTATATCTAGTTTTGTGAAGGCCAGATATTGAAGACTTCCTACTGTGCCCCTGTAAAGTTATGGATCATCATATTCAACACCTTCAAGTTTGGAAAGTTGACAAGAGGTTTCCATAGGCGTGCTGTAGGAATTATTTTATCTAGGGAACTCCTCCGAAATAAATCAACTATATACTTCCACTGTGTTAAGAACATACCAGTGCTGGTTCATAAAGCTTCTACCCCTAAAAATAAGGCGAGGACACCTAAATCTCTGACTAGAAAGTTTTTTCGAAGGGAGCTAATTACTTGTTGAACAACAGTAGCATAAGACCTTGTAACTATTATGCCGTCTACATAAATTAGGATATAGATATGAGTGTCACCATGATGGAGTACATAAAGTGAGCTATCTACTTTTGAACCAGAAAAGCGAAGAGTCTAGAGGAGATCAGTAATTCTTGAAAACCACGCACAAGGAGCTTGATGTGGTCCATATAAACTACATTTAAGTTTACAAAGATGATGAGGGTAATTAGGATGTGAGTAACCTAGAGGTTGAATCATGTAGATTACTTCTTGGACCATGCCATGCAAGAATGCGTTATGTATATCAATTTGTTGAAGACACTATCCATTGAAAATTGCTATTGACAGAACTAACCTGATCATTACAGGTTTGACCAATAGACTAAAGGTCTCATTGAAGTCAATTCCTTGTTGTTGGTGATACCCTTTTTCTACAAGTTTCGCCTTAAATCTATCAATTGTCCCATCAACTTTACTCTTGATCCTGTAGACCTATTTGCAGCCAACTAAGTTCACACGATTTAGGTGGTACAAGGGTACATCTGTCATTTCTTATTAATGTTTTGAACTCCTTGTTCATGGCTTCTTGCCACTTTAAATACTTAACTATATCCGTGTAATAGGTAGGTTCATCCAGGATTGAAATAGTTTCTGCTAGTAAAGCATAGGGTAAAGGATATCGCACTATGCCATCACTGGTATGCTTAGCTTCAATGAATTGATTTGTGATTTGGTGACCATTTGATGTGTAGCCGGCTAATGTTGTTGAGGTTGAGGTGTTGGGGTAGTGAAAACATGACCATTAGAGATGGGGTCAACATTCCTTGCTGGTGAGCATTGTCCATCTTGATCTATGTCCAAAAGATGAGTATTCTATATTAGATTAATTTCAGGTGTTGCAACCAGAGTAGATGAATTTTGATTACCTATAAAAAATAGTTAAAGGACTCGAAGAAGTATTAATAGAAATAGGGAGGGTTACGATAAGATCTACAGATTGGGCTTTTGTGAGAGGCTTTGTGGCATAGGAAAAAGGCTTTCATTAAAAATGACATGCCTAGAAACACATACTTTACCAGTTGCCGAATCCATACATTTGTACCCTTGGTGACAAAGACTATATCCAATAAAAATGCATGTTGTTGACCTAAAATCAATTTTATGTTTAATAGGGTCACAAATTTGGCCAACTTGCACAACCAAACACTAGCATGAAATTATAATCAGTCTACCTTTTGTATGCCATTTCAAATGATGATTTTTGATTTAATATTTTTGTAGGTATTCAGTTAATAATGTCTGTTGTCGTTAGGAAAAAAACATCTTTCTAGTATGGTTGTGGAAGATGATAGTGGGCTAGAATGCTAAACCCATCTCCACAGTTTGTTTGTGACGCTGTTCTACATCATTCATTTGTTCATGCATGTAAGGACATGCTAGATAGTCTTGAATTCCAAAGTTTTTGAAAAATTGATTTAAATGTCTATATTTACCTACCTAATCAGTTTGAATAGATTTTATTTTTAAGTCAAAGTGGTATTTAACATTTTGTTGGAATTGAAGGAAAAGAGACTCAACATCCGATTTTTGCTTTAAGGGAAATAGCCAAATGAACTTGGTATAGTCATTGATGAAACAAACATAATATCTTGATCCATTAGTTGAAAGAACTGAAGAAGGCCTCCATACATCAGAGTAGAGTAACTCTAGAGGCTTTGATGTTGTGAAATTAGAAATTTGAAAAGGCAAATTATGGCTCTTAGCCATTTGACACTCAAGACATACATGTTGTCTTTTATTTGCAGCAACTAATAATTTATTTGTTGAAATAACAAGATTAACCACTAGGAAAGAGGCATGCCTTAGTCTTCAATGCTACTATGGAAGAGAGATTCGAGTAGCAATACATGTGGAAGTTGAAAATGATTAAGGTCTAATTCTTACATTATTTATTGGAAAAGATCAATTATTTGGTAGAAAAAGTTGGTAAAAATGATAATTTATTAAAGAACTAATGTTATGCTAATAAAGGAGGAGTTGCATTTATTTTGCAGTAAAATGGCTCAAGAATGGAGGAGATAAAGCAAGAAGGGAAGTATAGCTGAAAAAGAAGCATATTGGAGTACGCGTTCGGATGGTGGAAGGTCTTGCATCTCGACGCAAGTGACAGAAAGTGAAGGCTTAAGAAGAGGAACTTACTGAAAATTGCGTTCGGACATGTGTCGTCAGCTTGCCAACGTCAGTGGTAGAATTCAATCACAATTCGATCTTATCCCAAATAGTCCTATAAAGAGGGGATGATGTCTGTGTAACAAGAATCTTTTGATTTAGTCTTTTATTTTCTATATTTTTTTTGGTTTATTGCTATCATGTCTGGCTAAGAGGTTTAGCTAGGGTTAGAGGAGAACCTCTTAATAAAACAGTAATGTTATTGACTTATGAGCTTAGTGACATGTGAAACTTTGTTAATTTAGCTTTTAATTTTCAGTAAAGTTTTTACTCTGTAAAAATTCTTGAGTCATTGTGCTTTATACATTGATTGCTTGAATTTCCCTACAAGTCAAATAACTGTTTATTCCATGCTTAAGTTAATTACGAATTATTTCACATAATAATATAATTAGAGGATTATTCAGGTTTCTGAATAAACTTCTAGTTATAAACAAAGATGTTTTCTTGGTTTTATTGCTAAATTTGATGACTTGAATCAATTGACCCCTGATTCTTATTTAGGTTTGAAAATTAAGTTTTTAATCATTATTGTATGGATTTGAGAGAGAGTACCTGAGCTCTAGTACGTTTCATACTGTTCTACTTACTTTAATCAATTTCCTAAATTCAAATATTCTTTCCAACAAACCATCTTCACAAGGTTTTTACAGAATTTTGCTATGGTTTCTGTTTTTTGCAATTTCTTGAGGGTTTGACCTTTGTCTTCCGAAAAATATATTACTTCACACAACTTGCGCTTGAGTTTATACATTTGAAGTTGTAGCATATAACTACTAGAAAGGTGGAGAAAAATAATATAAACCATCACAAAGATGGCTTTTATGTTAGATGCTCCCCAAGTATTCATTGATAAGAAAAAAAATTGTAATTAAACTCAAAATAAACCTGGTTATCACGTGTAAATTTATGGATAGAAAGCATGTTTTTTTTAATTTCAAGGACAACTAGAACATGATTTAGAATGAAAGAGCAAGAGGAACTATTGAGTTTGGTAGAACTAAAGTGAGAAATAGGCAAATCTGCACCATTTCCTACTTAAATGTGATTTGTTCCATAATATTCTTCATTACACATGTTGAGATTGTTGAGATCTAAAGTCATATAGTGGGTGGCGCCAATGTCGGGATGCCAATCATTCTCTATATTCTGTTTGATTTGTTGCAACCAAAGTTTGGGGGTTATTACGTTTTGGAGGGTGAAGAAAGGAAATGGCAAAACTGTGATAACACTTGTGGACTATATGTAGAGGAGTTATTGTTTCTAGAGTTGTTGCGGTTTGAATTTTCCAGAATTCTGACTATTATACTAGTTACGCCCCCATCCCCAGTAGTTGTTAGAATTACCCCTACTATAGCCACCAGAGCTACTAGGCTAATGGGTTGCAACATTAACATTTGCACCTTGAATTTGAAGAGGCTGAGCATTGTGTTGAGTTCGAGCCTCGCTAGTAAGTAGAAAAGAGCAAACCTCTTCGAGAGTAATTAAATTAGTGCGAGCTAAGACAATGGCAACAAGAGAGTCATATTTTGGTCCAATCCCTACCAAGACATGTAATAATGTCATCACACTCCATTTCATGGCTTGTTATAGCTAGCTCATTGATTAGCTTTTTAATGTGCATGAAGTAGTCTGTGGCTGACATACTTCCTTTATGGGCTGTGGCTACTAGTGAATGGACTTGAATAGTTTTTGCTCGCGATTGAGAAGTAAAAGTGGTTTAAAGAGTGATTCGTACCACACGGGAAGTAGCAAAGTGGTAAACTTGAGCAAGTACATCATCTATAAGAGATGATTTAATTGTGTTGAGGATCAGATTGTCTTGTTTCACCCAAACTGCATAAGAAGGATTTGGGGAGGTGGTTCCATTTGTTGTCGGGAGCTCCTGTGATGGCTGTTTGAGTGTGCCACCAAAATACCTGAAGACTTCTTGATCCTTCATGTAAGGGAACATCTGAGCTTTTTGCTTGAAGTTATTTCGTTGTCCCTAATCTTCAAACATGAACCCTCAATGTGTGTATGACTTACGTGTCTGGGTGAGTGTCACTCTCACTCGGGTTCGATGAAAGAAATAGAGAAACAGGTGTGTGGAATGAACAAAATGTGTGTGTGTGTGTGTATGAACAAAAGTGCTCCCCAAGCGTAGAGAGACTTTCAAGTGTCGTGTTTTACTTGAAAATCGTATTCCAAGGTCGTCTCCTCAGGGAATGAGGTGAATAGTTTTGAAGGTGATTTTGGTGAAAAAGGGTAAAGTGCAAAAATCTTTGAGTTTGAGTTTTGGTGATTGTGTTTTGCTTAAAATGAAATGGAGCAAGTGTTGGCTAATCTGAAGGGGGTCATTCCAATGGGAATACCAAATCAACTCAGGACCTTCCTCCAATGGTGCCTAGATGTTTGATTAATTCGTAGGAAGCGCGAGATTAAAATGAAGGTGAGGATTCAAGCATACTTCATGACAAGTCTATGGTGTATCAAGAACTCACAACCACGTCTACACTCAACCTAGTCAAAGCGAATAAACTTATACTACGAGGAGGAAAGAAAATGAGTTGAAATAGCATACCCAAGAGGAGTTCTCCCTTGGATTAGCCAACATAAAACTTAGCTACTCATACTAAAGGGAACTATATGCATAATGTAACGAGACATAATGAAGAAATGAAGATTGTAACTTAACTTAATGCAAGAAAACTTAAACTATGAAGAAATGCATTTAATACCAGTTTCAAAAACTTGAAATGAAGAAAACTTGATACAATAATGGTCAAATCCAAAATGTAGCATTAAACTTGCAATGTGCTTGTAATAAATGACATTAAAGACATTAAATGAAGTATACACAAGTCTTATAATAAACTACAAGTAAAAGGATGGAAGAAAATACAAAAATATTAACTTCTCTCTCTAGAACTTCATCTTCTTCCTTGGAGCTTCTCTCTCTATATTGCAATGTAATTTCTATAATAGTGTATTCCCCTTGCCAAAAACGTCCGTGGAGCTCCCTAGGGTCTATGTGATAGACCTCCCATCATAGGAGGCAGAATGGATGGAAAGGGCAAGCTAGCACAGGCCTAGCCAGCGCTTTTAGAATTCCTTTCTTCTCTCTCTCTTCTCATTTATGTCCAAGCCTCCAAAGTAAAAGCTAGGGTTGAGGAGGGGATATTTGTGTGTAAGGAGTGTCAGGGACAAGTGGGAGACCTAATGGTGGGACCCCCAAAGTTGTAAAGCTTAAGTTACAGAATTTGACGTGTTTCAGTAAAACCTACCGGTAGGTCGATGAAAACCTACCGATAGGTTTTACTCCAGTGAGCAAAAATTATCGGTAGGTTTGCGGTAGGTGCAGGTACAGTAGCCAAAATCTATCGGTAGGTTTTCCCTTGCTTTGCTAAATTCTTGGTT
Source organism: Ilex paraguariensis (assembly GCA_963454935.2). Taxonomy (NCBI): domain Eukaryota; kingdom Viridiplantae; phylum Streptophyta; class Magnoliopsida; order Aquifoliales; family Aquifoliaceae; genus Ilex; species Ilex paraguariensis. Next base: position 215,594 of record CAUOFW020003281.1, read on the forward strand.
CCTTCACCTTTCAAGCTATCGCCAAGCCTCCACCTCATCTCCAATCATCTCAAGCACCATGATAGGGTCTAACAAGCACCATTTAAGCCCTTTTACCTGTAAACATATCGAAATTCCATTAATAGCTCGAACATTGCAATTCCACTCATTTTAACCGCAAAAACAAGTATAAAAGGGATGCAAATGTACATAGGATATGCAATATTTTTTGTGCTAATCACTTTCCATTATGGATAATTTCTTCTGGTTAATATGGTGATATTGAGATTGGATGAGGTTAATGAAGTAGCGTTGGCTATATGGAAGCAAGAGGCATCGCCATCATCCAAATTTAATGCTTGGAAATTAATGAGAAGAGCTCTACTTACTGATGATTGTATAAGGAGTATTGAGTGAGTTGTTACCTTTAGATGTGTTACGTGTTTGCAAGTTGAGGAATTTGCCAATCATTTATTCATTGAATATAATTTTGTTAAGTGGATTTGGAGAAAAGTAGTTGATGCAATGGGGTTTTCATTGGTTCAGAGGGAGCCTATGATGGTCAGATTTATAATGCCAATGTGTGCAAAGAGGAAACATCTTTTAGCCCATGCTTTGGTGAGGAGCTTTTCCATTTTATTTTTTCTGGGAGGTTTGGAAAGAAAGGTGTTTGAATAGAAAAACCTTCAACCGAGTTTGATTTTAGCTAGAGTTTTGAGGAATCATGACAACCAAGTTTTATTGGTTACTTCTAATAGTTATGGAATATGTACTAATCTAGAGGCTGAATGTATAGCCTTTATGGATGCGATGGGGATTATTTTGGAGCTGGGTATATGGGATTATAAGATAATTATTGAGATAGACCCAAAAATTTTGGTGGATATGTTGCATCAGACTTCTACTCTTAATTAGAAACTTTGGTACTTGTGGTCTAAGATTAAGGATTTTATTCTATCTGGAGATACAATTGTTACTTATGTCTATAGGGTAGGGAATATGATTGTGAATTTCTTGGCAAACAAAGGGGTAGGAGATGGATTTTCCTAGAAGTCTTTTAGATATGAAGACCTTCCTTTTCAAGGAAGGTACTTATCTTCCAATACTTTCTCCAAGTTGGTAGCTTTTGGAAAAGAGGGTGAGAGGCTTATAGTAACCAAATATTTTGGAAGTATTCAAGTTAGTCCTCCAAGTTGATTTTATTTGCCTTGAAATTCAAGGAAGAGATATCCAATCTATGCATTTTTAGTGGAGCATATTTTTTACGGGTCCTTAGCAAGTCATGGTTGGAACTTTGAGAGGAATTGTGGGACCACAATTCTATTTAATTTTCCTTTTAAATAATTTGTAAGGTGCATGCAATTTTGATTTATCTTCTTAACACTTTATGAAATTTTTTAACCTAGATTGCATCAAAGGGGTAAGACTCTATGTTCCCCCTAGTTAGGTGTAATTTTACTTCAAATTAATAAAATTATGCCCTCGTATAATCGAGGTTTATTTTTAAAAAAAGATGGGATGAGTGATTGAAAACTGGTAGGGTAGAAGTTGTGTTGTTAGAGGTGGAGGAATGAGGAGAAGGCATTTTTTTTTTTGACGTTTGTCAAAAGGGCTCTGATACCATGTATAATTCTAAGTATAGATGCAAAAGAATGTTTCTTTATGTAGGACTGATTAATCCTAATTAAATTGTGTTAGTTGAATAAAGTTAAACTAGTCAAAGTAAATCAAATTAGAATTAGTGTGTGAATAAAGGATAATGCATTAATTGTTGTTTTTTTTCAGGATTTTGTGCGTCAAAGCTACAAACTATTAGGGAGCCAATTACATTAAAGCTACAAACTACTCGGGTGCCAATTATCAAAGCTCAAAACAAAGGGGGATCAAAGAATTCAAGGCCACCTAACAAGATTTTCAAGTCCACCTAACAAGACTTTTCAAGTCCACCTAACAAGATTCAAGGCCACTTAACAAGACTTTCACCCTCCCTTGTTGCCTATAAATACCACCCCTTAGGACTTGTAAAGCATTCATCTTTTGATTGTGGAAAACCCTCCAAAAGTATTATTGCTTATAGCTTTCTTTAAGTATTGTTTTCTTTTATTGTATTCTTGCTTCTTTTTAATTTATTGCTTTCTTTTACTTTAATTATTGCTTTCTTTTACTTCCATTGCTTGAGCTTCCTTCTTCTCTTAGAGGAGTGAAATTCTTCCACTTTTCTAAAACTTTACCAAAGCCGTAAAGGGTGGAACGTGATTCACTTATTCTTTGTCGAAGATCGGCTCTTTGTAACTCCTCTACTTGGAGGGATGAACATTACTCACTTTTCTAGTTTTAACAAAGCCATGAAGAGTGAGTAGTTTTTTATCCAATCTTTAGTAAGAGGTGGTTATCCGGAAGTTAAATTTATGCAATTCATTTATGCTTAGCTTTAGTCTTTATTTTTTCATAATGTCTTCTCATTATATTGTTGTCTTTATTTTAAGCATGAATAGCTAAATCTCTTAGTTGGCAAAACCAAGAGGAACCTCCACTTGGGTATACCATTTCAACTCATTCTCCTCCCCTCTTTTAGAGTTCAATGGTTCGGTTTGACTGGGTTGAGGGTGGATAACTTGGTGAGTCTTTGATATTCCGTAGGCCTAGTCACGGTTTATGCTTAGATACTCACCAATCTTACCCCTAGCTTCCCACGAATCAATCGTTCATTCATGCTCTATTGGAGGAGGGTTTTGAGTTGAGACGGTATTCCTATTGGAGTGACCTCTTGGATTTGCCAATATTTGTTTCTCATTTTACTGGCATCAAAACAACTTCACCAAACAACTTCCAACAATTAAAGATTTTACACTTTCTTTCTCCCAAAATCACCTTCTCCTCGGTTTACTTCCTTCCCCGTGGAAACGACCTTGGAATACCACCAAGTAAAACACGATTCGCGAAAGTCTCCTTGCGCTTGGGGAGCACTTTTGTTCACACATACTCACATTGAAATCTCATTCATCCACCATTTCGTTGCCCTTTCTTTTGACATCATCCCTAGGAGAGTGACACTCCCCTTTATTCATATACTATACATGCTAAAAGGTGATGTTTATAGGTTAGAAAACAACAAGGAAATTTGTCAAGCAAGGACACTAAATCTATGTACATATCATTTACAATTTATAGAAGAGTTCTCTAACTGTATCCCTCTATTGTAGCCTAAATTACATGAGAGTTTGAAATCATTAACAATACTGCAACAGACTATCACTTGATAGCTGTGTTCTTAGGATTATGCATAGGATCGTATTCCTCCTCTTCTTTAGCTTCTGACTTGGTCTGTTTGACCACTTCTAATTCAACACTCCATTTTTTTTTATGGAATTTGAAGATGGTGAAAGAAGAGGTAGAAGACATGTTAAAAAGAAAGTGAAAAAAGGTACAGTGGACAGAAATAAATGACAGTAAGTACCACAACAACGACTTCTTATACCTCATTCATATTTTTACATTCTGTAAAGGTTAGCGATGGAAAAGAGAGGATAGAGACTGAGTGACATGAAATAAAAAAGGATAGAGATAAATTTTTAAAAAAATATAGAAGGATAACAATGGAAGAGAGAGAGAGAATGTTAAGGATGAAAAAGAGGATAAAATATTTATTACGATGGTGATACCACGTGACAAAATAATGTGGTATCACCAACCAATAATACTAAAACAAATAAGCAGATGGACTCTAAAAAAATCAATAACTAACCTGTCATGTAATCAAATAACTCATCACCCTTCTGACATGTAAGCCCAAATAGGGTTAATCTTTCCCATTTAGGATTTTATTATTGACTGGTGATATCATGTCATCAATGGTGACATGACATCATCGTTGCATTCAATATTTACTCAAAAAAGAGAGGAGAAATAGAGAATGAGTGAGATGATAGATTATAGAAATAGAATAATGATGAGAGATCATAGTGAAATTGAAGGAAGAGAGAGGAGAGAGAATTAAATGAGGAGAGAGGAGAGAGGAGAGAGGAGAGAGGAGAGACAAACAATGAGACAAAATAGATAGAGGAGAGAGAATATAATGGATGGAAGAGAGAGTCAAATAAGTTAACGAAGAAAAGAGTATTCTTGTCATTAAAAATATACAATTGGCAAGTGTGGACCACATACATCATATATTATAATTATATATTTTTAATGACTCATAAATTCACTCCTTGTCCATATTGACAAAATAGATTGGGAAAGAGGACTTAGTTCCAATTTTCCCTTGAAATTAAAACTCGACACCCATTAATTTTTGTGTAGTTTTAACCTTTGTCAGTGGGCTGCAAACATAATTTTGTGTCCATTACATGGACTTGTGCCATTGGATTCTTATTTTGGTTGTCATTTTTGTTGCCCTAGGTTTGGTTTGTTCTTGTCAAGTCCAAACCAAAAAGTCCATTCACTAAAATACCCGTTCAAATGCACCACTGATCCCAACTCTAATTGGGTTGTCAAATCCCACCTGGGCAACTCCAATGTCTCTTTTTGGCATCCTCTCCTCCTCCAACGACTATGCCAAATGTTGACTGGGCAAAACAAATTTTGGCATGTTGCCAAATTTGACATATCTCATATCTCATGCCAAATCTAATATTTTATTGAATAAGTATTGTTGGAAATTATAACCTTTGGCATATCTTATCTTCATACCAACATTATAGCTATTGGAAATTTTATGGTCGTTGGAATTTCTTACCACCACAATAAAATTATTTAGTGTGCTAGCAAATTTTTTACTCCTTAAAAGATAATAACATTTTTTATATTTTTTTTTCTTTTCTCAATCACACCATAGATTCCCAATATTCTCCATTTCTAGATTTTTCAACACAACAATTGCAAATTTTTGGTGAAACACTTGAAATTCCTACTCAAGCATCACAAGGGCCAAAGGTAAAAATTTTTGCTGCAGTTCAAGAGTCCACAAGGAAAGATGTTGAACGAGCGTTTGGAAGCACATTTTGTAATTGTTTGTGGGCTTGCTTGTTTTTGGGATCGTCAAACGCTTTAGCTAATCACAAAGACTTGCGTTATAATACACATCATGATTGTTGATGATGAATGCAACCAAAAATTCCTCTCAATTATGATGCAAACGAGAGTAAAAGTGGATACTTTCTTGTGACACGTGAACACACCTTAGAATTTTAGGATTTTATTTGAAATCACTTACACATTCGCAATAGGGGAATACATTCTCAACTCTGAACTAATTTGGTTGAACACTTGTGACATTGTCATGGGGTAATAGTAACATATAATTTGGTTTGAATTTATGTTTTGGAATTGTACTTTTAATTGTCGTTTAAATTTGTATTAGCAAAGTTTAACAAGAATTATAGTTTCAATAAAATATATACTACTTTTCATATAAATTTATGTTATTTTCAAATACATTAATTTTAATAATATTAATTTTAATTAATCCCATAATTTATTTTAAATACATATATTAAATTAATATAAGGAAAGAGATTTAAAGATTTGACATATCGGTTGGAGTGTAAGAGCAACTCCAACCGAAGCTTCAAAATGAGAACTGTTGTTTCAAATAAAATATTTCATACTTTTCATATAAATTATATAATATTCTAAAATATTTGATTTTTAATAATAATTATTTTAATTGATCCCAAAATTTATTTTAAATATACATATTAAATTAATATTAGGAAAAAGATTTGAAGATAAATATTGGATTATATAATATATTTTGACATATTAGCTGTAGTGATTGGTGAAGATGTCAAATGCCAAATGCCAGATTGCCGCATAAGCCTTAAAATTTAAATCTAACATTTGACATCTCCATTGGAGATGCTCTAAGGTAAAGATGTCAATTGATGTTGGAATTTGACTTAAATTCTCTCATTGTCATGAAAGAGAGTTTGTTGGTTAATCAATGCAAGAGTTCTAATAAACTATTGATAGGTTTATTAGCGACTAAATCAAATAGAATTATATTAGAAGAGTTTTAATATACCATGAATTGTTATATTAGACATGTGATAGGAAACATAAAAATTAAGTTGTATTTGAATAGGTTTGAGTTACAGTATTTTATTCCTATAAATAGGGGTGTGTGTTATGTAATTAGTTACCAGATGATTAGTTTTTCAATGAATAATATATCGATGTAAGTTTTTGGTCAGTGAATGTAGGTACGATGTAACAAGGAGGGTATGCTGAATCAAATCACATTATATCTTTGTGTCATGTTTTTATTATTTTCTTATCGTTGAATTCTTATATTTTAACAGGTATTATTTGTGTTAATTATCCTCTATGTAAAACTAACAAGTGGTATTATAACTATGTTCCAACAAGTAATATTAGAGCTAGATTGATTATTCTGGTAGATTAATTAGAGCTAGATTGATGATCTTAGTAGAACAATCAGAGCTGGATTGATGATTTTGGTGCAACAATCAAAACAAGTTATTGGTGATTCAGTGATCAAGTTGGTGTTTATGTTAAAGAATATTCTTTTGCTACGTATGTACAATTCCCATTTTTGTTTAGATTCACAAGAAAAAAAAATTAAAGTTGATATGAAACAAACAAAAGACTAAGTTGCTTCCTTATCGTTTGAATTTCAAGAATTACAACACGTGTGGTGACGCCCCTAAAACCGGGGATTCTTTGTTAACTCGTTGATCATCTGTCAACCCGCAAAAGTACTTGTGAATGCCGCATAACCCGACACCACGGCACAATATCCCCTTTATCGAGACCACAAAAATACAAAGTTTGGGCAAAGCCTTCCTTGTACTAGCCACTTCCAAACGCAGAACCTGTGTACACTTCAATCACATGTCCTATACGAGGTCCAATATACAACAATTTATCCTCATTTAATGTTCATTTATATCATTTGAACAAAAGAACCCAAGACCCATAGGCCTAGTAAAATATTTAAAAATTTGAGATTTTAACAAAACCTACTGATAGAAGATGTGCAAGATTTACTGGTAGAAAATGCTACTGAAAAAGTTCTATTGATAGGTTTATCAAAGTTCTACCAGTAGGACAGTTCTACCGCAAAACTTGAAGTTCTATTGGTAGGTTTAACCTACTGGACAAGTTCTACCAGTGGAAGAGCTCGTCATTCTACCGATAGGTCTTACCAGTTTTCTCCCATTTCTATCTTTTTCAATTGCAATCCATTCCAAACTTGTACAACGTCAGCCCAAATTCATATAACATCATTTTAAACAAAAATACAGTTCATATAAGTTCTCTTTACAATCATTTTACAATATTACATGTCCAAAACTAAATGATGTAATAATTTTTACAAACAATGTTTTAAAAGTCACATCTCAGCTTTTCTTCAACAATGAGGGCCCGATTATGAGCCGTCCACCGGCTCATATCTTGCACTTGAAATACTGTCTCCATAAAGGGTGAGCCACGCTCAATAGGGTATCTCCTAAAGAGACTACTTCCCAACTTAGATGCATATGAAATGTTCACATGCCAATTTCACCAAGCAACAATCAAACCACTCAAGAATATGCAATTCATAATGGATTTTCTATGTCATGTCATGTTATGAGATGAGACTTACACATATATCTCAACCTGAGCCTTTATCGGCTCCCATCACCCATGCAATGCTATGAGTATAAAACTGGACATTCCAAGCGTTTGCCATTGATGTTATACATTCAGTGACCTGTTAAAAATAAATTATGTGTCTTTGTTGAATAGCAGAATTTTGGTGTCTCACCACCAGTTCTGCACATCAATACACTTGTTTGGACTTTCACCGGTAAAAGTTTATAAACCAGTAACCGGGTCTTACACCCCAAGAAATATTTAGATCTTCTTGCTATACCCGACACAAGTTTTTCGTGCAATCGTGCGACTTTGTCGAACCTTGGTATGACTGTACCAAGCCCACTTATCAACCACCAAGGATGGTGTTTGATCCAACAACATGCACACACACGCCCACACTTATGTCAAATTTCCATGAATGCGATGTTTCACGTGCTTATGCAAATGTATATGTACAATTTGCAATTCTCATTATTATGTAACTAAGATCTCAATTGCAATTTTAACAACATGTTCCATATGTCATGTCTACAATATGAACATTTCAATAACCATTGATAATCATAATGTCAATATGTCATATGCATATACCAACATCAACCCCAAGTATGTTATTCCACAATCTATGCCAATAAGACACTTAATTTACAAAGGTACAATATAAACACATAACATGTCCACATAATACCATTTTCAAGAAATTACAAGCTAACAATTTCTACACACCAATTTAAGATAGAATTGATTATTACTCATTTTTAATACCCATTTCATCAATTTAACAACAAAAGGCAAGTGTTATACATCTCTAACAACCTACTCATTTCATATCACAACTCTATATTTGAAATAAACTTAGTTAGGATGGAAACCCTACTTCTTAAAGCATAAAACAAAGGTAGAAAGCCTTTAAGAACACTAATGAAACTTTAGCCTTTGATTTTTTAAAAAATCCATTTTTTGAATCTTTGGTAAAATCCGTCCTTTTTGGTATGATTTTGTAGCCCTTGATGAGTAGAACAATTTTTGTTCTTGGCTTGAGTCGATTTGAGTAACGCAGCAGCGTAGATCGTAGAGAGAAGGTAGAATTTCTCTCTATTCTTTCTATTTTTTGGATAATCTCATGGGTATGGAGAAAAATATGATTTTTTTCCCCTATTGATACCCTTTAAATACTTGGTCCTCATTTCGTCACACGTTCTCCTTTTTTGGGTTCGATTTTGATCCGAATCGATTAAATTTTGTCTCAGTCCAAGTTAAAAATATTTTTATATGAACTAGTTTTAAATTATAATTTACTTTTCACAATTTAATTCCCAGATTCATTTATGAGGTCACTCGACATCCGATGACATCGTAAAACGTAAAAAATTCAATTGTCTTAAAATTTAACAAAAATTGTCTGGATAACTAGATTTCGCGAGACGAATCCATCCGTTTCATCATCTAAACTTTAGAAAAATACAGGTTTTCAACCTGCACCGAAGTTAAAAATTACCTTTTTGCCTGTTTCACAAAAATTCAAATTTACCTGGGTTTTACATGTGTTGTATTAAAGATGTTTTTTTTAGGTTTTTGGGGTCTTAGAGTTGAAGTCACGATATTTTAATGGTTTGAGAGCTATTAGACTAACATAAACCTAATAATGATGATATGATATCTCATGGGTTACAAGTTATTGGGTTTTTATCTTTGAATAGTGAAGTGTTGACCATTAAGACCTCCCAATAGCAGGTAAGATGTGGGCAGAGATGCATAAATGATGCAGGGTAAGACGCAAGTTCTTTAAAGATGGAGAGCATTGTGGGAACTCAAAAGAGCAGGTTTGCACGTGGTGCTTAAAAATTAGTGATCAAAATCAAGGGTGTTAAGCCTCATGTTGGGCACAACCAAATTTGAAGAGTTTGGTTTAAGGGAGGTTGTTGAAATTTGACCCAAACTCTCTAATTGTCATGAAAGAGAGTTTGTTGCGTAATCAATGTGAAAGTCCTAATAAACTATTGATAGTGACCAAATCAAATAAGATTATATTGGAAGAGTTTTAATATATCATGAATTGGTATATTTGACATGTGATAGGAAACACAAAAAATCAAGTTGTATTTGAATAGATTTGAGTTATAATATTTTATTCCTATAAATAAAGGTGTGTATTATATAATCAGTTATCAGATGATCAATTTTTCAATGAATAATACATCAATATACATTTTTGGCTCGTGGATGTATGTACGGCATACTAAGTTGGGTATGCTGAATCGAACCACGTTATATTTATGTTGTATTTTTATTGTTTTGCTATCTTTGAATTTTTATCTTCCAACAAGTATTATTTGCGTTAATTATCACATAAGTTTTTAAATTTAAATTTGATATAACACATTTGACGTTTCCCTTAGATGCTCTTAGGGATAGAAAAAGAGGAGATAGATAAAGAATCTTAGGGATGAAAGCACCTGGTGGCTCATTCCCTCAACCAAGGCACGAGCTCGGTTGGAAACATACAATTAAAGGTCAGTTAAAAGTAAATTTATGTGGTAAAGTTTTGGATTTGGATCATTCGCTTGGAGTGGGTTGCGCAAAAAGATGTAGGTCAGGAATTCTTTCCAAGGAGTAGACACACTTGTGGTGATGGAAGCCATTATTTTTGCACAACAACAAGGAGTGGATGAAATTGTTTTAGAAGACGAGTCAAGTAGGATATTTAGATTGTTGAATCTTTGGAGAGATGAGCCTACAGTTTTGGGACCTGTTCTAGCGAACATTTGGCAAGAGCTACAATCGTTTAGATCCCTTGTTTTGAGCATAGTTTGTAGTTCGGCCAATCGGGTGACACATAATTTAGACCGTTGAGCCAGTTATATAGAGGATTTTATTATATGGCAGGAGCGTACACCTTAGTTTGTATTGGCGCTTCTAATTGCAAATGTTCGAAATTGAAAAAAATTCTATCGTCTCTATTCAAAACAGGAAAAGAAAAGAGAGGACAGAGAATGAGGGAGATGATAGATTATAGAAAGCGAATAACTGAATGATAGATTATAGAGAAATTAAATAAAGAGAGATGAAAGAGAAACAATAAGACACAGAGATAAATCAGAGAGAAATAATGAGACGAAATAGATAGATGAATGGGAATATAATGAATAGAAGAGAGAGCCAAATGAGTTAATAAAGAAAAAAAATATTCTTCTCATTAAAAATATACAGATAGCAAGTGTGGATCACATATCTCATATATTACAATTATATGTCCTTTATTACTCAAAAGTTCACTTTTTATCCTTATTGACAAAACACATTGGGATAGAGGATTTAGTTCCAATTTTCCCTTGAAATTAAAACTTGACACCCATTAATTTTTTGGTAGTTTTAACCTTTGTCATTGGGGTGCAAAACTAATTTAGTGTCCATTACATGCAACTGGACCATTACATTCTCATTTTGGTTGTCATTTTTGTTGCCCTAGGTTTGGCTTGTTCTTGTCGAGTCCAGCCTAAAATGTCCATTCACTAAAAAGTAATACTATAAGAATTTTATTTGGAGACTTAATGATATGACTTTAATACAACCATTGAATTAATTGTGAGTTTCAATCGTAGATAAAACCTACAATCAATCCGATGATTGTATTGAATTAGGTCCCTAGGTCCCCAAATTAGATCTAAATAGCATTTTCCTTAGCTAAAATACCCATTCACATGAACCACCGATCCTCAGTTCAAATGACGGTTGACAAGAATCCGCGCCACAAAAACCGCCAAGCTACTTCGTATATTTGGTCATCAATGACCAGCCTCTCTCTCTCTCTCTCTCTCAGGAAGATATTTATTGTTTCCAATCTTTGGTTCCTTCAAATTGATCCTTATAGTGATGCATATAAAAGTTGCTTGTGGTGCTGTTCCTAGACCCAACTCCGATGTGAGTAATCTTTAATTTGTTTTGCATTATGATTGCTTATTCCTTGATGGGATATATTCCTGTATACAGTTGAATGGCCAACCTAAAGTAGTTGGGATTTGAGGAATGAATAGTTGTTTATATTTGTATCCCCAGTCTTGTCTCTCCACATAATGTTAACATGCCTGTTTCCTGCTTGTTAATATGTCTACACAACACCATGATAAGAGTTTTGGGTTTGGTGAACAATCAATCTTAGAAACGCATCATAATAGTAACCTTGGTTTATAATGCTTTTAAAACGCTATAGTAAGTAAGTAAAAATTGTGAAACACAAATGCAACAAAAGATTTTTGGTTTTGTATCACCCATGTACAATATATGGAAATTCTTGGAGATAAAAAAAAAATGAAGGCACATTGCATGTTGCTTCCTTATACTATAGTTTGCCCCCTCTCATATTACCTTAACATCAAATTGCCCTTTTTCGATTGGACGAAAAATGTCCACGAGTCATTAGATTTCAAGACAAAGTGAAAAAAATATCACATAATGCAGGAGTGACTCAACTTTCCTTTCAATTTGTGGTGGACATCGGCAATTGGGGCAATGTGAAACTAATAATCATAGTTTGAGGTGAAATGGGGGAAGCATGACAATAGACGGGTAGAATGAGGCGGGGTATAATTGAGGGGATTAAAGTGTAAGTTGCCCAAAATTTCTTATAAAGTGTTTGTATTCCAATTCTGTGCTCAATTTCTCCATGTGCTTTACATAATACATAATAGTAGTTTGAGAACTTTTGAGTTTTGTCTTCCTTTATGTATAGGAGTCAAAACAATGCATAAACACCAGCAACAGTTGGGTCACATAACAGAGATTGCGAATTTAGTGTATAATAGGTAAGGACCTTCTAGTTTTCGTTCTAAGAGCCTTTGTTTATCTGAAATTTCATTCAGCCACTACCTTATAATTGCTGGAAGGTCAACTTCTAATTCCTAAATAAAACATTAAAACTCCATTTAAAGCATAAACCAAACAAAATGAAGCTTCTGTTTTCATAGACCCCAATTCCGTGGCCTCAATGGAAAATAATAGTTGGATACAGAGATCTCTCAAAAGTTGTATTAGCTAAACCACTTTAGGCTGTATTTGGCAGAATCTTAAGGGGAAAATTAGATCATTCCATGTGTTCTATAGGTAGTTAACTCTGATAAAATTATGGAGGAATTCCGATGAAGGTGCTTAGCTGCATAATTTTTTTAATGTCACGTGTTCTTCCTTGAGATATGAGTCTGCTATAGTGTTGCATAAATAAACAGATGGATGCAATCTTATTCTTTCTCGAAACTTATATAAACATTCACGGATTAAGCTAGAGTTTTTATCTTTCTGCAGGTAAATAATTCAGTAACCTGTTAGATGGCATTGGTAATATTCTATGGAGAAGTTCGACCTGTTCCCTAAGCTTACTCTTATCTGATCAGTTAATGGATCATGCTTCGACCCTTCCTAGCCAACTCACAAACAAGGCAGACCACCATTCAGCCAATCAGTCAGATTGTGACGAGGAGTTGTTTCCCCAAAGATCGAGCACCCCAAATATTTCTGGTGCCATCGAGTCATTAACAGGAGTAATCATCTTTAGGGGGAGACCATCACCACTCTCAGGAGCCACAAGGACAGTTTCCAGAGGCATTCCTGACACATTGCGCTTTTCACCATCGGATNCTCATATTACCTTAACATCAAATTGCCCTTTTTCGATTGGACGAAAAATGTCCACGAGTCATTAGATTTCAAGACAAAGTGAAAAAAATATCACATAATGCAGGAGTGACTCAACTTTCCTTTCAATTTGTGGTGGACATCGGCAATTGGGGCAATGTGAAACTAATAATCATAGTTTGAGGTGAAATGGGGGAAGCATGACAATAGACGGGTAGAATGAGGCGGGGTATAATTGAGGGGATTAAAGTGTAAGTTGCCCAAAATTTCTTATAAAGTGTTTGTATTCCAATTCTGTGCTCAATTTCTCCATGTGCTTTACATAATACATAATAGTAGTTTGAGAACTTTTGAGTTTTGTCTTCCTTTATGTATAGGAGTCAAAACAATGCATAAACACCAGCAACAGTTGGGTCACATAACAGAGATTGCGAATTTAGTGTATAATAGGTAAGGACCTTCTAGTTTTCGTTCTAAGAGCCTTTGTTTATCTGAAATTTCATTCAGCCACTACCTTATAATTGCTGGAAGGTCAACTTCTAATTCCTAAATAAAACATTAAAACTCCATTTAAAGCATAAACCAAACAAAATGAAGCTTCTGTTTTCATAGACCCCAATTCCGTGGCCTCAATGGAAAATAATAGTTGGATACAGAGATCTCTCAAAAGTTGTATTAGCTAAACCACTTTAGGCTGTATTTGGCAGAATCTTAAGGGGAAAATTAGATCATTCCATGTGTTCTATAGGTAGTTAACTCTGATAAAATTATGGAGGAATTCCGATGAAGGTGCTTAGCTGCATAATTTTTTTAATGTCACGTGTTCTTCCTTGAGATATGAGTCTGCTATAGTGTTGCATAAATAAACAGATGGATGCAATCTTATTCTTTCTCGAAACTTATATAAACATTCACGGATTAAGCTAGAGTTTTTATCTTTCTGCAGGTAAATAATTCAGTAACCTGTTAGATGGCATTGGTAATATTCTATGGAGAAGTTCGACCTGTTCCCTAAGCTTACTCTTATCTGATCAGTTAATGGATCATGCTTCGACCCTTCCTAGCCAACTCACAAACAAGGCAGACCACCATTCAGCCAATCAGTCAGATTGTGACGAGGAGTTGTTTCCCCAAAGATCGAGCACCCCAAATATTTCTGGTGCCATCGAGTCATTAACAGGAGTAATCATCTTTAGGGGGAGACCATCACCACTCTCAGGAGCCACAAGGACAGTTTCCAGAGGCATTCCTGACACATTGCGCTTTTCACCATCGGATACAATTGAGCATATTAGATACCTTCATAGTCTCTCTCCTCCACAAATTTCCTATGTGTTTCAGCATACTCTTCCGAGGTCTTTAGTAACAGCATTTGAGTCTACCACTTGGGGTGGAAATTACCTATCTCAACTAAGCTTCCCTCCTGCTTCCATAGAAGGGATTGAGTCACAGAATGTGATTGATATCAATGTTCTGAGACGGCAATTTGAGGAAACCGTTCTCAATACGCTTAGACTAGCTGATAATTTTTTAAATGGTTCAACATCACTAAGAATTTTACCAGCTAATGATGGAGGGAACTTCAGACTCTCCCCAGCGGTATATGTTTCTTTTCGTATGTTGCTAACGTTTATATAAAATATTTATACTCCTTTGGTTATATTGGTGATTCTTGACATGTTGATAGCACACTTGGCCTCATCGATTGTCCTAACACAAAAGCTTCACGTGCTCTACTCAAATCAGACTTTTTTTAGGGACCTTTCTTAGTTTATTACACAATCCATGTGGCCAAGTTTTTGGAAGCACCTTGTTAACATGTACTGAGATGAAACCACAGCCGAAATTGCCCCTCTCTCTTAAATGCTCTGTTGACTGTGAAGAAGAAATTTACAAGAAAAAAAAAAAAAAAAGAAAAATGTCACATGGTGGGCTAAAGTTGCTGTTCCTTGGTTCCATGATTCTTTTTCAACAATCTTCTTGGCAATCCAGGATAGGAAAAGTGATTGACATAATATGCCCTTCATTTACATTTCTGTAAAACTTGCAATTTGTTCTTTCGAACCCGAAAATAATCCAACTTCATTTTGATTGGTAAAATTATTTTAATTGAATGTTTAGCTCCAGGATATTACTCCATCAAGTCCCAGGTGGCTAACATGCTGCCATTACGTGATGAAAAAAGGATTTGTCATGCTGCATATTCTTAAAATTTCTTATCTGCTATAATAACATCACAAAGGGCTTAGAGATACGACACAACAGCATTGTCTTCGCTAAAAAATGAATACCACTTCTTTGTCACACTGTGGCTGGAACAAGCGCTGCTAAATGCCAATAGCTGTTCATAAAAAGGTCTCTAGCGGGGGTTTGATTGCAATTGCACCATCTTTTACTGGATGCTGTTTGAATAATGATATTACAAGGAAGCACACATTAAGCATATGAAATTTAAATCTCAAGTAACTTCTGAGGAAAAAAAACTCTTAAGCATGCTTGAAGGTGCTTCTTATGTCTTAGTTTCTAATTAATATACCATTTCCATTGATAGTATCACTTCCATTTAGCTCACATGTTGTTCCTACTACAGGAGCAGGACATTCCATTTTCAAGTCGGTCATTATTGTTCTATGTAACTGATACTCGTGATCGTTATATAGACATGAGACTAGATGTAGATAATATGTCCTATGAGGTAAACTCATACAAATTCCTTTATTCATACAATTTAAATACATCATTTTTTCATCTTTCTGTCTTGATTCATATCAGGAGCTCTTGGCTTTGGGAGATTATATAGGGCATGTTAGCACGGGTTTGTCTGAAGAAACAATACTTAAGTCCCTCAAACACAGTAAGTACTTTTTATTTGCAGAAGAGAACGCTGAGAAGGACTCTTGCAGCATATGCCAGGTACTTTTAATTAGTATTTCTTGTCTGACAAAAATGTTTAATATTCCTTGAGGAAGTTATGCAACATAATTGCTTTAATGGCAGGAGGATTATGTGGAATATGATGATTTGGGGACACTGAATTGTGGACATCGCTTCCATACTGAGTGTATTAAACCATGGTTAGGATGCAAAAACCTCTGCCCTGTATGTAAATCTACTGGTTTATACACGACATGCCACTCATTACTGCAAATTCGTAGTTTATAACTGCTTCATGTAATATTAAACATTCAATTTTATCTATTTATTGGTGACCATTCTCTTTTAGCGGAGGGAGTTGTATTATCAAGTGGGGATAGAGAAGCACCCTTATGATTAACAATATTACCACTATTTCTTTTTCGACTGTGTTGATTCCAATCCTCTTTCAATGAAGAAAAAAGTGTTTCTAAGAGTTGAAAACATAAAGTTCAAATTATTAACAGATTTATGGCTACAATTCTACAATTCTTTTAAGAATTCTCCCATTATTTTGCCTGCAATGGTGTGTACTGAACCAGTGCAGTTTGGGGGTTTTGAAAGGGTTACTCTTATGTAAAGCATCCAAGGTATAACTTTAATATATAATTTACTTTAAACTCGGTCTCAATTCATGTTAGATTGATTTATGTATATACCTTATCTATAAAAGTAAAAGATCAAGAAACTACATTGCTTATTGACAAAAATAAAATTTTGGGCATGTTATGTAAGTACTGTAAGATTATAGAGCAATGCAAATCATCAAGACTCACACTTAGAAACTAAAAAAACCATGACAAAAACTCTGGAGTATGAACTCAGGTTGAAGTTTCAAATGCTGCCACTCAGCGCATCCACGAGCGAAATTTATGTCCCCTTTCTGCTGTTGAATTTCCATTGCTTATCTGATTCAGATTTTTCTTGTGCTGTATGGTAAGTCAGAGCTCTTGTCTGAATAATTTATGATTGATCAAGCGAGTGATCATCAATCAAGTCAAATAGTTCATCTCCAATCCCAAATCCAAGCATTCTAGCCATGTCTTTTGTCTTCAATCTAGGCTTTGGAACATTATGTTTCTTCAACCAAGAATATACAATAAAAACTTTTTTCATGATGAACAATTCTAGTGCCTCGGGGTTAAAGACTACTCCCATTCTCATGCTCATCTGCCAACCAACATTCCAAGAAAGTTAGGTTCCTTGCTCGGTAAATCCTCTCTCTCTCTCTCATGCACACACGCTAATAGTTACCTGATGAGGAACCAACATGGCTGTATAACGCGCAAGTTCTCCAGCTCGCCAGTCCAACAAGACAGGGAGCCATGGATAAGTAGCATCAAGTCTCAAAAACCAGAGTCTTATCTCAGGAAACTCTGATAGTTCTCTAGGATCATGTTCATCTTCTCTAGTGTAGTTAATGGTGAAGCCAATTGTACGTTCAAGAAACTCCTTAGGCTCAGCTATGATTGTAGCAGTTAAAAAGACTTGTGCTTATCAGTAATTTAATTATACGAACATAGAGAGTTAAATTTCTCAACATCATACTTACCAGACAAAGGAGAGGTGATTCCAGTGGCAGAGTGAAATGGGGCCAAGTCTAGGAGACGAATACTATCATTATCAATTACTACTTCATATCGCCCTTCTTTGGGTGGCATTGGTGGTTGAACTTTCTCTGATTCTGCCAATCAAAAATTGTCAAAGTAAAAACATGCTAGTCTTGAGCAACTTAAACTGTATTTGCTGCTTATCTCAGGTAAGGGGAGTGCTCTTGATGCATCTAAATAACATTGGCTTCTATTGTACAATGATTTTCTTAATTTGTTTCAGGTGAACATAGCTTCGCATATGCACATTTCATTTCACTGACTCACGTTGTATAATATTATCCCTTTTGAGTTTGGCCAATGCGGGATTAAAACGCATTGTACAATGAAGCACTAAAACTCGCGCTAAAACTCTTTTAAGTTATCAAACACTTCAGCCACGCAGATTTGCAATGGAATAGTTCTCTTCAAACTCCAAAATGGTTGTACTCAGAACCAGGCAATCCTTCACATGGTATCACTTCAACAGATTAATATGCCTGAAGTTTATGAACTTGAAGATGACATAGAGTCTTCAAAAATTTAGCATTACAATAAGTAGATAGATACTGTTATAGACTAGTTTGAATGATTATAATAGTCGGCCTATCCCAATTTCAGTCATTTATGTCCAAATGTCTGAAAATCATCTCTCCAAAAGTAAAATTGCGTATATCTAACTTTCTCTAAGGAATTTTTTCTAACACTTTATGCCTATCCAAGAAGGGGCCTTAAATTCTTACATCCACCACAGCATCACCAAAAGGTACCTTCCAAAAGACAAACTGACAATTTTAGTGAAACAAGGGAAGCCCTTACCATCTTCCTCATCATATAGAGAGAGGTCGAAGTTCCCTGAAGGATTGAATGCCACTGAGGCTGCAACTTGTCCTCGTTGTCGGCTCAAGTATGATATTGAAAAACAAGCCAAAGACTCAGAGATGGACTTGCAGGAAACTAGTGGAGTTTGAGGAGGAGGAGAAATGTTCTGTTTTAGTGGAGAAGAAAGTGGATATGGTGGTTTGATGGTAGCCATAGGAGTTGTACCAAGAGGTCTGTGTTTTTCTCTGGGCTGTTACAGTAAATATTATGAGAAAATTACACTTTGGTCCTCTAATATGTCTGATATCTCACATTGCCCATTCAACTATCACATCTCTTAAATTGCACTTCCAACTTTAATTTTAAGTTTCATATTAACATTGCACCTCTAATATCGATTTGACATTATCACAACTATAGACATAAAAAACAAGTATTTTACTACATATTCGGTCCAAAACATAATGGATGTTTAATTTTGGAACTGTGTAATAGTTGAGATGAATAAGTGAGCTTGGAGCCATAGCTGAGACTTGAGAGAGTCAAAGTGCTATTTAGCCTAGTATTATTTTGTCTGTTTTGTGGGTTTATCTCCTTTTCTTTGTGGCTTGTGATTAAAAAGCTCATATCCATTTTGGGTTATTGTAGTATGGATCTCACAGCTATCATTGAAAATGCTACAGGGGAATAGGACCCACCAAAGACTCTTGAGGCTGCACTTTCTCTGTGTAGTTGATCAGATATAACTACGGGTGGCCATCGGACAGGTTAGCCACGGGTTATATTATCCGACCTAAAAAACATAAGGTCGAAATTCGATAAGTTCGATAGGAGATCTGTCTAAACCCAAGCCCAATATTCTTAAAAAGAGGACTTGAATCTGCCCTCGAACCCATTACTCAGCCTAAAACTTGGCCTAATAGTTCGCCCGCAAAAATCCATTAAAACTTGACCCAAGAATTTGCCCGCCCACTCTTTTCTTTGAAAAAAAATTAGATTATTAGACCATTGAATTTTGAATTTTGAAATAAGTCCCCAAACGCAAGAATTTGAAGTTTTAGAAATTTAAATACTATAAATAATATATTATTTTCTTTTCCATATTTTAAGTATACACGTTTTAAAGGGTAGAGTTGTGCAGATGATAGATAGGTGGATAGGAGCCAACTAGAATGTGCTTATTCTATTGTAATGCAATTCTTCTCCTATTTATAAATACAATTATTTATTATTTTATTTTTTGTCCATTTTGACTATATTTTTAGTCCATTTTGATTCTATTTTAAATTCAAAAATATAATTTATAACAATATTAAGTTACAAAAATATTTATTTTTTGTTAATTAAGTTATATATAAAAAAAGCTTGCAGCATGTCCGTTTGGCCCGCCCAAAAGATCCACCCAACATGCTTGCGGGTTGGGTTGCAGATAGTTTATCCATACACGAGACTCAGTTCAGCCCACTCGATAATTCACCTGGGTAAGGGATTGATTTACCCTACTTAGGCCCAATCCCAAAAAAAATTTGTGGGCCTAGCCTGACTCGGCACATAGACACTCCTAAATATAACTGCAACAGAAGAATTTTGACACAAATCCTAACTTGTCCAGCTTACTTAAATAATTGTTGAATTTTGGGGTTTTTTTAGGTTGTGAATTATATTTCTTCCAATTTACCCAAGATTCCTGAATTTTTTGTCCCAATTTTTTGCATGACAATGTCATTTATTTGATATAATTTGATTTCAAATGTTTTCAGTTTCCTTTGTCCAAGCTTTTGATTAGTAAAATCCCTTGAAAATAAGTCGAATGGAGTCCTCTTAATATAATAAGTCAAGGTTGTACGCTTGAATACCCCTTGATCTAATGGGTATGATTTAGGACTGACTACATAGGTACCGCTAGGCGTTACATATACAAGACAAAAGATAAATACTTGATAAGGATTTTTCCTACCAAAACAACATTTATAATAGCATTTTTTTGTTTTTTTGGACCAGAATAATAACATAATTGAATCCTTTGGAATTAGGTTATTTTACTGTTTGTGCATTTTCACAGGCCCAAATGCATTAATTCTGTGGGATTGGGATACATCATACATAAAGTTATGATAGCACTGTGTCAATCCAAAAAATTTAAAGGTGTCGTACCAAAAAATTAAAAAAAAAAAAACCCACAAAATAGTAAATTCTATCCCAAACAGTGATAAACTCTACCTAAAAAGTGGTTAATAAACCCAAATAATAACTGAACCAAAAATAAAAATAAAAATGAATGCACCCCAAAAGTTAATAAACTTTACGTAAAAAGTGATATAAATCTATATCAATATCTATATTACTTCTAAAAAATTACTAAGCTAAATTTTTTTTAATTACCATAATTGTCCTCTAACATTTCTTAAATATCCAAATTATCATTCACATGAATAACTGTATAACACTCATTGTCTATTGTACTGTGCATTTATCTCTTGTATTTTAGTAGTCCAACAACCGAAAACCCCCACCTTCTAAGCGTCCATTCATTTCCTCCTCAACTCTTTAAATCGTTCCCCCACTTCTCCCGCTTTAGTGTCTCCCTTGCCCATCAAATTCTCTCTCTCTTTGCACACAAATATTGTGTTTTCACACAAACAAATTACTCTGTTTTTTTTCACACTAACTTAATGGGAAAAAACACTTGCATTATTTTGAGGCTAACTATTTTAGGAGTTTTAAACCACTTACTTTATAACTCTAGTTATATACAAGGGCTAATCTCATTTTATACCTTGAAAGATGTTTCGATTCTCAATTTACCCTCTCAAACATAAAAAATATTAATTTATACTCTCAATGTTATGAATAAGTAGCAATGTGGACCCAACATAGATTGTCGTTGAATTTTTCGTCATAAATTGAAACACGTGAGTTGCAAATGTTTTAGGCATGATGATAAAGTATGTCTATTGCTGTAGATTTTTATTTGCGACCAATTTGACATTGTTTTGTGTATAAAAAATGAGGTTTCATTAATCAAATATAATCTAACTTTATCATGTGCAACTCACACGAGATGTCAATAGTTTGTGAATTTATACATAAGTCAATACTCGAAACACTTACAACTTACGTGCTTCAATTTATACCAAAAAAAATGAACGATAATTCGGACAAGGTCTATATTATTGCTAATTTATAACATTGAGTGTACAAATTAAAATTTTTAATATTTAAAAATACAAATTAATAATTGAAATATTTTCTAAAATGCAAAATGAGATTAGCCCTATATTCCATGATGGATGTCGAAAACTTCAAGATGTGCATGCTACAATAGGTGGCGTCTAAACACAAGAATAAGTGGAGGTGACCTACAAAGTCCACCCTGGATCCCTTGTAAAGCACCGTAATGAGACTTGCATTTGAACATCTGCCACCAAAATCCTATAAAATAACGTATTTTTTTGCTAGATAGAAAAAAATAAGTATATAACAAATCGATGTATAACTTGAAACCTTGTGCGTATTCTATAAAAAATTTGACTGACCAAATTAATTATATAAAATTTTGAAAAATCCACAATTTAGAATTGTATTGGTGTCACATAAATAACATTTGATGATGCACAAAATGATTTTGCATACCACTTGTCAAGTGAATAATAAATGCAAGAGTAAAATAAGGAGATAGAGAGACATAAGTAATTTATAGTGGTTCAGTCAATCGTGACTTACGTTCACTTTTAAATGACCTTGGTCGCCTGGTATTTTATTAGCTCAAGGATGTAGGGAGCAAAGAGTACAGACTTTTGAGAGGGGGAGGAGAGTCGTGCTCAGACAAAAGTGTGATCCTGCCCATCCTCATGCCCCCCAAGTGTTGGTAGGACTTACAATTTATAGTCGTCCTCATAACAAATTTGGGCGAGATATTAGCAACTACATAATTATTCTAGTGGAGTTCACAATTTCTCCTCAACAATCTAGACAGTTGTGGTGTTTTTTTATAGGATTCGGTCAAATGTTAACGTGGATGTTGACTCTTTCCAAGGGAAAGATGATAAGACTCTTGGATTACTTTTACTTCAAGGTGGTAGATGAGGAAAGTTGGGCGCCTACAGAGGAGACCTGGGCACCTGCAGAGGAGAGCTAGGCGCTTGCAGAGGAGACTTGGGCGCCTGAGGATGGCCTTGCATGCTGCTCTACTGATATAACTCGTGAAACCTGATAAATTTGATTGGGGTGCAGACTCCTTTAAGCTTGACTAACTGGACTTCTTGGAGTTGGGCCCTTGGACTTGTAACATGAGTTGGACTATTGGACTTGACTTATCAACCTTAACAAACATGAGATCACTTTTACCCTAATTTCACAAATACTTCAAGTTATTGTTATAAATTCATCAAATTTTTTTTTTAATTTTTTTCCAAGTGCAACGCACTTGGTGCATTGTTATACCATAAAAAATAGTAAGTGGTACAATACCAAATTTTTTTGAGTATCATAGTCTAACCCAAAATTTCCAAATTTAATATTGAGGCACATATTGTTAGTACCTAGGCCTTTTTTTAGTATGAGAAATCTCTGGTTGAGATCTCAGATTTTAGGACCTAATATGAATTTGTGAATTCGGGTTTTAGGGTCTCATATGAATGAGTGAATACGAGTTCAACACGACAGAAACATTGATTGATGTCCTATTAGAAAAGAAGACATGAATTAAACTTTGAGTTTAACTTGGAATTCACCCCCAAGTTGTTCCACACAATAATTAAACTTGATTTTAACCAAAATAGAGTCGAAATCTAAATTGACAAATGAAAAAACAAACTTTAACCCGATTGGTGTAATCCAAACTAAAAAAATTAACTACTTGCATTACTTTGCTTCAAAAGGTTCATGTTAAAGGACATGTTTAGATAAAACTCGAATTGAGAATTCTAAATCTGAATTGAGCCAAGAGGTCCCAATCATGTCATTATCATCCTCTCTACCCTTTACACCGTTGCTTCATAATAAGCCAAGAGGTCCTTAGGAAATTAAATCAAATAAACAAAATTTATCTTCAAAATGGTCTCATGTTTGTCCATAAATTAATGGATCCAGCTAGAAAGACATTTCCAAGAACTATAAGCCAGTTTCTATGCGCCAAACTTCCATCATTTTTCAGTTGGTGTGTACTGTTCTTCGTAATGCTAAATCATTGATACTAATCTTTTGGCTGTATCATTTTAATTTTATTGAATGACCCAAAAAAAAACTACACGAAAAAGACTTTTTTAGATGTAGTGCCATAGTGAAAGAAGAAAAGGTCAAGCAACCAGGCTTTTAGATGTCTGTGCCATAATTAATTGATGTGGACCAATTAGTAGTTGAGAAAGAAGGAGATTTCAGTCCACATACAATACAAATCAATCAATGAATAGGTCGGAGGAAGGCCAATTTTTCTCTCGATTCTTGAGCATGTTTGCGGATCATGACACAATCCAAATACAATAGGACACCAGTCGAGTATAACCTTTAGACCAGTTACCCAGAGCCAAATCCAAGAGGATGCAAATTACTATAAGTGCTTTTATACAGCTAAATTTTGACTTGGTTCTGCATATAATGCACCATTATGCGACAAATAAAATTTTAAATTAAAATAAGTGCTTTTATACAATTAAATTTTGACTTGGTTCTGCATATGGTGTGCCCCATTAAGAGACAAAAATACTGCTAAAATGGGATCTATGGGGGTCAGGTGAAGCTTATTGCCAGTCTACTATGGTTTCATGGACAGTAGTAAATAATTACATTTAGGTCCCCTGGGTTTCTCGCATAATTAGATGTGTTTCTTCTTAGTTGAGAAATAAAAAAATAAGAACTAATCTCACTTTCTATCTGAAAGATGCACCCGCCCATTAGGTTGTGGCATTTAGAAAACAACTACCTCCCTGGGAGATAAATTATACAAATTACCCGTGTAGGGGCGAAGCTAGAGTTGTCCTATAGTGGGGGCAATCAATAGTTTGAGGAGAACAATCACACAACAATCATCAATTTTTTTTTTTTTTGTGAATTCGGACTGATTTTCACATAGAAATCATATAAAATACAAATTGATTTTTAAGAGATTTAAATTCGATTTAAAAATATTTTTTAATCTGATATGAATATTCCAACAATTTATTTTTAACATTCTATATCCAATTTAAGTAAATATTAAATATTTGAGTGGATAAGTGAGTTATTTATTGTTGAATTTTATTAAATTATATTTTAGTTCAATTCGATTGTATCAAGCAATACTCAATTCCATCATATATCCACATATATGAATGCAATAAATCGAATCATATCACAATCAAATTATAGTTTGGTATATTAAAATTTAAATTCATGAAATAGGACATAATTGATTTGAAGTTGGATAATCGGTCAAAATTATCAGTTCATATCTAACTAATCGAATTCTGACTTAAATTGAATTCAAGTTAAAAACCAATATGTTAACAAACTTAAATTTTAAATTTATGAAATAATCCAATTTGATTTTTACAATATAAAACTACAGGCAATTTTTTTTTTTTTTGTGGAGGCAAGATTTTCAAAAAAAAAAACTTGTAAATTTTTTAAAATTTCAAAAAAACCCCAAAATTTTTAAATATTTCGATTAGACATTTGCCCAATTGTCCCCACCTTGTATTCGCCCTTGTACCTATAGATATTGATGGGATGTGAATCGGTACATCCCTACCAAAGGACACAAAGAAGAATGGATCCCACCGAAAATACACTACTATTGGACAATCCAAACCGAGCAGTCTCAACCTCATCCTTAGAACCTATAGAAGCCCCGGGGACATCATGCCCCAAATGTAGACAATAATGGTGATCCGACATGAGGGTCCATTGACATCACTAGAAACAACTGCCGAGATAGATAATAGAAAATGATTAGTTATACCATCACATTTACTTAGAGATTCACATCCAATCTCATGAACAACGGACAGAGGCATGACTCTATCTTATGTGGACTGATCGGGAGGTGATTCAGGATATGCTAGTCAATGCTTGGTGTTTTACTGTTTAAATGTTTAGTATAACTCATTAAACGTCGGAAAGAGATCATTAAATGTTTGGCCTCTTGAGTGGGTATATCAGTGCACCATTTAATCTTGAGCGACCACATACTTTCTTTAGGCCTAGTAATAAATGTGTAGCTCGAGGATAAGGGTAGCCACCAACACGTCATTCTCACGTGTGTCAAATTTGTCGAGTGTTTGATGTGACTTTTTAAATTATATTTCATTATCTTTCAAAATATGAAAAACTCAAAGGGTTGAGCCTCGGGCACATTTAGGAGCTCACATGATATATGTCATCTGCAAACGATATTGTACTAGTTGATGAAAATAAAAAAAAATTAATAATAAATAAGAAATTTAATGAGAAATTCTAGAATTGAAATAATTTAAGATAAGTAAGATTAAAACTGAATACATGAAATATTACTTTAGTAAAAGAAGAAATTGAAACCAGAAATCCAAACCAGCCGTTAAGCCACGCCTTGGAGTTAAAGTGGTCTTTTTTTTTTCACTTCCGCTGCTTTCGTCTCCAAAATGTTGCATTTAAGGGGTTGCAAAATCATTTCTAAAATAAGATGGGGCCATCTAATTAAATAACCAAATCTCATGGAGTCTAAATATAATTACAATATAAATATAGTTGAGTCAAATATCCATGTACAGCAGGATATCACTTATTCAAATCGGAAACTCCTAATAATTTAATTTATGTAATCCTTGATTTGTTCAACGGAAAAAAAAAAAATAATCTTTGAAGTGGACTCGTGAATCTTCTAACTATTTATACCATCCTTTCTCGAAGGCATAGTCGCAAACTCGATTACATATAACAATAAGCTAATTTGGGTGATCAATTGCACGAGACTCTCACAACTACAACTACAACTACAGTTAGTAGATCGTTAGACATCAATGGAGGAGAGGGTGGCGATCATTGGAGCAGGAATTTCTGGACTTCTTGCCTGCAAATACTCCATTGCAAAGGGACTCAAACCCATAGTCTTTGAAGCTCATAGCACCATTGGAGGTGTTTGGGCTCAAACCTTAGAGTGCACTAAACTCCAGAACGTCAAAGAAGTTTACCAGTTTTCTGATTTCCCGTGGCCTTGTTCTGTAGAAGATGAACATCCTCACAATACCCAAGTTTTGGATTATATTGAATCATATGCCAAACACTTTGGTCTCTTCCCTTACATTAAGTTGAACTCCAAAGTCATCACTATAGATTATGATGGGGAGTCTCACGAAGAGATGAAGGGATGGGATCAGTGGGGTGGAACAGGTAAGGCATTTGGATCCGAAGGAAAATGGAAAGTACTTGTGGAAAACACACAAGACTGCTCTACAGAGGTATGCATATTTTTGCACACACTTTTGGTTATTTGCATCCATTTTCACATACTTAGTCTAAGCCTTCAAGTAGGGTACCGAAGCATATTACTTTTTTGTATCAAGTTATAGCTAAACGGGGTCAAGTTATAACAAAAATATTAGGATCAAATTCAAACATCTCTCTTTTTATAACTTGACCCAAAAAAATATTACTTGAATCAAAGAATTTGTAAGTTTTATTATGGTTGAAAAATGAACACGCTTTTTGTGATGATAAGTATTACTGCCGCAAAAAAACTTGTGTCAAAAGACCCTAATTCTTGTTGTGAAATCTGGGTAAAATATGTGTTCGTTTGAAAAGATAGAATGGGAAGAGAAACTAGGCATTCTTGGCTTCTTGTTACATTGATTACTCAATCAAAAAGGACTGTTGGTTGTTTTTGTTGGGATAGGAATATGAAGTTGAGTTTGTCATTCTTTGCAATGGAAGATTCAGTGGTCTACCAAACATCCCAGAGTTCCCTCAAGATCAAGGCCCAGAAGTATTCAATGGTAAGGTGATGCATTCAGTGGACTACTCTGCTATGGACAATGCAGTTGCTGCAGAATTTCTTAAAGGAAAGAGAATTGCGGTCATAGGTTCTTCTAAATCTGCAGTAGACATAGCAGTCGAATGTGCCAATGCAAATGGTGAGAGAACTTTCACTTACTTCACATGCATTTTGTCTTTCGGAGGCAACTTCAAATCAGACGCTTTTCAACTCAACTCAGCAAAATCTTTATTCCATTTACACTTCATTGCACTTTGCCAGCTTAAACTAAGAGATTTATGTCACTTTGCTACCTTAATTATCATGTTTTCTATATTACACCTTCAACTATGATTATTTATCCCACATTGCCCCGAATGATTAAAATCCACTAGATATTGAAAAAAATTGTTTCAATTTCCCCCGACCTGTGTCACAATATTTCACTTTGCCCGAATATGTTAACATTCTCCATCTAGAAGATGAAGGATGTTTTGTGTTTTGGGCAATTTGTAACCTATTCAAGTAATTGACGGGCCAATGTAAAACAAATTATAGTTCAGTGCCTTTCGCTAAAGTGAATCTTGTTTCTCTTTTTGTTCTCTATTGAGAATCATGCTTTCCATTAAACCTAGGAGTGTCCATGGGCCAGGTCGGGTTAGGCGCGTAATTTTTTTTCGGGGTCTGGGTAATGTAGGCCCAAGCTTTTACTCAAGTGAGGTATCGGACGGGTCGGGCCTGACTTCGAGTAGGGGTAGGCTACCCGTAGCCCAACCCGTGAACCTATTAGACAGACTTGTTGAACGGGCTTTTTTATATGCATCTTTATTTAAAAATAATTAATATTTTTGTGACTTAATATTTGTGTAGATTATATTTTTAAATCAAAAGTAAATTCAAAATGGATAAAAATAAAATAATGAACTGCATTCAAAGAATGAATAAATCCCGATTAAGTTCACACCTACTAACTTATCTGTCATTTGTATTATTTTACCATTTAAAACTTATATGCTTAGTATATGAAAAAGAAAATAATACATTATTTATAATATATAAATTTTTAAAATTTCAAATTTCGATATTTGGAGATTTATTTTAAAGTTTCAAATTTAATGATGTAAAGTATAATTTTTTTTCTAAGGAAGGGTGGGCCGGGTCGGGCTTGACGGCGCGGGTCTTCGGGCAGGGTACTGGGTTTGAGAGTAAACTCAATCCCTCTATTTAAAGATATTGGACTCGGCGCTCGCTCGAGCAGGCCATCTATCGGGTCTATTTTGTTGGTCGGGTAACTCGACTCATAAACACCCCTAATTAAACCGTTAATCATAAGATTGACTCTTATATCTTCGAACCTTTAGTTGAATGAATGACATCCTCTTATCTGCTTTTACATGTTAACTTCATCACAAAATTTGTGCAAGTCTCAAATGTGATTAATTTCTCCACGGTAACACTTCTAGTCAACTGCTCTGTGATGAGTTTCCTTCTTTTTTGGGCTCTGCTTGCTCGTCTAAACTCCGACCGAGCAAGTAATAATTAAAAACATCTTTCCTACATTAAGATTTAAAACTTGTCTTAATCCTTTAATTCGACTTTGTTAACAAAATTGTGCTAATTTTCCAATTAGGTACGAATTACCCTTGCACGTTGATTCAACGAACAATTTATTGGATGCTCCCCAGTGTCTACTTCTGGGGAGTTAGTCTTGGTGCCTTATACTTCAATCGCTTCGCAGAACTCTTGTTTCACAAACCTGGCGAAACCTTTCTACTCAGTGTTTTGGCCACCCTACTTTCACCATTGGTAAGTTCTTTGTCGTTCGGTGCATAATTTTTGTTAAAAAACTAAATTTCAATTCAAAACATCTAGAACGTTTTCGTGTATATAGAAATAAACACAAATCAGTGATTGAATATCAAAATTCATATTTTTGGAAGTGTTTCGGTATGTTTCGATCAATATTTCGCAAACAAATCAGTGACCAAAATTATGCATTGTAATGAAATTTCGATTTTTGTTTCGATCGGTTTGGAAACAGAAATATTTCAAAAGTATTTTGTAACCAGAATAAAAACAACGTAAACATTTAAAAATTTATTTATGAACCATTGTCCAAAACATCTCGAACCATCTTGAGATACAAAAATTATGATATTAAATTAATAATTGCAATCTTTCAGAGGTGGGTAATCTCAAAATTTGTGGAGAGCTATCTTCGATGGAAACTCCCCTTGAAAAAGTATGGAATGATACCGAAAGTCAGCTTTTTTCAAAAGATTGCTTCTTGTCTAATCATCATGCTGCCTGAAAATTTCTATGACAAAGTGAGAGAAGGAAGTATCGTTTTAAAGAAATCACAGAGCTTCAGCTTCTACAAACAAGGTTTGATTATTGATGGAGAAGTTGAGCCTCTCAAAACTGATCTTGTCATCTTTGCCACTGGATGTAGAGGTGATCTCAAGATCAAAAATATTTTCACCTCTCCAACCTTTCAAAAATGCATAATCAAGTCACAAACTTCCACAATTCCTCTCTACAGGTATGTTCACTAACTTTTTTTTATAGAAAAAACGATCGCGGTTTTATTGCTCAAAAATATATAATAAGAGGCAAGGCACGACAAAGTCAGGGGCCCCTTACCTACCCATGTATCAAAATTATCAATAAATATCACTTTTATTTCCCAATCTTTTAACAAAAAAAACTAAATTTTTTATGTCTGTTTAGCAAGTCGACCAAATCAAACAAATTAATTCCTAAGAAAGAAATCTTTTTGGTTCTGATCACATAAGTTGTTTATGACATTTGCAATATCTCCTTCCAATTGCATATCCATTGGTCTAAGTTGCAAAGAAAATAGTATGGCTTCTCTTGCTGCTTGTTCCGGACTAGCACTTGAGCACATTTTCATAAATTAAGTTGCCCCCACTATAGTTTTCAAAAGTTTTGGGGTCCTTTTAAAATTTTAAGTTTTTTAAAAAAGTTTACCTAATTAAAAAGGATTAATAACACTTTTAGTCCCTAAAATATACATTTTTTGTTAGTTTAGTTCTCATTATATCAATTTTGATGATACATAAAAGTGGATTTATGCACAATCAACAGTCGAGTAACTAATATGGGTAATAAATGTAGGAAATATAAAGGTGAGATCAACACAAACAACACACAGATATAGTCTTATAGAATGGTTCGGTCAAAATGATCTGCTCCACTTTGAACAAGACAACGGTGGTCGAAAGACTTTATTGATAAAGTAGTTGAGGTGAAAACACGAGTAAGTTCTAGGTATGTTGAGGTTGCTATAAAAGATAACTGTATGTGGAGGTGTGTAGAGAGAGATGCCCCCTTCATGTGGAAAATGTATACAATTTGTAGGCACATAGTCTTAGTTGAGACAGTAACGTGATGAATAAGTGCCTAATCATTCAGGGAGGATAAGTACAACAAGGATAGGTACAGTTAAAGATAGTCTTCATCTAGGAGAGTGGCTATCCCGACAATTACTAGTCACGTGCAATAATTCTTCTGAACTCCTTAGACATTGGGTTAAAATCTACTAGTTGGGCCTTACCTACTTTGTAGATAATTTGGACTTATCTCATTAATTGGGCCTAACCCAATTGAGTCTGGACTAATGAAATTTGATCCCTAAATAATTCAATTCGTGTCATTTTGTTTTAGTCCCTTTTTTTTTTTTTTTGCTGTTTTAGGCAGATGATTCATCCACGAATTCCACGACTAGCGATAATAGGATACTCGGAGAGCCTTGGCAGTCTATACACCTTCGAAATCAGGTGCCAGTGGCTAGCACATTTTCTTGATGGAACCTTCAAATTGCCAAGTATAAAGGAAATGGAAATGGATGTTATAATGTGGGAAAATTACCAGAAACAATATGCTGGCAAGTCTTATCAAAGATCTTGCATTGGTGCTCTTCATATATGGTACAATGATCAGTTGTGCAAAGACATTGGGTGCAATCCCAGAAGAAAGAAGGGCTTCTTTCAAGATTTGTTTGAACCTTATGGACCCACAGACTATGTACAACTCCAGCCTGAATCAAGAAGTGGATCTAAAGAAACACAGAAAAAAGAATGAAGGTACTAGGACAAATTACACTTGGACCCATGAACTATACCACTTGTTTCACTTTGCCCCTAAAGTATCCGCTTTCTTACATTGCACCTTCAACTGTTGGTTTGAATTTCACATTGTCCTGTAAACTTCAATTATTAGTTTGAGTTTCATATTGTCTCAATCGTCCGCTTCTGCCTAATTTTTCACAGCAAATCAGAACAAAAATAAAATTCCATAATGTTAGGAGATCATGTGCTCTTTCTCTCACCAAATGAGCGAAGTCCCTTTTGGCTTGGTTTACCTTGAAAAGTTGGGCAAATGTTAACCCTTGGGCAATATGAAATTCAAGCTAATAGTTTAAAGTGTAATTTGAAAAACAGATAATTTAGGGGAATATAAAATGAGGGCCATAGTTCAAAGGGTCAAAGTGTAATTTGCTTAAGATACCATGTTGAATTTGTTTTGGTCATTGTTCCCTGGTTCCAGTATGATGGAACTGTCGTAAACTATAAGCTTACTAGTTTGTGGGATGATTCTACCATATGTTTCAGCGTTTTTACCAAATGTAATAACAGATTTTCTGTGTGTATGATCAGTCACACCATTAATTTTTGGGGATGAATTTTAAAATAACTGAATTTTTGGCTTGAATACTACTTGGGATGCTCCATCAAACTTGGCAAATGGGCGGGTTGGGTTGGTTCAAAATGGGTTGGGTGCAAAACAAATTTAATCTATTTTTGACCCGTTTAATAAACAGGTTATAATAAGTTCGATTAAACCCAATAATCCATAAAGTAATTAAAACTCTTAATATTAATACATTACTAATTTGTGGGAAGATTCTATTAGATGTTTCAGTGTTTTCACCGAGTGTAATAACAGATTTTCTGTGTGTGTATGATCAATTATATCATTAATTATTGAGGTTGATCAGTTATACCATTAATTATTGGGGTTGAATTTTGAAACGAGTGAATTTTTGGCCTGAATACTGCTTGGGATGCTCCATCAAACTTGGTAAATGGGCCGGTTGGATTGGGTGCAAAACAAATTCAATCTATTTTTAATCCGTTTAATAAATGAGTTATAATAGGTTGAGCTAAACTCATTAACCCATAAAATAATTAAAACTCTTAATATAAACACATTACTAGTTTGTAGGAAGATTCTATCAGAGTTTTTACCAAATGTAATAACAGATTTTCTGTGTATGATCAGTTATACCATTAATTATTGGGGTTGAATTTTAAAATAAGTGAATTTTTGGCCTGAATACAAATTTGGGATGATCCATCAAAGTTAGTCTTTTGAATAGGCATAACATTAAACATTCTTATTATGTTTTTCTAAAGCTGGCCTTGTATTGGTGATTGTTTCCTCTTGGTCATCATATATCAAGACTTCTGCAACTCTAATTCTCAGCAGATTCCCTTATGTTTCATAGAGGATGCAAACCCAGTGAATTAAGTATAAAAATTCAACGATTTATAAATATTTTTAGGGGTTAATTTTAAAAAAAAATCCCAATACTTAAGGTTGGAAGCGAATGACCCCTTCAATTTTAAACTTTTGCATTAAACCTCACAAAAGTGGATGGAAAAAATAAAAAAATTTTAAAAAAATTCTCAATTATTTTATTGTTCAGTTTAATTATAAATATTATCAGATCTATTAGTTTTTCACTTATGGGATTTTAATGTGTGAGTCAATTATATTCAGCCTTTGTAAAGGTTTTGTCTTCTTGAGATCAATGGTCCAAATCTTTCTCTTTCTTCCCCTTCCAAACAAAAAAAATGGTGTTTTAATACTCGTCAAGGGTCAATTATAAGTAGATTCAATAAGCCTCACATTTCGATAAGAGTTATTGATTATTTTCTTTTTATTGTTTTTTGTTCATCTTCGTTATATTTATCAACTTTTGACCATTTTTAATTTAATGAGTTTTTATTATGAAATATGATGTAATTAATTTACGTGTGTCACTTTAGCTTTATAAATTGGAAAAAATAAATAAATAATGCGTATGTGGGACAATCAACCATAGAAAGACAATTTTATGAGATTATATCTAGACACCTTCAATAAGGTTTGATCTACTCTCAATTTTGTGTGAATCAAGTATAATTTCTGGTTATCTTTAATATAACTTTTTTTGGTAAAAAGTAGTATTGTTAGGTAATGACTTTTTTTTCCTTTTCATTTAAAAATTATTTTGACCTTAGGCTTTAATTTTTTTTGTGTGGATAACTCAAATTTTTATCGAATTTAGATTTATGATTTACACCGTTTCATTAACATATATAAAATATAAGTTGTTCTACCACCACAGTCTTCATAAAATTTCTAACAACTCAAGTTTTCTGTCAACCTAGTTTTATAGCTTTTGTCCATATGTACTTATATTTTACTCTTTCTTTGGATTATCATGAGTTTTTGGACAATTACGATTCAAGTTAAATTCACTCTTACTTTCCGGTGGACATGATCATGAGGAGTAGTTGTTGTGAGTATTTAAGTTGGATCTTGGAGGCTGTAATGCTATTTAGTACCTTCACGTGGAGAGATACAACTGTTTTAAGACAATAATTGCATGCCTCTTAAATATCATAGATCAACTCATTTTGTTTTATAT
This sequence comes from Ilex paraguariensis, assembly GCA_963454935.2. NCBI lineage: Eukaryota > Viridiplantae > Streptophyta > Magnoliopsida > Aquifoliales > Aquifoliaceae > Ilex > Ilex paraguariensis. Next base: position 249,771 of record CAUOFW020003281.1, read on the forward strand.
TGTTTATTTTATCCTAGATCTAAATTGATTGCTATTTTATATTTTCTTTAACGTTTTTGTTATGTTGTGTTTTTGAAATTAATTTTTTAATTCAAATATGTGTAATTATGTTAAATCCCCAACATGTCAATCAGAGCAACTCCAACACACTAGGTAAAACTCCAATCTTAGCTATTTTGGAAAGCCAATCTCTAAAATTTCTCGCCAACCTACTCTCTATCCCATTAGCTATTTTAGCAAATCTATTTTTCACTCGCTAGAAATAGAGAGCAGATTTTGGCTCGGTATTTGCTTTTTTGCGCCAAAAGTGGCCTTCGTCTTCTTCCGTTGTGACTTCATCATCTTTGTCAGAGGAATCGTCTTCAGGTATGGAGCTCTCTCTCTCTCCCTCTCTCTCTCTCTCTCTCTCTCTGTGCTTGCATCGACGAAACCTATGTTGATAGATTTCGTCTCGTCTTCACCCAAGTAGGGTGTCCAATTCATCCTTCACTGCTACATTAATTAGGGGTTTTTATTCTCATTTCCTTTGATTGGTGGCATGTGAAGAATGAAACAATTGTTCAAACCCCCAATTTTATTGAGCTATTTTCTTTCATTTGCCTCAAGCTGTCAAAGCAATGATATGGGGGCTTTTAATGTTTCATCAATTTTTTTGAGGTATTTTCTTTCTTTCATTACCTAATGATTTGATTGATGATATTGATGAAGAGTTTTGATCGTATTACATTTAATAATATGTTACAATCATTTTTGACTTTTTTCGGTATTTTTATTAACTACTAGTTGATATACACTTGTGTTGCATGTGAACACTATTGAGTATGAAATATTACATATTGAGTTTCTCTTCCTGCTCCTTTATATCCATTATTCTTCCTAGACCATGATATCCTTATGATGGGACATTTCTAAGTACTCCAAGATGAAGACACGTATCCTCGACATCAGTAAATTCTTTTACTATAATTACGACACGTACCCGTCGGATCACAAGTCCCCGTTCCCCCGAGGTACTGTTCATAGGGATCAATGACACCCAGTAGGTTACGTACCGACAAGTATACCTCGGGTCAGATATGGTACATCGGTCCCTACATGTACCACTCCCCCTTGGTGCTGAGATGTACCCGTCCAGGATGGCGTTCTCTGCTCCTGCAGAGGCTATTGATGTACAGGTCACTAGCCTAAGCTAGGCTAGGTTAGCCATCATGACCTCGTCTTACACAATTGGTGTCAGAAGGCAGGGGACACAACCAATGGGGAATGGACGCGTGGCATATTGTGTCACATCAGAGACAAAAAGACTGGATGTCCTTGCTGACACACGACTTGGGAAAACAAGCATTTAATTATACTATTCCCTTGATGAGACAACATTTAATGCGGTAAGGCTCGGAAGTGAAAGGTAATAAATGTCCCTAAGATTGGGCATTTATTACATCTTTGCCTAGAAGAGCTCATTAAACAGTCGGCAGGCCGATGACACAGCCTTGGTTGCTCGGGATCCCGAGCAGTTAAAAGAGAAGACATTCCTCATAGGAATCAGTGCGCACGTTGCCTGTATCTAATGATCACCTACTGACCACACTAACAGCAATCATAAGTTTTTGAGGTATAAATACTCCTCACAAAAGGTAAGACGAAAGGACGCAAAACCTTTTCTCAAACTTATACTCAGTGTTTTCTTTTTCCTGTCTCTCAAAAATTGACTTGATCGTCGGAGGGGATACGCCGAAAAACACTCCGGCGCCCTTCTAACTTGTCTTTCTCTGTTCCAGGAACCTTCCTCAGCCTTACTGGATCGTTCTGTTGATCCACGAGAGTCTCCCATTATCGTTTTAGGCTACCACCAGACCTCAAAGGCTGTTCCAAGCAGTAGGGTTAACCACTCGACTGACTCACTCGAGTTCACCAAGGGAGAGATCTGTTCTCGTGTTTATATTGTGCAAGATTCAACATGCACAATCTGGCGCCGTCAGTGGGAAACGACTAGTTTTCCTAGTTCCCTCTCTATAAAGAACAATGACCATGGTGAATACTCGACAAAAAGGGAAAGGTCCCCAGCAAAGAAGTCTTGAATTACGAGCTCCATGTCACCATAGAGGGAGGGATCACACTGATGGGAATAGAAATGCCTCTATTCAGTCAAGAGGGCTTACTCCTCAAACCAGTATGGGCATCAGGTCAGGAGGATCCGCCCCCTTGGCTCATCAACTGGCGGAGGTGATCGAAGAAAATTTTGGGGATTGATTACGACAGTTGGAAAAGGACAATGTGAACGTCCTAAGCCGGCTCAATGAATTCGCTGCCTCCGACGAAGGTCGAGAGACTCATTCCTTTCTCGTGGACTCCCCGCCTGGGAGGCGAAAACGAAGGATCTAAGGAATCATTTAAATAATAAGGCAGAAAGCTCCAGGGCCCCAAAGCGACCAAGAGCCAACGAGCACCCTCTTAACGATCATTCCAGGAAGGCAAGGCCTTTAGCCCTGGATGACCTCTGGCGAGGATTGTCAAGACGGAGGAAGGGAGATGAGTCTGAGGAGGATTCAACCCTATCCACACGACGCCCAGGAAATGGGGGACCTATTGATGAACTCGGAGACTTCAGAAGACATCCCGTTGGGGAGGAAATTGATCTCAGAGCCCGGTTAGAATCCAGGAGAAAGAGTAAGGCTGTTCAGGATGAGGTCGAAGAAGAGGTAATACAAACACCCTTTACCAGGGATATTAGAGAGATGGAGGTTCCAAAAAAGTTCGTCGTGCCGAGGTTCAAAACTTATGACGGGAGGTCCGATCCCGAAGCCTACCTTACGCAATACAAGCAAATGATGTCCCTGTATCATTCAGACCAACGGTTTCTCTGCCAAGTGTTCCCTATGAGCTTGGGGGACTCTGCGATGAAGTGGTTCGAGGCACTTCCCCCCAACAGCATTGGATCGTGAAAGAAATTGACGAGGCAGTTCCTAGCTCGATTCATTACGGGGAGTAAGCGGCCTAAAGACGTTGGATCATTGCTAACGCTCAGACAGAGGGAATCCGAGACCCTTCGCCAGTACGCCATCCGGTACTAGGAAGAGGTTAATGAGGTAGAGGGCTACTCGGAAGTCATGACAGCGGCGTCTTTCAGGCTCGGCTTGGCAAGGGACACAGACCTGTACCGATCCCTGATCAAAAAGACTCCCTCAGATATGGGTGAGCTGATGGCCCAGATAAACAAGTACTCTAGGATCGAGGACGAGATAGGAAGCAGCAAAGGCAGAACCCTCCAACCTAAGAGAAAAGAGAGGGAGCGGGAGGATACTTCCCGAAAGGGACTGCTATCCCCTCCGGGGGGGTCATTCAAAGGAGTTCACACTATGTTCAAGGAACCCATCTTCAAGTTGCTCCATAAGATCAAGCATGAGTCATTCTTCAAGTGGCCGCCCAGGATGCAGAGCGATCCCTCCACTCGTGATCAAAAGGTTAGGTGTTCCTATCACCGGGATTTCGGCCATCGCACCGAAAGCTGCAGGGTATACAAATATTTCCTGGAAAGATTGGTCCGGGAATGATACTTAAAGGAATACATAGAGCCCAGGCCGGAAGAGAGACACAACCTTGCCCCGACCGAGGAGCCGGACAACATCATAGATGTGATCCATGTATGTCCGCCAGATCGCCCTACGTCCAAGGAACTCGAGTCCGATCTCAAGAGGGTAGCTTTTACAAGGAAGATAGCCGAGGATGATGGGGGGTCGCCCAATAAAAGGGCCAGGATTGGTGAGCCTAGCATCACGTTCTCCGACGCAGACTTGACAGGCGTGGTGACTCCTCATAACGACGCCCTTGTCATAACCCTAAAGATAGGTAAGTTCGACATCAAGAGGGTGTTGATAGACTCCGGAAGTTCCTCGAAAGTGATGTACTCTGACACTTTAAAACGGATGGGTCTTGGCCACAAGGACCTCACCAAGGTCAGGACACCCCTCATCGGATTCAACGACTCGTTCGCCCTACCCATAGGCAAAATTACATTGCCAGTTGTCACAGGTCCCTTCACCATCAACACCGAGTTTTTCGTGATTGATACAGACTCTCCCTACAATGTGATCATGAGACGAGCATGACTGCATGCGTTGGGAGCGGTGCACTCCACTTATCACCAGAAACTAAAATTCGCTACGACAGAGGGGATCATGGAGATCCGAGGGGACCAAGCGTCCGCAAAAAAATGTTTTTATTCAACTGTTAGAGCAGGGGCTTTCACCCAAGAAAAGGGGCGAGCTCCGGAAGAGATCTTGGAAAAATGACAACCACAGTCTGGGCATCCAGGAATGGATGACCCCCGGATTGACCTAACGGAACGGTCGGTGGAGGACCTCCGAAAGGTGCCCTTGGTGGAGGGAGAAGAAGAAAAATACTTCTTAGTTAGAACCGCGATGCCCACAGCCGAACAGGAGGAGATGATTGAGTTCCTGAGGAGAAATGCAGACGTGTTCGCTTGGAACGCTATGGAAATGACGGGAGTGGACCCCGAAATAATCACACACAAGCTGCATGTTGACCCGGCGCACAAGCCAGTAAAACAGAAGCCACGACGCATGGCCCTGCGCGGTCAACGAAGAAATCGATAAACTCCTGAAGGCCAACGCCATTCGAGAAATACAGTTCCCAGAATGGCTGTCTAACACGGTTTGCGCGAAGAAGAAGGGGGGAAAATGGCGTGTCTGCGTAGACTTCACTAATCTAAATAAGGCATGTCCCAAGGACGACTACCCCCTACCAAAGGTGGACCAGCTAGTGGATGCCACTGCTGGATATGAATGCATGGATTTTCTGGATGCCCGAGCAGGATATCACCAGATCCCTCTCCATCCCTCGGATCAGGAAAAGACGACGTTTATCACTCCAAAGGGAGTTTACTATTAGAAAATGATGTCGTTTGGGCTAAAGAACGTCGGGGCAACATACCAAAGATTGATGAATCATATGTTCAAAAAGCAGATCGACAACACCATGGAGGTCTACATTGACATCCGGAGCCCCCGAACTGTCCGAGAAGTCCAAAAGCTCACGGGGATGCTGGCAGCACTTAACCGTTTCGTCTCACGCTCCTTAGACAAATACAAACCCTTTTTTGGAGCCATCAAGAGTGCTGGAAAGAATATGTAGAGCCAGGAGTGCAAAGACGCCCTGGTTGGAATCAAGGAATACCTCAGGACTCTCCCGACCTTATCCGTCCCTATCCAGGGGGAAATGCTCTTCTTGTACTTATCCATATCAGAATTTGCGGTCAGTGGAGTACTTATTTGTGAGCATGAGCACCGCCAGAAGCCGATTTATTGCATAAGCAAGGCGCTCCTGGACGTGGAGACAAGATACCTTCCCCTAGAGAAACTGGCTCTATCCCTGTTCACAACTGCAAGAAAACTAAGACATTATTTCCAGGTGCATCCAATTACCGTCCTTACCGATCAGCCTTTAAAGGCCATTTTGAGGAAAGCGGACCTCTCCGGAAGGATTTTCAAGTGGGCAGTGGAGCTGGGGGAACACGACATTTATTTCAAACCTCGAACCGCTATAAAGGGTCAGGTATTGGCAGACTTCATAGCTGAGTTTTCAGGGGAATATCCCGTTCCAGAAAGACCGCCTCCTCCTAGCATAGCGTCCCCAACGAATTTTGAGGGATCACCATGGTTTTTATGTGTGGACGGTTCGTTAAATAGTAAGGGGTCCGAGATCGGTATCTTGCTAGTCTCTCCAGATGGGATGGTCGCGGAGCAGGCTGTTCGGTTGTGATTCAAATTATCCAATAATGAAGCTAAATACGAGGTCCTCATCTCAGGACTTTAGTTAGCTGAGGCAACTGGAGTTACGGACTTGATCGTACATTTGCGATTCCATGCTGGTAGTCAACCAAGTTAACGAAGAGTTTGAGACAAGGGACCCTAGGATGAAGGCTTATCATCACCAGACGACAACTGTAATCCGCAGATTCAGAAGGATTGAGATCAAACAAGTGTCCCGAGACAAGAACGTGCATGCCGACGCCCTGGCTTGCCTAGCCTCGGCACTGGAGTCCTTTCAGTCGTGCAGGATCACTATAGAATATCTTCCCATCTCCTGCATAGATCGAGCCCCCGAGGCAATGGCCGTCCAGAACACATACAAGCCGCCCAGCTGGATTGATCATTTTCTCAAGTTTCTAACAACAAGAGACCTCCCGGAGTGTTCAAAGGAAACAAGGAAGATAAAACTTAAAGTCCCGAGATTTTGGGTCTCTCCGGATCAGAAGCTGTATAGGAGGTCTTTCTTAGGACCTTACTTACTATACGTCTAAAAGGATCAGGTGGAAGACCTCCTCTATGAGGTACACGAAAGAATATGCGGGGGGCACTCTAGGGGGCGATCCATGGCACACCGCATCTTGTCTCAAGGATATTCGTGGCCGCGAATGCAAAAGGACGCACGCGCATACATTCAAAAATACGACCAATGTCAGAAGTTCTCCCCTGCAATCAGGCAACCCGCGGGGGACTTGCACCCCCTGACCAGCCCTTGGCCATTCGCCCAATGGGGACTCGACTTAGTTGGACCCCTGCCTAAGGCTCCTGAAAATAGGAAGTTCCTCATTGTGGCCACAGATTATTTCACCAAGTGGGTTGAGGCGGAGCCGTTGACTCACATCCGCGACATAGATGCTAAAAAGTTCATCTGGGAAAACATAGTCATCAGATTCGGGATTTCCCGAGCACTGGTATCGGATAACAGGACTCAATTCACCGACGGGGGTTTCAAGTCTTTTTGCGAGCAACTCAGAATCCATAATTTCTATTCCACCCCTGCCTACCCCCAAGCCAATGGGCAGGCAGAAGCCTTCAACAAAATAATTATCAATGGGATCAAGAAGAGATTGGAGAAAGTCAAGGAAAAATGGGCAGATGAGCTATTAAACATTTTTGTGGGTGTATCGGACCACCCCTCGGTTCTCGACAGGAGAAACCCCTTACTCCCTGGCTTACGGAATAGAAGCAATCATACCTCTTGAGGTAGGACTCCCGACCATAAGGACCCAAGCTTTCGACGCATTGGGAAATGACCGTCAACTTGGACTGGATTTGGATCTAGCGAAAGAAAGAAGGGAGATAGCCGCCTTGAGAGTAACTAAGTATCAGAAAAAGATTTCTCAACTTCACAACAAAAGGGTCAAGACGCGAGAGTTCCAAATTGACTATCTGGTCCTCAGAAGGATAACGGCCAATACCCGTGACCCAGTAGAAGGAAAAATGGGACCTAACTGGGAAGGGCCCTACAAAATGATATTTATCGGAGGCTCCGGGTCATATAGATTAGAAGATATGGAAGGGAAACTTGTAATGCGACCTTAGAATGTGATGAATCTAAAGAAAATACTATTTTTGAAGTATTATTTCCTTTAGTGCTCGCCAATGGTTAAGTTACAAGGGTAAAGCCCTGGGGACAGAGTTCAAGGACTCCAGCCCCCGAAGAAAAAAGATGAGCAAGCCTCCTGAAAGGGTAATGCCCTGGGGACAGAGTTCAAGGACTCTAGCCCCCGAAGGAAAAACTTGAGCAACCCTCCTGGAAGGGTAAGACCCTGTGGACAGAGTTCAAGGACTCCAGCCCCCGAAAAAAAAACAGGAGCAAGTCTCCTGGAAGGGTAAGGCCCTGTGGACAGAGTTCAAGGACTCCTGCCCCCGAAGAAAAAATAGTAGCAAGCCTCCTGGAAGGGTAAGACCCTGGGGACAGAGTTCAAGGACTCCAGCCCCCGAAGAAAAAATAGAAGCAAGCCTCCTGGATGGGTAAGACCCTAGGGACAGAGTTCAAGGACTCCTGCCTTCGAATAAAAGAAAGGAACAAACTTCCATAAGGAGTGAGACCCCGCAGATGCGTACGGGTCTTAACAATGATGAAGCTGAACCAATTGAGTAGACAAGCTAAATTGCTCCCCAGGTGTCGGAGCTATCAAAATCTTAGAGAATGCAAGAAAGAAAATATAAGTACTCAAAAAAAAAAAAGCTTCATTTCAAAAGAGGGGTTTTGCGTCCCCAAGAGCTACAAGAGTGAAAGAAAAAAAAATACAATTCAAAAGAAAAGCCTTCATCTGGTCCCGGGCATCTCCAAAACATCGCCAGAGGGCGAATCAACGCAGAAAAGTTGAGCAGCTTCAGGGGCAGGAGAGGATAAGACCAGATCGACCATAGCAGGAGTCTCGGGAATATTGTGGTCAGGTGCCAAGCCCGACAAGGCCTCCTCTGATAGGATTGAAATCACCACCTCGGGCGGGTCTGCCAAAACTTGCATTGGCGTTGGAGTCGCACCCTCGGCAGCAATCTCGGCCTCTGCCTGTTCCATCTCGGCCGATTGTACATAGTTGTGCATCAGGAAGAGCGGGGAGTCTAGAGGAACCTCGGCAGATCGGAGCACCTCGTCCCACCCCTTCTTGAAGAACTCTCTGCTATTTTCCTCAAGAGCAGGCAGTACGTCATCGGCGAATTCCTCTCGGAGTTGTTCTTCGGACTTCCTGTTCTCTACCTTAGCCCTGATCCTGTCCAGCTCCTAGGTCAGAGCCAGACAACTTTCCTCTGAACCAACTTCCCTCTCCTCTGCCTCAGAGAGCCGCTGCGTCTGCTCTGTAATCCTCATCTTAGCGTCGGCCAAGGCAGCACTTAGCTTTTCAGTGCCGACCTTCGCCAACTCGGCATCCTTGAGGAGTTGTTTGATTTGAGCAGCCTGCCCCGCAAGGGTGGAATCCCTGGCAGCTACATCCTCCTTAGCACTGGCGAGGGCTCCCTCAGCTTCTTTCTTCTGATCTCGAGCCCGCTGGAGGTCCATCCTAACCCCATGATACCGCGCCGCTATTATAGAAATCTGTTGGGTGGCCTGCAAAGGAAAAGACATGTCGATAAAAAGAAAAGCGACTAGAAAGGACTGAAGCAAGAATGAACTTACCACTAGGGAATTCTGAATGATAGAGCGAAACAACACGTTTGTTGATCGCCCCCTATGAGCCACCATGTCGGCCTCGAAGTGCAGCGTCTCACCCTGATCACACGGTTGGCAACATGGAGGTCCTGCAAAATAGAGTCGTCAACCCTGATCACACGGTTCATGTGATCGGTGGCCTGAGGATTCCACTCCGTGGCTTCCACCGTCCGCGGAAGGGGAGGGGGAGTCTGCCCTTGCTGCTGTTGCTGTTGTTGTCTCTGCTGCTGTGGAGGAGGAGGTAACCCACAGCTTCTCCCGCTTTGCTGCTGAGTGGAAGGGGCCCTGGATCCCTTGCCCAGGCCATCGTGCCTTTGTTTAATCCTTCTCTCCACCTCGACCTGAGGATCTCGGTCACGTACTTGGCCCCGACCAATGGCCCTTGAAGGTGGGGTGACGCTGGTCCCTGTAGATGGGGCCCCGCTGGTTGACCCACGCCCCCACCAAGCAGCGAGGGCTTGACTCTGCCTCAGGAATCCCAGATCAATGCGGGGCGTGTTGGACATTGCTATCTTGAGGGCGTCCTCGGCGTCTAGAGATTGCAGGATTTGGAAGTCAGGCCATGAATCTCTCCCCGAAGTCCCCACCTCGGCGTGCGAAGAAACCAAATCCTCTCTAGCCCCGAGCTCCTCAACTTCACCCTCTACTTCTACCTCTATAGCCCGGTCAGGGTCTTCCTCCAAGTTCTCCTCGTCCTCTTGCCACACCGCCTGATTGAAGAGTTCAGACCACCGCGAAGGCTCGAAAGACTGGGAAAGCTGTGAGAAATTTTTATATCCGGGAGTGTAATTCAGGAGGATGTGGGCAGCCCGGTCGAACCTGTCGTCACCAGTAAATCTCCAAACAGTGACTAGGTCGGCAAAGTTCACCAAGGACCGAGGTGGATGAGCTGTTTCCCGAGTGGAGATGTCTGCACAGAAACAAAAAGAGAGGGGAGTGAGTTATGAACTCTGCTAAAAAATCTCAAGAACAAAATAATAGACCCGAAGAAGCCGACGTACTTGTCGTTCTCCATTCCAAAGGGCATAACAAGTCGTTGAACTTGGGACCGGCACCCCTCTGCCAAGACCCCTTGAAGATGAGTAGGTCATCCTTGTACCTCTTGTCCGAGTCGGGAAGATGAGTTACGAGGTACATGGATGAGTCTCTGGTTTTGAGGTAGAAGTTTTGTTGAGGCATGACCCTCAAAAGGGAGTAGCAAAAGAGGATATCGTTCAGCCCAACATTTACCCCGAGACGCTTGTTGAGCTCTAAAACTCCCATAATTATCCTGAAGACATTAAGGCAACACTGCCCGGGGGAAAGATGGAAATGGGAGAGGAATTGGAGGAGAAGAGGGGGCAGAGGGAACCTAAGTCTGCCCTCTATGACGGCTTTGGTATAAAAGGGCATCTCTTCCTCGGCCCCGTGGGTTTGGGAATGCAAAGCCGGATCATAATCCTCTATGTCTACATATGAGGGGATGCTGTACTTGGCCCTAAACCTATTAATTTGTTCGCCCCCTTCACTTTATACTTCCCTGGCCTCGAGGAACTAGCTTGAGGGTCCTCGGGGTCGGGCGACGATGGGGCATCTCCAAAAAGTGATAAAAAGTGAAGAAGGAGGGGGTTTTTTTTACGAAGATCCCCAATGAGGCTTCCCGAGGATTGGTCGCAGAGTGGCAACCAGAAACGCCTCCAGTTATCGAAAAACCAAAAGAAACAAAAAAAAAATGAGAAGTAGAGAAGAGACGGAGGGCGAAGAAAGGGAAGATACAAGGACTCACCAGAACGTAAAAGGAAGTTTTTTCTTGAAACTTGAAGTGACTCCTTCCTCCAGAATGTTCAGAAGCAAGGATGGGTCTGCTGACCTTAAGACTCCACTGAAAGATTGGACAGTAGACGACGAAAGGAAAGAGATCTTCGGCAAGATTTCAGGCAATGGCTCTCTGAAATGGCAAAGTGAGAGAATGAGAGAGGAAGCCCATTTATATAGTACTCATCCCCATCATTTGGGCACGAAGCACGAAGAGGCGCACTTAATGCGCACGACTTCCGAAGCAGGGGAAAGCTACTAAAGGCAATGATGAAGTAGTTGGGGTAGTTGCAGAACCCTTTGTCTCCTTATGACGCGTGTCCTCGGTGTCAGGAGATCGAAGGCTGGGAGGCAGTTGATGGGACATTTTCAAGTACTCCAAGATGAAGACACGTATCCTCGGCATCAGTAAATTCTTTTACTATAATCACAACACGTACCCGTCGGATCACAAGTCCCCGTTCCCCCGAGGTACTGTTCATATGGATCAATGACATCCAGTACGTTATGTACCGACAAGTATCCCTCGGGTCGGATATGGTACATCGGTCCCTACATGTACCACTCCCCCTCGGTGCCGAGATGTACCCGTCCAGGATGGCGTTCTCTGCTCCTGCAGAGGCTATTGATGTACATGTCACTAGCCTAGGCTAGGCTAGGTTAGCCATCATGACCTCGTCTTACACAATTGGTGTCAGAAGGCACAAGAAGGCAGGGGACACAACCAATAAGGAATGGACGCGTGACATATTGTGTCACATCAAAGACAAAAAGACCGGATGCGCTTGCTGACACACGACTTGGGAAAACAAGCATTTAATTACATCATTCCCTTGATGAGATAGCATTTAATGCGGTAAGGCTCGGAAGTGAAATGTAATAAATGTCCCTAAGACTGGGCATTTATTACATCCTTGCCGAGAAGAGCTCATTAAAAAGTCGGCAGGCCGATGACACAGCCTTGGTTGCTCGGGATCCCGAGTAGTTAAAGGAGAAGACATTCCTCATAGGAATCAGTGCGCACGTTGCCTGTATCTAATGATCACCTACTGACCACACTGACAGCAATCATGAGTTTTTGAGGTATAAATACTCCTCACAAAAGGCAAGACGAAAGGACGCAAAACCTTTTCTCAAACTTATACTCAGTGTTTTCTTCTTCCCCTCTCTCAAAAACTAACTTGATCGTCGGAAGGGATACGCCGGAAAACACTCCGGTGCCCTTCTAACTTGTCTTTCTCTGTTCCAGGAACCTTCCTCAGTCTTACTGGATCGTTTCGTTGATCCACGAGGGTCTCCCATTATCGTTCCAGGCTACCACCGGACCTCAAAGGCTGTTCCAAGCAGTAGGGTTGACTACTCGACTGACTCATTCGAGTTCACCAAGGGAGAGATCTGTTCTCGTGTTTATATTGTGCAAGATCCAACATGCACACCTTACATTGCACCAAAAGTTCTTGTAATTATTCGTTTAATCCTTAGGTGGCTTTGTTCTTTTTCGTATCAAGAACTCTCTATTTGTTCATGTGGGTTTCAATTGGTTGTTGAGTCTTTTTTCACTCGACCAACCAACCATGTTTTTGTCCAACAAATATGTATAATATTCTCATTGGCTTTCACATCTTCTCTTTTCCATTTTCGATTGGCATTTTACAGCTTATGGAGAAGTTCACACTTTCCTGTGTTATTGAGAGAACACTGCACCTCTATCACAATAAGTATATCTGGAAAGGAGGTTTCATACCAATACATATCAATACCTTTTAGTTCATTTATGGTCATTTGAAAAAAAAAAATATTAGTAATATATCATATCTTCTTAAATTTCTCCAATTGTATATTAGAAGTGTTTTCTTTTATGTCTTGGGGTTAGGCACTTCAAAATATATGAAGGCTAGAGTGAATGAAATTTTCTTCAATCTAGTGATAGTTACATTCTTACCTCATTTTAATCTACTCCAAAAGAGAGAAGGAAAAAGCATCTAACACTTTCACACTCTGATTTGGAAAAAAAAAATTAAAGTACATGTCGTAACCATTGTTTTTGACGTTCTTGAGACATTCAAGGTGAAAAAATGCCAATATACGTCCTCCAATTATAAGTGAACCAATACATTTTAGAAAAAGTAGTACGAAAATTGATCACTAAATAAACCAAAGATAATTCTAGGGTCTTTAGATATATTATAAGTCATACTCACAGGCACCGTCACAAAAATGGAAAACAATTGATATGCACTAACCTAAAAATTTCCATTTGGTCTTCACATAACACTACTTGTTGATATTGGTGAATCTTTGATAGTAGAAGTCTTGTCACTAATCTTTGAGAATCCAATGATAATTGCTCAACTATTTAAGCAGAACTGTGAATGAATCCAACCAAGTTAAAAGAATTGCTACATTGCCGACAAACACTTCTACTAGTGGACAAGAAACACCAAAACCATTAGGTACAAACTCTCACTTTTCTTTTTGTATATGACCACATAGGAACCCAGGAGAAGAGATGACCTTTCTCAGCCATTATTCAACACTATGATTTATCTTGTACGAAATTCGATGATGTTCACTTTAGCAAACATCTTACAATCTGTGCATTTGTTATAAGCGCAGATTGTAAGATGTGTTTGTCTGCAATGTAGCAAACATCTTACAATCTACTGTCCATCTAGTGATATATCTATGTGATCAAACTATTGGGATTTCACTAAAACATCAAGAAAATGTGCACTCTTGAAGTGCCTATAAGCCTGACTAAATCGATTTTGAAGCTGAAAAATATCTTATATTGCCAAAGTGTAAGGCCTTATTCAGTGAAAACATATAGCCCAATAAATTGAGCCATCAGTACCAATTTAATACCAACTTATCAAGTATCATCTTTCAAGTCAATAGACAACTTTGGAGGGAGGTAACACCATGTGTTCACCAAATAAATATTGGCTAAAATCTGAATAATGGTATATACCACTTATTTATTCAAAGAACAAAACCATGTCTGGTGATTTATAACAATGATTACATTGTTGTTGTATCAAGTGTTTTTAATGTAAGGATAACAACTTGAAGCCATCTATGGTTGAGTTCAACTGTTAAAAAAGGAATTTGGTTTACTTCAGAACTAAAACTCATTGTGTCACTATTTTGTGACTTGTCATAGTAAATAGTTACTTATGACTGACCAACCACATTAGGAAGAAACTTTAACGTAAATGCCTTATTCAACTTATATGGTGCAAGTAGCTATTATAATAATTTCATTGTCATAATAATAATAATTTATGAGGGGTTCATTTTTTGTCCCAAGCTAAAGGAAATAATCACCAAAAATTGAAAGCAACAAAGAATAGTGAAACTTGCCTCTGGTAATTGCTCTACCGATACATTGGTCTAAGCATATCCATCTCCAAGTGGTAATCAGTATCGACTCTTGAGGCAGTTCTAAGCATGTACTTATAGTAAATATAAAGGTAAACTATAGGTGGAAGCAATCAAAAATTATTGATGATCCAACTATCAATTCACATAACTGCCTTAAATAACAATCAAAATTAGCCTAATAATTTATAGAGTTCAACTTAGTGATAGAACCTATTCAATTTTAAAAATAAATCAAATTATACTAATACTCCCATTCATCGTAAGCAAGGCCATGAATAATTTTGTCATAAGCAAGATCATAACTTTGTTGATGACAAGATTTTATTTGTCTCTCGTTGAGTTCGTATATAGCAGGGTGATCCAGTGTGTTTAGATTGGTGTATATGTTTTACAAAATAGAAAATTCAAGTACATACCTGGCATCCCTTTTTGTAGTCTACAAATAGTTGATCTCTAGGGATGATAAAAAACACAACAGAAAGATTGGCCTGGAGGAAGGAGGGTAGGGATGAGAGAAAGAGAGAGTGATTAGGATCGGCACCACTTCGACCACAAAATCTAGGTTTCTCTAGTCTTGAAATTGATGAAGCTTAGATATAAAATCTAATTATCCGAGAAGCAAGAACCAATTAAATGAAATATCAGAATTTGAATAAAAAATTTGATTTGACACAAAACACTTCAATTAAAAAACTCAAATTAAAGAGGGCAATCCCAAATTTAAATGAGAATAAACTCAAATTTAAAAAAGGATAAAAAATTATCATTAGATCTTTAAAAAAGAATGAAATCTAATCATTAGTGATGAGTAAAGATTTAAGTCTATCTTATTTGAGTAAAAATTTAAGTTTTTCTTGATTTAATATGAGTTTGGCTATAACATTAGAAAAAAAAATTTAAAGACATTTTCAATGATATGGTATAGAAAAGAGCGGTGGTCTTTATGGACGATTTCTCTATTTTTTGTGATTCTTTTAAGGGATGATTGGAAAATTTAGAAAATGTGTTGGAAAGATAGACAGAGAAGAATCTGGTATTTAAATTAAGAAAAATGTCATTTCATGGTCACTCAAGGGATCATGTTGGGACACATGGTGTCAAAAAGGAGGATAGAGGTATATAAATCCAAAGTTGAATTAATCTCAAACCTCCCTACCCCTAAATGTGCAAAGGATGTCAGAATTTTTTGGCTATCACAGTTATTCTATTGCAATTTGAAATCTTAGTGGATATGTTGGAATAAAGAATTTTTGAGTTGTTTTTGTAGTAGAAAATAGTACAAAGCTAATAATTTGGATCAAATATGAAAGTGGTTACCAACCATATTTTTTATTTTTGTTTTCATAAATTTTTAAAATAAATGATTACCAAACATATTTTAAGTTTTTTTTGTTTTTACCATAGAAAAAACAAAAATTATTTTTACTTTTTATTATTTAAAAAACACAAAAACAAAAAGTTACTGAGACACCCTTAGTTTTGCACTTTAGTTAGGAGTTCAAAGTGGCACAATGCAAAAGTTTAACGTGAAGAAGGTCACCTATTTTCGCCCTTTTAAGTACAAGTGTTTCTTTGCATTTAACCCTTTTTAATATCAAAATACTTTATGTAATTGTTTGGCAAATTTTTGGATTGTGGGTGAGCCGAAGTTCAATTGGATTTAAGATCCAAACATGTACGATCTTACTTATTCGAACCAGTAAAATGTTTTAAAAATTGTGATTGTTCAGGCAATTGTAATATGGCGTAAGGTTACCTCTGAGTTTTTTTCTATTTGTTAAGGTTTAAGAATTTTAAATAATTTTTCAACTAACAACGTAATAGACTGAAACGTAAAAAATGACCACTAAAATGCAAAATAACAAATAGACTAAATTCTAAACATGAAACAAGTACTATATTTAGCATTAAATTAAAGCAGTAAAAGATTACCGGTGTGATAGATTACAAGAAAAATAAAGTTGTTTCGGAATAAGAATAAGTAAATATAAGGTAAGCTGGTTCTGTGTAGAGTTATTTATAGGGATAACCTTCAATTGTTGAAGTCATCTTTTTCGACTATTATTGTGATCATAACAGTTATCCTTGAGATGCTTAGATGTATGATGTACCGTCTCTAACTTGCGGTCCATGATGTCACATTTTCTCATTTTTTGGGACGCTTAGAGTCCTAATCATGGACTCTCATAGATTCTTTCATAACCGTTTGATTTCTTTCGTGTGCCACTCTAATTTTGTTATTTTTTCGTATAAACAAAAATAAAATAAATAGATTAAAGTACCCTAACTATTGCTAGATATGAAACATATAGTGAGTACTCCGTTATGAAGGGACGACCAAAATTGCTGATCAAATACAAAGATTGCTACAATCCAAATTGAACACGAAATTAACTAGACAGTGACAAAGATTTTGGTCTCTATCATGTATTCTTTGTGGTGGGTGGTCAATTGAGTGATTCAAATCCGAGGTTTTGATATAACTTTGTTGTGCTCACAACTTTCATTACGTTAATAGTAAGTGTTTCCTATTCGTTCGTTCTCAAGAATTTTATTGTCAAATGAAGTGATCTTCAAGTGAATGTACTTTTTTTTTTTTTTGCATAGAACTTTCTTGATTAAGCTAAAAAATCCATAAAAGATTTTCATTGCAACAACATTCATGTTTTTAATTAATTTACCGAGACATGATATATAACTTGATCAACCCAGAAATTTTGACCTACAGCAATGAATCACTATCATTTATGAAGCCATCCGGCGTGTAAAATACTCGGGGCGACACTCTCAAGCTTCTTTTCGGATTCTAATTTGTATGCTTCTGTGTCTTGATTTGTTGTTTAGTAATTTATCTTACTTTCAGATTTTAATGGATATGCTTTTGTGTGTGGCTTTGTTGCAAGAACGGCCCAACATACTTGGAGATCCTAGACGAAAATGTTAATTGGGATCCTATTGACATTAATTTCTCTCTCGAAATAAAAAGTAATTAGCAATATTGCTAATAATATTCTACAAATTAAAAAAAAAAATTATTTTATATAAGCTAGTGTTTTAGCTAAACTCTTAGTTTCAGACAGTAAAAGTTCATTTAATACCTCAATACTTCTAGACCTTTGATCAGTTTTTGGGTTGGAAATGGAAGGATGATTTGGTATTTTGTGTTGAGAGAGGGAATACCGAATAAGATAAAGAGGGACGAGAGAGAGAGAGAGAGAGAAACGTTTGGAACAACTTTTTACGTATGGTCAAATACTGTGTTGGGGTAAATTTTAGTTTAAGAACAAAACATTTCGGGCCTACCAATTCAACATGCTTTAGGTGTGTAATAACTGATTTTGGACCCTTTTGCATTAGTCCAGTTGGCACCTGAATTGGAGGCCCAACCTTTTACAAAAAAATGGGGCCGGAGGCGGGCCACTTACACCTAGATCGCCAACCACGGATTACTCATCATGCGCCGCAATTGAAAATCATCTTCAGTTAGTTTGATCTAAGTTTTCGCGACTCATCCTACGAGAAAATAATGAAAAAGAGGAAGGCAGGCAAGGGAAGAGATGATATTGACCAAATTAAGAGTTCAAATGATAAAATAATATATTATTTGGAATCTTTATTTGAGCTCAAATGATATAACACCAAATAAAGAAGTTCAAGTCAACTGTCATGTCATTTGAACTCTTAATTTGGTTCCAAAATTTAGTCAGTGTAATATTATTGTTTTCCTAATTGTCTAGTAAATTTGCAATTTTATTTTACAAAAATTATGTACATAAGTTTACATTCAAAATAATACATCTACTGAACTATAAAAAAGAGAGGAGAGGATGTACTTGAATTTTGAGATTAGCCCATGGTGGATTGATCTTCTTTAACATGGAGGGACACAATGCGAAACAACCATCCCTCCCCGTCCTCCGGTCAAAGTTGACAATAGCGGAAAATATGGAGATGACCTGAAACAGATTTCTTTGTTTTAGTTTTGCCTGTTAGCAGATTTGGAAAGACCACCATGTGTTTCAATTTTGGTCCCTAATTTTGGTCAGTGTAACCTTATTGTTATGTTTTATTGAACCTGGCCTTGTATTGGTGATTTGGTTCCTCTTGATCATAATATATCATTAGACTTCTATAACTCAATTCTCAATAGATTCCCTTATGCTATAGAAATAATCCAGGGTGATCACGTGAGTGGCTGGCCACATGAGTGCACGTGAGTGGCCAAGCATGTGACAAGGATAGACATGAGGCAGACACGAGAGTAAGAGTCGGTGCAATACCCTCTAGGATCCAAACAGCCCACTTGCCCATATCCCACTATAATAGCTCAGTTTCGTTCCACATATTTTGAATTGAAGGTTCAACATTCCTTGCTACCTTATTCAAAAGATAGTTGAAGAGCCTCAATGATAAAAAGAGCTCACCTATAAAGTAGAGGAAATAGCAACGAGTCAAGTAAGTAATTCAACCCAACTCAATTCCATCTAATCCTCTTAACCTTTACTGACTTAATCATCGGAGGGTCAATCACTAGATTCCCATCGATCTTCGCCTTCTTTGTAGGAACTCACCGGCGATTGCCAGGTCATTAGCCATTCCATTGGTACTATTTTCGGGATCACTAGTTGGCACTATCTATGGGAATAGACTTGATTTCTAGTAATCTTTTGAGTTCCATGGCAATCACGAGAGCATCAAAAGAACCTGCAGTTGACCAAACTGACAAATGCCCTAATACCCATTCAATGGGACGAAATGTTGTGCCACCACCAGAAAAGGAGTCGGTAAAGGTCAAGAGCTTAGAAAAAGAAATTTAGGAGTTTAAAAAGAAAAATTAGCAAATTCTCCACCTCTTGGAATGGGAACAATTCCAAACTAGAGAGTAGCATGTGGGGGATAATCAAGAGGTCAATCAAAGCCAAAACAAAGTTTTCTATTCTCGAATAAACGACCAATGGAAGTAAAAATTCCAAGAAGTAAATGAGAAATTGGGGAATGCTCTGAACACGGTGAAAGCTCGGGTCTCAGAAGTCATTGACACTCTAGTCCAGAACACCGAGTCGCCCTTCACCCAAGATGTATCAAACTATCCCTTGCTAGTGAGGTTTAAAATTCTAACGATTAAGGCATTCGATGGAACAAAGAACCGTTGGACCACGTAGAAACTAACATGTCTCTAATGATCTCCACATTTTCCTAGACCAAATAATATGTCAAGCTTTATCCACCACACTCAAGGGAACCACAAGGCACTGGTTCAACAAGAAGAAGCCGAACGCTATCAGTGCCTTTGGAGAGCTAGGTGCTTCTTTCATTTCATATTTCATTGGAGGCCGAGCTCACCGACGACCCACAACTTACCTTCTAAAGGTCAAGCAAGCAAGGTGAGAAACATTGCAAGAATATATCAATTGTTTTACTAAGGAATCCTTGTAAATTGACAACGTCGACGATAAGGTTGTCTTGACTGCCTTCATGAGCGAATTGTAGTCTTCTCAATTTCTCTTTATTCTCCCCAAAAAATCGTCGTCATTTATGGCCAAGCTCTTGGCAAATGCCCAGAGTTACATGAACACTAAGGACATCCTTCTAGTACACAGAAACTATGAGGACATGTGAGAAAATCAAAAGGAAGACAAGAGGAGGCGGGATCCGTCGAGCAGGAAAGAAAGGGCGAACAACCAAAAAATAATCATTATGAGAGGGTTAGTGCGAGGGATCATTTGGGACCTTGCACCCCAATGACCCAGCTCATAAAATCACTCCACTAAACACTTCTGTTGAGCAAATCTTCTACTAGATTTAGGATGAGAAGATCGTCAAATGGACTAGGAAAATGAAGTCCCGTCACAGCAAGAGGTCTAAGGATAAATACTATCATTTTCACAGAGACCATGACCATAATACGAAAGATTTTCAGGTCGTGAAGGACAAAATAGAAGATCTAATCCAAAAAGGTCATCTCGGGAGGTATATAGAATGCAGACGATAGGAAAGGAACACATTCAACCCACTGAGAGGAGGCCCAACATCAATAACTAGTTTGAGAAGTGACCGTGATATCTAGAGTTTTTTGTTGGAGGAAAAGTACATCCTCAAGGAGGGCCTATGTACGAAAAATAAAATCTGAGTTGGAAGTGGGCTTGGTAAATCTAGGGACGAGATCCTGAGTGGATATTTCGATTACCTTCTTAGAGGAGGATTTGGGTGGTGTACAACATCCATGTAGCAATCCACTAGTAGTCACTCTAACAATTGTAAATTACTCCATGAGGAGAGTTTTGATAGATAGCGAGAGCTCTGCAAACATCATCTTTGCCCCGGCCTTTAACAAGCTTAATATTGCCAGGGAAAGGCTGACTCAAGTAACTGCTCCACTCATTGGATTCTTTGGAGAAAAAGCTTACCCCGTATGACCCAGCGTTAAACCAGTCACAGACCATTATAATGATGAATTTTCTACTCCTAGACAGTCTGTCAACATACAATGTCATCTTGGGCCGTCCAAGCCTCAACGCTATGAGGGTGGTCACTTCAATATATCACCTCCTTATGAGATTCCTAATCAAGGAGGGAGTTGGGGAAGTGCGGGGAGACTAGGTTGCAACACGTGAATGCTATGTATCCTCCATGAAAGGAAGACAATATCAATAGACTCTTTAACTCAACTTTCTAGACAATAGAGAGGAACTAGAAAGTCTACGGCCTATAGAAGTCCTAGAACCCATCCATATTGGGACTCTTTTGAACATGTCACTTTCATTGGGAGAATGTTCAAGGAGAACTTGAGAAACTTCATTGATAGAGTTTCTTAGCTCCAATAAGGATGTCTTTTTCCTGGAGGCAATTTGATATGAGTGGAATTAACCCCGTTGTAATAGTGCACAAACTTATTATCAGTTCAAGCTTTAAACCAATCTGTCAGAAGCAACGGAGCTTCGCCCCATAGAGAAATCGTGCGATAAAGAAGGAAGTAACTAAGCTCTTGGATTCCAACTCCATCATGGAAGTATAGTATGGTTAGCTAACATGGTGATGATGAAGAAGACAAATGAGAAGTGGCTACTCTATGTAGACTTCACCGATCTAAACAAGGCGTGCCCAAAAGTTTGTTTTCCATTTCCAAGGATTGACAATCTGGTTGATGCCACCACAAGGTACAAGTTGCTTTCTTTTATGGATGCATTCTCAGGGTACAACCATATCATGATGCATGAACCAAATTAGGAAAAAATCTTTTTCATAATAGAGAAGAGGACTTACTATTTTAAGGTCATGCCATTTGGTCTGAAGAATACAAGAGCCACCTACCATAGATTGGTAAATCACATGTTCAAGGACCTCATTAGCCATTCAAGGGAGGTGTTTGTCGACGATATGCTCGTAAAAAGCCTCGAAGCCATAGAGCACATTAACCATCTAAAGAAAACTTTTAACTCCCTCAGAAGGTACAACGTGAGTTGAATCCAACTAAGTGTGGCTTTGGTGTATCCTCATGGAAAATTCTTAGGCTTCATGGTGACCCAAAGAGGGATAGAGGCAAATCTGGAGAAAATCAAGGCACTAGTGGATATGAGGTCTCCACGAAACACCAAAGAAGTCCATGTAATAATAGGAAGAGTAGCTGCCTTGAACAAATTTATTTCCAAAGCAAGTGATAAGTGTATTCCCTTCTTTAAGGTCCTTAGGAAGGAGCAGCAACCAAGTATCCTATGGGCATATAGGAACACAATAAGGGTGCAACAAGAGAAACACCTTTCTCCTTAGGTTTTGGAACAGAAGTAGTTATCCTAGCAGAAATTAGGATGACGATCCACTGGATTCTCAGCATGAATGATCGACTACATGTAAATAACCTTGATTGGCTTGAGGAGATAAGAGAAGAATCCCAAATAAGGATGGCTGCATATCAAATTCAAGTCTCTAGATATTACAATTCTCGAGTAGACCAAGGTAGTTTGCACTCAATGACTTGTTACTCAGGAAAGTCACCCAAGCCACCAAGAATCCAGGAGAAAAGAAGTTGAGGGAAACTTAGGAAGGACTCTAACGGGTCATAAAGTTAGTAAGACCTACAACTTATCATCTGGAGACGTTGGAAGGGGTGAAGTTGTCACATCCCTGGAATGCGAAGCACCTAAAAAGATTCTACCAATAGCCTTCAATATTCTTCACGAAAATGTACTTTCTTCAAAATAAATTGTGATATCTTCTTTTCAATAAAGAGCAAAGTATTGTCCATTTTCCTATGATGAGAAAGTATGAACTCAAAACTTTCAAGCCCCTTACCTAGCTCAAATTGAGTTTTTTTTTTTGAACCTCGAAGGCACGAGGGAGTTTTGTTGCTTTCAAATAAAATTACACCTAGCAAGGGGAGAACGTATGTACCTTACCCCTCGATTCAATTTTGTTGCATGAAATAATGAAATAAATAAAAGAAAGCAAAATATGCATGCTTAGTACAATAAATAATAAAATAAATTTATTCTAAGCATGCTTCCTTCTTAACTAAAAAGTCCAACTGATGTAGGAAGTCAGCTAGCTATAAGTGTCAAAGCATTCCAGCTGAACATTAAGTAACTGCCAAAAGAGATGTCCTGGAATTAAATGTAGCTGCCATTACTGCTGCCTACTGATAATCCAGCTGAAAAAGAAACATAATTGTATGGATCCAATTGAATTGATGAAGTCCAGTTGCAGCAGCTACCCATGACACCAGTCCATCTGCAGTTCCAGATGAACTGTAACGTGAACAATGAGTTAGTTGCTGCCTCTTCAAAAGGAGAAAAGATGACATTTAAGCTAAAGGTGAGGCTTATCAAATAAGGGCAGCTGAGCAGTCTAATCTGATAAGGCTTCTAATCCGATAGGGACAAATGAAAGACTACTGATTTGATACGTCTGATCTGATAAGGGAGCTCAAGAGATAATATGCTAATCTCATCGCCAGGCAGATTGTTAGCCTCAGAATGAAGAACAGACAAAATCACTGAACCACAAAACAAAAAATAAGAAAAGGCTGCCAATAGAAGTAAATACAAGACTTTCAAGCCCATCATCTAGCTTGGATTGGGTCCATTCGACTCAACAGAAATAAAGACAGGACTTTCAAGTTCCTTGACTAGCTCGAATTGAGTCAATTTAACATAAGCAAAGACAGGACTTTCAAGCCCCTCACCTAACTTGGATTAAGTCCATTCGGCTCAACAGAAACATAGATGAGACTTTCAACTACTTCAACTAATTCAAATAAAAGGTCAAAAATGATTTTTACAATATTAACAATCTTCCAAAAGTCAAGAACAAAGAAAGAACATGTAACACCCCAAAATCCACCCCTGTAAGGCATTACTATCTAAAAATCATTCAATCATGAGAACAACTAAAAATAACCATTAAATAATAAACCATTCATCCATCTGTCAAAGAATAAATGCTAAAGCCAATAAAATATCGCAATTTCTCCAACTTACAATTCAAAACCAAATAGTATCTAACAGCAGAATAATAAAATTAATTGAAATATTGTTTCACAAAAATCTCTCCAAATACAATAATCAGAACTAAAATGAAGCATCTCTAAGCCTCCACTTCAGGATCCTCATACTAACCCTCTCTAGCTGCGAGATCAACCTACTCATCTATCTCAACATCCTCCTCAAGGGAGACATCTCCATTGTAACTGTGAACAAACAAACAAAAGTAATTTAAGGCAAAAGGACCAAGAGATCATAGTAAGAGCCATAATCCTAAATAACGGTAACGGCCATTGTAACGGTAATGGTAACGATGTAATAGATGCGGGATGANGATAATCCAGCTGAAAAAGAAACATAATTGTATGGATCCAATTGAATTGATGAAGTCCAGTTGCAGCAGCTACCCATGACACCAGTCCATCTGCAGTTCCAGATGAACTGTAACGTGAACAATGAGTTAGTTGCTGCCTCTTCAAAAGGAGAAAAGATGACATTTAAGCTAAAGGTGAGGCTTATCAAATAAGGGCAGCTGAGCAGTCTAATCTGATAAGGCTTCTAATCCGATAGGGACAAATGAAAGACTACTGATTTGATACGTCTGATCTGATAAGGGAGCTCAAGAGATAATATGCTAATCTCATCGCCAGGCAGATTGTTAGCCTCAGAATGAAGAACAGACAAAATCACTGAACCACAAAACAAAAAATAAGAAAAGGCTGCCAATAGAAGTAAATACAAGACTTTCAAGCCCATCATCTAGCTTGGATTGGGTCCATTCGACTCAACAGAAATAAAGACAGGACTTTCAAGTTCCTTGACTAGCTCGAATTGAGTCAATTTAACATAAGCAAAGACAGGACTTTCAAGCCCCTCACCTAACTTGGATTAAGTCCATTCGGCTCAACAGAAACATAGATGAGACTTTCAACTACTTCAACTAATTCAAATAAAAGGTCAAAAATGATTTTTACAATATTAACAATCTTCCAAAAGTCAAGAACAAAGAAAGAACATGTAACACCCCAAAATCCACCCCTGTAAGGCATTACTATCTAAAAATCATTCAATCATGAGAACAACTAAAAATAACCATTAAATAATAAACCATTCATCCATCTGTCAAAGAATAAATGCTAAAGCCAATAAAATATCGCAATTTCTCCAACTTACAATTCAAAACCAAATAGTATCTAACAGCAGAATAATAAAATTAATTGAAATATTGTTTCACAAAAATCTCTCCAAATACAATAATCAGAACTAAAATGAAGCATCTCTAAGCCTCCACTTCAGGATCCTCATACTAACCCTCTCTAGCTGCGAGATCAACCTACTCATCTATCTCAACATCCTCCTCAAGGGAGACATCTCCATTGTAACTGTGAACAAACAAACAAAAGTAATTTAAGGCAAAAGGACCAAGAGATCATAGTAAGAGCCATAATCCTAAATAACGGTAACGGCCATTGTAACGGTAATGGTAACGATGTAATAGATGCGGGATGAAACAGGCATTACGTAACAGTAACAGAAACTAGATGCATGAATTTTGTTTTAAACTCATAACCTCCCATAAAACATGAATATTTACATGTTTCAACTTAAAATCATTCAAATATGGGTGTTTAGTGATTTTTAGTGCATTTTATTGTATCATAAACATGATAATAAAATATTATAAATATTATAAATATTTCTTAAGTCACCATGTAGTGATATTAGTGACATTTTCATTAGCAAAAATTGAACAAATGAAATGCACAATTAAAAATGTAACAATTTGTTAAATGAAACATATTGATAGAACCAAAATGACTTTTATAATTGTACAATACAATAAAAAAAGAGAAAGCAATAGCATTACCTTTCAACAATCTCACCACCAAAAAGAAGGACGCGAAGGATTCAAACATTGAGATTTTGATGGATCTTGGTTACGTCCACTATCATCATTCCATCCCGTGAGCAACATATAAGTAAATGTTCCAAATGCAACTCCATCTTGTCGTGGCTACTCTTCATATGTAAGCAATGTCAAATAATTGTTAGGGTTGAAAGATCCTAAATAATTATTTTGGGGAGGTAAAGGTGGAGGGTAGTGTTGAGAAGGGTAACCATAAGGGTTGGGTTTATAATTTCTAGCTAGATAGCCTAATGAGTGGTAGTTTTCATTACCACCACCATATGATGAATCACTAAGGGCGCACCCAAACTCTGCATAACACTAGATGAGGAATCTTCATATTCATACTAATTTCTCCTATTTTTGCTTGATTTTTTTTCCACACCATGATTGTTGAACATAAGCTTCTGGATCAACTCTAACCCCATGTCCATGATCCCCACAAATGGTGAATCATGACCATAACCACTAGTATCACCCTTAGCTGGAAGGCTATCCTCACGTTATCACCATAAAATTCACTTAGATTAGTAACCCGATGACCCCCATCATCATCATTGCCACTACTACCACCATTATCACTTTCAGTCGAAGTTGGACTATAATTAGAGCCTTGGTTATCATGTGTCTCAAAAAAGAGGTATGTATTCATTACATCATCTTCACCAAAAGAATTCATCCAAGAGCGAGTTTCCTTATCCAAGGGCATCAATGGTTCTTCCCTTTCTTCTAACCATGGATTCAAAAGATCGTCTTCATGAAATATGTAATCCAAATTGATAGGATTAAAGTTGTTCTCAATCTCTTGTTGGTTCTTTCACACAGTATGCTTAATTTTCAATTTCATGTTATAGTGAATGAAAACAAGCTTTTGGGGTTTAATATATTTCAACATGTTTCTCATCTTGGTGTGAATAAGACTCCATGTGCTCTAATTACGCTCACAACTTGAAGATGAAGTAGTTTGACATAGCACCTTAATTGCTATACTTTGAAGCTCAAGAGCACATGAGCCATAAAGAATCTACCATTCAACTGCATAAAATAAATTTTAATGAATTCACAAATGAATAAATATACATTGACTACATATTATAAATTGTAACTAAACTTACTAGGATTTGTTTTGCTAACTACTGCTTGGGCAATATTTGATCCAAATGTTTCTATTTTATCCCAAAACAGAAATATCTACATACATTATAATTGTGAGGTAACGTGTATTAGATAACATGACATTCAAATAATAAATAAAATTATAAGTAAACAAGCATTGCTTACCTGATTTATTGCCTTAATATGACATTCAATGCTCAACTCCAATCTTTGTATTACTTTTTGCGTTCCGTCCATTGTTTCTTTGCACATTTCCCTAGAGCTGGTAGTAATATACTAGAATTGTGGATTCAAGAAGTAACCTACTCATACAAAAATATTAATTTTTAGTTCATTATGACTACTTATTTATCCATACACATAACATGTAAATTTCATACAAGTAATAAAAGATATTTCACCAATGGGCTTTTGATCTAATGTTATTATTTACCTTGTGAAGGTTTTGTCTTCTTAAGGTTCAAACACCCTTCCCCCTCCCCATCCCTCTCCACATCCCCCCAACCCCCCCAAAAAAAAAAGTAATCAAAGACATAACTTTGTAGTCCATACTTACGAGCAACATGCAAATCTTGATGTAACGGAATAGACCACCGACGATCAATAATCTTCCAATAGTCAGCCCAATATCAAGAATTTATTTTAATAGTCAACTTTGCTCGATCCATTGCTTCATATATAAAATCCATTATAGGTTTCTTAACTTCATCAATTAACCTTAACACCCTAACCAATGACTCTTGAACATTTAGAATTTCATTACTTTGCTTCCAAAAGTGTTTGCCTATAATCAAACTTTTCACATCATTAGGAGAACCGATTTTCATCTTCCCAAAACTAGTCTCCTTATGATCATCAAAAGTGAACAAAGTCTTTAGAATATCTTTCTGCCTAATTATGCTCTCAAGTTCAATAAAATTTTTGACAAATCTGATAATTGAAGGGTATAACAATTCTTTACCATCTGTAAATTTTTTCATCAAATGCTATACGCTTGGATAATTATAAATGAAGCTTGTGATTGACTTTGCATCATTTAGGACTATTGCAACATATTTTTCTTTTGAAATGTCTTCCAATATAAGATCAATACAATGTGTTGCACACTGTCAAATACAATCATGATTTTTTCTCCATCGACTTCTTTCCAGCAGCCTTTAGAGTTGTTTCATTGTTAGTCACTATTTGGACAATATATTGTTGTTCAATCTCTTTAACAATTATATTTAACAAGAGAAAATAGTAATTTAAAGTCTTACTTGGCACACTTGATATATTAATAAACTAATGAAAAATTATACCTTTATTACAAAATTTCAAAAAATTGATAATGTGATATCGTATTTGACCAATTCATTTATCACACGTGATAATATTTTCAAAAACAACAACTTTCATCATGAAAGGAACACCAAGATTGCTGTTCAAACACAAAGATTGCTACAATCCAAATTTGAACATGAAAAGAACTCCAATCACAATAGGAATAGGAATAATTATATTTAGACCCCATAATATTTGTCATGTACTAGAAAGGTAAAAAAAAACCTCTCGAATTTCAATTGCATTCAAATTATTTGAGTGAACATTCAATGCCGATGCAATATGACGTTATCATTAATAAATGTTACCGCTAGTCAATTGTCAAACCGCCATATAAATCTAGTAAACCTCATTATTTAAATAAACATCACGGTCACTTAGGATCTCACGATGTGCAGTGAAAGTGGATATACAATATAATAGTGATATAAAATCTTTATTGATGTATAATATCATCAATCAATTATAAATTACTAAATGGGTTACGATCGCATTAAGTACACGTCTACACAATAAATATCATATGGTTGTAGTCACCTACTAAGCGCATATATCGATTAAATCTTAAGAGAAATTAGAAAAATATTGAACTCAAGTATGAAGTACATGCTGGTCAAAGTAAAAAAAAAACTCTATTAGTTTAAACTAGTGTCGAAACCTCAACAAATATATTTTCAATAATATTTATAATATAATAATTGTATCTTGAAATATTTTATAATCCTATTTAAAATTTTAATTAGTCTTCTCTCCAAAACTCCTTACCTATCTATGCTCCTTGTCAATCGTCTTATTCAACGACAGACAAGTCTTTTTTAGTTGTCAGCTTCTCTCGCCTTTTTTTTTTTTTCTTTTTCGCTTTTCTTGTCTAATGCAAACATGCATATTACAACATGCATACTTTAGCACACATATACATATTGTTAATGAAATTTAATTTATTCTATTTTTTTAATTGATTATTTAATAGTTATTTTTTTTATAAGGTGTTATTGTTCTATTCAATTTATTATTGTTCACTTATTGTTATTCAATTATTTATTATTTATTATTCTTTTTTTATCAGATATTATTGTTCACTCATTGTATTATTTAATTTGTTATTGTTCACTTATTGTGATTCGATTATTTATTTGTTATTGTTCTTTTTTTTTATTAGATATTATTATTCACTTATTGTGTTATATTCAATTTATTATTGTTCACTTATTGTTATTCAATTATTTATTATTATTTTTTATCAAATTTTATTATTTACTTATTGTGCATATTTTATGAATATTTTCAAATTAAAGAGTAGAATGGTAAAACTGAAAATTAATTTATGTTAGCTTTACGTAGTTATCAAACAGTTTGGTTTAATTCAATACTTAAAATTTAATAAATTACAAACACTCCACAAATTCAATATTCAACATTCAGCATTGAGTTATTAAATTTCAGTTTCAGTTTTCAGACTTCAACTTCACTTTTATCAAACACTACCTTATACTGGGCAATATCTCGATAACAAACATGGTATGGTACCAAAACATATATCGTCTTCAAACCAAAATATATTTTTTTGAGGTTAATTTACATCAGAAAACTTTAATATCTTTAAATAGTTTGAGTGATCATACATCTCTATTTTTCATATCTTGATCAAAAAAAAATTATAACATACCCCAAAATAGTAATAAATTTGGATCTTACAGAAAATGGTACTAAAATATAACTTTTTTTTTGGTAGCATAATCAATTTTGAAATAAGTGGGATTCGTCTGATTGAACAACAGATCTTAGTGGATCTAACCATAGTCATCCCCTAAAAAATAGTTGATTCAAAGTCTAAAACGTCAGTGTATCACTTATTAAACTATGAAGCTTCTATTATATTTTAATCAAAGACACAAGCTATCATCAATGAATTATAAATATTATATTTTAATCAAATACACAAGCTATCATCAATGAATTATAAATTATGGTTTACATATATATATATATATAACTTCACCAGCAAAAACTGATTATTATTACTGTGTCACGGGACCATACTGAAAGGTGCAATATTTTTTAAGATTAAATTATAATTTTTTCTGAATAAAAGTTACAATTTCAAATGAATGATTATATATTAAATATTATGGTCCATCATGAAAATTATAATTTTTAAAATTTAAATTATATATTTTAAAGGTGAAGTTATAATATAACTAATTGATATTATTTATGATCAATAATGAAATGTAGATGCTATAATTGGTTGTCATAGTGTCATTAGCCGAAATTCTATTAAATTCAAAGGAGTTGCTTAAGTGGTAATAAAGATAAGTTGTAAATTAAGACGTTTTTAGTTTGAATTTTGACAATTTCTTAGAATTAGACTATGAGGGATTTATCCATCATAAATACTATAATCTCGGTGTAGATGATATAAGTTTAATCGAACTGAAGAGAAGAGTAGTCGAGATATACATAAAATAAATCAGATACGTCTTACCGTTAAACAAAAAAACAAGAAAAAAACTTCCAATGGTCCAAAAACAATTGATTTTGCATTTTGTGCACCATTTGGCGACCAAATACAGGGAAATGGGTTCTATGGCGTCAGGTCAACCTATTTACAGTCTACTATGGCAGTTAGTGTGGATACTATGCAGACAGACGATGCATTCCTTCCTGTACATTCACTTTGTTATAAAGAACAGGGAATAATTATACCTAGATCCCTTGGGTTTTTTTCACATAATCAAATGGATCCCTGCTTGTAGGAAAAATAACTCTACTGCCCTTTATGATTTGGTGTTTGGAAATAGCTAGCTCCATGTTGTTACACTCCATTAACGTCAATTTAGAATTAGATTTGTTTGACAAGAAGTTTGGTTTTATTATGTACGAGTAGGGATCTTGCCTCTGAGCCCGCGCTTGTTGTTTTTGTATCCGGTTTTTGAATTGTACCATGTTAAAATTTGTTCAATTCATAACTCATTTATAATTGTGTATAATTAGATTCATGTCATGTCAAGTTTCTATTGTGTACAAGCCGTATAAACATCATATTTAGCGGGTTCGCATTGGTCCATTTATTTGACTGGTTTAATGAGTCCCATTGGTTATAACCTGAATCCACTAAAGCTAAAGCCACACACAATAATTCCAAATCAATGTTGTGTTGGATTCGCAAATTTTAGAATTTTTCGGTCCATATGAGAAATTAAGGAAGTTCGTAAGCGATAAATTGGATATTTTAGTACCAAAGTTTTTAATCTTAAATCGTTTCTGTTTGTCTTTTGAATCATTGTGGTGGCATCTTTTTATTATTTCTGAAGATGCACAAATCGGTATTACGCAAAATCAACAGTCATGAATGTGAATGAGAGCAATCAATGAACAGTAAACAGGTAATTAATGATAAAACAGTAAATAATGAGCAAAACGCAAAGATATATAGTAGTTCAGTCTAGGTGACCTACTCTACTCTCGGGAATGACAGCGATGACCTGAGTCTTTTATTAATAAATGAAGTCGCCAGAGAGAATATTCTCTAGAAGTATTACAGTGATTAGAGGAAGAGAATAGTGTGTATAAGGGGGAGGTGTAGAGGTTTTGGAGGTGTGCCCCTAATGTTGAGAGGGCGTACATTATATAGTTAGGGTAAAGCGGTGACGTAAGTGAGAAGTCTTTCACAATTTTGGTAAGTACAATCTTAGTAGGATTAGATTTCCGTATCCTGATATTCTCTCACTCGTGTCCCTATTCCTTCAGAGGATGATCATGAGCTGGACTGAGCTTGGTCTTGTCCTTGAACTTGAATCGAAGTAGGCTTGGGCTTGTGTTGGAGTCAAGAGGACGTAGGAGGACAAGGGGTAGCTTTGGGCGGCACCCCAAGTGCTTGGGCATTGGCTCTTGCTGCTTTGGGTGCTGACCTCTTGAACGTTGGCCTCCTGGACGCTGGCCTCCTGGACGTTGGCCTCCTAGACGTTGGCCCCTTGGACGTTGGCCTCTTGACGGATCGGCCCAACTTCCCTTAGGCTCTCTTTTGGGTCCTGATTATTTGGGTTTCTCAGTTTATTTTTATTATGTTTGGCCCAGTTAGATTTGGGCTCATCATTTGTCCCCCATGCCCCGTGCCTCTGACTTCCATCTGGGTGAGTCAAAATTTTTCTTACTTCCCACGGTATCATTTCATCATCGGGGATTCACTGAATTTTTTGATATCGATTTTTTTTTCCTTGGCGCTGCTCCTTTATTTATTATTTATTTTTCTTGGTTGTCCTGGGCGCTACTCCTTTCTTTTTTCTTTCTCTTTTTTTTTCTTCTTTCTTCTTGGTTGTCCTTGGTGCTGCCCTCTTGGTCTCTCCCTTTTTTTTTTCTTTCTTCTTGGCTGTCCTGGGCGCCGCCCTCTGGTCTCTCCCCCTTTCTCTTTTTTTGTTTTTCTTCTTTCTTCTTGGTTGTCCTTGGCGCCGCCCTATTGGTCTCTCCCCCTTTCTCTTTTTTTTTTTTTCTTCTTTCTTCTTGGCTTTTTGGGGGCTAACTCCTTCCTTTCCCTTTTTCTTTCTTCTTCTTTGGCTTCCTTGCTTGGGCGCTGCCCTTTGCCTCTTTTTTTTTGGCTTCCTTGCTTGGGTGCCGCCCTCTGCCTTCACTATTTTTTTTTTCTTTTCTTCTTTGGCTTCCTTGCTTGGGCGCCACCCTCTGCCTTCACTTTTTTTTTTCTTCTTTTCTTCTTTGGCTTCTTTGCTTGGGCGCCACCCTATGCCTTCGCCTTTTTGTTTTTTTGGCTTCCTTGCTTAGGCGCCGCCCTTTGCCTTTCTTTTGTTGGACGAAGGTGGAGGTTGCTGTGGGGTCAGACAGAAGGGCGTCAGGCGCTTTTGAGTTGGCTAACTGGGTATTAAGACCTTGGATGACGTGAACAAGAGAGGAAGAGGTAGAGGTCACACCGACGTGCTCCAAATGGGCTACGCTAAGAGGCCTAGGATACTATTGTGTTTGGGGGATACCTTCAGTCTTGCTATGGGCGGCACCTCTCTAGTGCTTAGTCACTAACTGACCTTGTCTTTAATCATAGGTGCCCTATAGATAGAGCGATGATAGAGACTCTTCGTGCTTTTAGGATGGTGTCTTCTCCTCCTCCTAAGAGGGCGAGGTTTGATGCTCCTAGTGCTTCCTGGTCAAGGTCCGATGTCTAGGTTACTTTCTAGGAGCAAGATCCAGTGGTGCCCCCACTCCTTCCCAGACTAAGACTTCTATGTACCAGAGCTAACCCTAGTTTCGTTGTAGGAGTTGAGACTCATATGCAATCTTCTATGGGGACTGTGGCTCCACATAGCTATTTGTTTTGACTTGACTTTGGTCAACAAGAGGCTTTGAAGGTCTGTGACCTCTGGGATATCAAAGAGGCAGGCACGGGGGCTGCTGAAGAGCAAGTAGGGCTCAAGTAGCAGACATGTGAGGGTGCTGCGAAATAAGTAGGGCTTAGGTGGCAGACAAGAGAGGATGTCATGGAGCAGTAGGGCTCAAGTGGCAAGCACAAGAGGATGCCACCGAGCAAGTAGGGATCGGGTAGCAGGCACGAGAGGATACCATAGAGTAGAAGGGCTCGGGCGGCAGAAAATAGAGGATGTCGTGGAACAAGTAGGGCTCGAGCAGTAGGCACGAGAGAATGCCGCTAAACAGTTGAGGATAGCGCACAAAAGGGCTGCCCATCTAGAGGCTGACCTTCGAGTAGCACTTGGGATAGCGACTAGGGCAGAGACTTATTCTATGGAGATGAGGAGGGCGTTGAGGAGCTGGGCGCCTAAGGTGTTGGACACTTGGTGAGAGGGGGCGAGACCCATCGTCTAGGCATCATGGGAGGCTCCCAAGGTGGAGAGCTCGTCTAACGACATCATAGGGGCGCCTAAGCTGGAGATGGCGAGACCCCTGTCTAGGCAACATCATTGGGGGGCTCCCAAGATGGAGAGGGCGAGGCCCCTTGTCAGGACGCCTGCTGCTGGGCGCCTAGTGCTAGGCTTCTGGTGCTGAGAGCCTGAGGCTAGGTACCTTTTTTCTTTTTGTCTACCTTTTTGTTAGGTCGTAAGCTATTTGAAATGAAAGTAAGACAGTTATAAACATAATAATCTTCGTAAAATTTTATTTCATAAAATAATTTAATAATAAAATAAATCAACTGAAACGATAAAAGATAGATGAAATCTTCAAGCGTTCTATGCCCCATGGGTGGGCCAATGTTTCCCTGGTGGAGTTGGAGTCGTATCCTCTTCCTGGCCCTCAAGAGATCGTCTGAATATCTCTGAGGGGTTGTTGGCGTTCTCTGTCATCTTGGTCCCGGCCTAGTGGTGGGGCTTGTCCTCTGCCAGCAACGTACTTCCTCAACTGGCCACACTGTATGAGCTTCTCGATCTGCCTCTTGATCTCATAGCAATTATCTGTGTCGTGGCCATAGTCACGGTGGAAGCGACAGTATCTGCTGTGATTTTCACGGTTTGGGGCGGACTTCATTTTTTCAGGCCAGCGAAGCGTAAGGTCATCCTGTATCTAGAATAGGATGTGCTTCACCAAGGCGTTGAGTGGTGTGAAAGACTGTTGTTCTCTCAGAGGGTACGGACGAAGACGGGCTTTGACAGAGACTCTTTCGATTCTTTTTCTCTTGTTCTCCGCCTGCCACCTATCTTTGTGGGCATCCTTCCTTTTCTCGCCCCCATGGGAGGACTCAACTCGTCTGGCCTTAGTAACATCCTCGGCGTTCATGTATTTTTGTGCGCTAGACAGCAGTTTTGGGCATGCTGGAGGGTGGCTTCTTAAGTACGGAGAACATGAAACTGGAGGTATGAAGACTAGCGATAAAGGCAACTAAGGCTACCTTATCATCTGGCTCTTCGATCTGGAGCACCTCATTGAAACGAGCAAGGTAGTCTCTAAGGCTTTCATCCCTATCCTATTTGATTGTGAGCAAGTGGGTCACTAGTTTTTGATGTCGGCGTCCACCAATGAAGTGGGAGATGAAGGACTTATTGAGTTCTACAAAAGAACGGATGGAGGAGGGTCTGATCTTGGAGAACCACTGGCTGGCAGACCCATTCAAGGTGGTAGGGAAGATTCTACACATAATCTCCTCAAGCATGTTATGGAGTTGCATGAGGGACTTATATGTGTCAAAATGATCGAGGGGGTCTTTGGTGCCATCAAAGATCTCGATGGTGGGCATCTTGAATTTCAAAAGTAGAGGGTAATTGGTAATATCAGCGACAAAAGGCGTATCAGTGCGTCTTACCAAGTAGTCTACGGTTTCGGACGCTTGTGCCTTGATGACATTAAGAGCATCACCAAGTTGGTTTTGCACCTCCTTAATCTTCTCGTCCTAGTAATTGGGGATATCCTCAATCGAGTGATGGTACTGGCTTTCATGCTCTCCATATTGGCTTCCTCCATTTTCGTTCTCTTGCACTAGTTCATGAGGAGGGAGAACTCGTGAACTTCCTACGTGCTGAGGAGGGATTGCTGGGCGAGGGGCGCCCGGATGTGGCTCTGGAGTGTTCTGGCAAGGGGCCCCATGGTGGGGGGCTGCCTGGCACCCAAAAAGGACAAGTCGTTCCTCCTCTCCTATTGGAAGGAGTGGAGCTCCTCCCACAGGATGAGGGGTGACACCTCCCCAGGCGAGTATTAGTTGGATGATCTGCTGGTTTTGGCTCATCAGTAGCTGCATGGTTTGAAGGAGCTATTGCTATTGCCCGGCGGGAGTCTCTGTAGTAGATGGTTCAGACAGTGCGAGGGGAGGCAGAGCGTCCTCCAAGTGAGCTAGGTTATTGTCTCCCAGCTGTTGGCTCATTGATCGGGTAGTGATTGTCATGGATTGAAAGAAAGAGTAGGAAAATTAGTCGCTTCTCACAGACGACGTCAAACTGATGATGTACAAATCAGTATTGCGCAAAATCAACAGTCAAGAATGTGAACGGGAGTAATCAATGAGCAGTAAACATGTAAGTAATGATAAAACAATAAATAATGAGCAAAACGCAAAGATATATAGTGGTTTGATCTGGGTGACCTACTCCACTCTCGAAAACGACAGCGGTGGCCTGAGTCTTTTATTAATGAATGAAATCGCTGGAGAAAGTATTCTCCAAAAGTATTATAGTGCTTAGAAGAAGAGAGGAGTGTGTATAAGGGGAGGTGTAGAGGTTTCGGAGGCGTGCCCCTAATGTTGAGAGGACGTACATTATATAGTTAGTGTAAGGCGGTGACATGAGTGAGAAGTCTTCCACAATTTTGGTAAATACAATCTTAGTAGGATTAGATATCTGTATCCTGATATTCTCTCGCTCGTGTCCCTATTCTGTTGGAGGATGATCCTGAGCTGAACTGGGCTTGATCTTGTCCTTGAACTTGAATCAGAATATGCTTTAGCTTGCGTTGGAGTCAAGAGGATGTAGGAGGACAAGGGGCAGCCTTGGGTGGCGCCCCCAAGTTCTTAGGCATTGGCTCTTGGTGGTTTGGGTGCTGACCTCTTGGGCGCTGGCCTCTTGGACATTGACCTCCTGGACGTTCGCCTCTTGACAGATCGGTCTAACTTCCCTTGGGCTCTCTTTGGATTCTGATTATTTGGGCTTTTTGGTTTATTTTTATTAAGTTTGGCCCAGTCAGATTTGGGCTCATCAACTTCTATTGTTTTCAATCCAAAACATTATTAATAGGGGTCAATATCATTTTGCAAATAAGAGGGGTTTGTATGATTAAGAGACATATCTAACTGGATCAAAACATAATTATCCAAAAAAAAAAAAATGCTCGAGTCCAATTGAAAAAAACTGTTACTTAACAATGCACATTTTTTTCTAGTGAACTATTCACCACATTAAACCACTACCACGTAGGGCCGGCTCAATGGCTAGAAGCTGCCACTTAGTGTGATACTTACGTTAAATTTTATTGTTGGGACCCCTACATTAGTGTGATACTTTTAGTGAAAAAATCATAGTTAAATTTGTAAATGACAATATAAAATCTATACTATTAATAAAATTGACTTAAGTGAAAATTTTTTGATTTATCTTTTAATAATTTTATAATGTCTACTTTATCCTCTTTAAAGTTGCTTAAGAGAAAAATTTTTGATTTTTTTATTTATCTTTCAAAAATTATATAATGTCTACTATATCCATTTTTGAGGAATTTTTTATTTTTTTATTAGTTGCATCAATTCAACTAATAAATTTATTGTTCGACTTTTGATTATCTTTTTTTCAAACAATATAAATTCGATTCAAATCCGATTTGAACATTGTGATCCAAATTTAATTTAATTGTCCAACAAATTTTATTTTTCATAGTGCATATACGAGTTCGTTAAAATAGATATCTATTCTGATCCGAATAAATTGATTAAAGACGATTTTAACATTTAACACATAAATTTGTACTCAATTTTATTAAATAATCATCAACTTATATTATATGTTTATAGGTACGTAGTACATATCTCAATTCACTAAAAAATAAATATTTAAATAGATCTAATAATCTATATATTACTTTTGAATGTCAATACTTGTCAAAAAAACTTAATTGATAATACTATCCTTAAGAAGATAAAATGACAATAATAATTTATTATAGTAACTTTTTATTAGTTCAAAAAATCAATAGTCATCTATTTATTAATCACTTACTGAAGTTAAGCATTATAGCTTTTAAATGTAATGTAATTCAATTTTTTTTAACCTTATGAAGTCAGTTTATACAATCGAAAATACAAGAAAAACCTTAAGCGTAGCAGTTACCACACGTCAAAAGTGTTACTTTGTGTAACCGTCCATTAACAAGGGAACAAGTGGACAAGTGAGGCTCATAAAATTTAATAATCATCTCCTTATAAATATAAGAAAATTAGTTCAATTTAT
Organism: Ilex paraguariensis; assembly: GCA_963454935.2. Lineage (NCBI taxonomy): Eukaryota > Viridiplantae > Streptophyta > Magnoliopsida > Aquifoliales > Aquifoliaceae > Ilex > Ilex paraguariensis. The sequence goes on from CAUOFW020003281.1 coordinate 287,633, forward strand.
CTTTTTTTTTTTGTAAAAAAAATCAAAATAATTGGTGTGCAACACACACGTGCACTACCTAGTATTTAAGTGTCTGATATTTAGTTTGAGGTTTGTTCTTTCTCATAATTGTAGCAACATAAAATCTAACAAAAAATTTATCTCACTTGTAGCTTGTAAATATATCAACTATTAGACTTTTAATGGATTAAATATACCATCAGTGGAAAAAAAAACATATTTACAAAACTTAAATACAAAAATAATAAGTACTTTAATATTATAAATTAAGCAGAGCCTCGTATAAATTTTCGCCTTAGGCCCCGATTTGCATCAAACTAACCTTGCTATCACATTAGATTTAGTGCGAGTGAATATTCAATGTAACGATAATGTCATATCACTATTTTATCAAGGATCATGGTCCATATTTCTCGATTCTATTCTAATCACTTGAATAAATAATTAATGTAAAGATAATATTATAAATAGTTAATATAAATAATATTTTACTGTAGATACGTGATATTATTAATTAATTATAAATCATGGTATACTTCACAATTTTATTAGGGATCATGGTCTAAAAAACTCTGCACCAGTTAGCGACAAAATACCTATAAAATAGGATCCATGGCATCAGGTCAAGCCTAGTGACAGTCTATCATGGCTACACTTTATTATAAAGAATAAGGAAAAAGTATACCTACATACCCCTGGTTTATCACATAATTATGGAGATCCCCACTTATTGCAAAAATAACACCACAACCCTTTGTTATGTGGTTTTTGATGGGGGTGAATCAGAGCCCAATCCAAGAAAAATAGGGTGTTAAAATTTTTAAAATCAAAGTTAGGCTAAGCCAAAAAATCCCAACTCAATTTGAACAAAACTCGGATTGAGGTGTCAAGTTTACAAGTTCAACTCGAACCCAACCCGAAATGATGAAAGTGAGCTCAACTCAATTATAGAACTTAGGCAAAATATAAAAAAGAATATATATATATAGGAGACAAACTAGGGTTTCAACAACCAAACTCAACAATCGCCTCCCACGATTGCCTCTTTCTCCATAGCCAGACTCCCACTCATTGTTATCATAATTGGATCGGACAACGAACTAACAAAGGGACCAGGTCAATGGTTCAACCGTTGGATTAACTGGTCAGACTTGTTGTATAATAAAAAAATTTAAAAAAATTATATAACATAATCATTTAGTTAAAATTTCACCATCATAATAAAAATTACTATGTGTAGTCTATAGGGTGTGTTTGGCAAGTCAATGATGGACTGGATTACGTTAGATTTAAATTCCAAACCAGTCCAGTAAAATCCCAATAACCCAGATTTCTAGTGAAATAAAAGCAAATTGGTTTATCCAATCCTTGAGTTAGTTAGTGATTTATGATGTGGTGGGACCATGGACAAACTACAATGTTTTTTTTAAACATCTCATCACTTTGACATTAATTGACTTCCATTTTACCAGTTGCCTTAACCTATACGTACAAAATAAATGCAACATATTTCAAATGGTTTGTTGAAGCCAAATGCACACATAGGTAGTACATCCTACACTACCACAAGCGTAATCGCGTGATTACCAAAATGGCTTGTGGCAATTAAAAAAATCAAATACACACACAACTACATACAAATAAGCATATTAAGTGCGAACCCTGTACATAAATATCATGGACGCAATCAATCATCGATGACTATAACAGCGACGTGTCTGGGGAGAATTAATTGACGGGGATGAACCAACACTGTCCAATTCATGATTAGTTGAAGTAACTTCATCTCATTTGAAAATAACTCCAAAATATTGAAAGTTTTGGCACGGGTCAAGGGAATACTGTGCAACAAAATCATCTTCCTACATTTGAAGCAAGCATTAATTTACTGTATAATGAACATGCACATTAATTTAATATTGTGAAAAGGTAGGAGTACTTATGTATTGGAATGAAGGAAAATACCTCACTGGTGGATTGGACTTCGATATGGCGATCAGAAATACCTACAAAAGTAAACAAACATTTGTGATTAGATATTTGAAAAATTAACAGTAACACAGAGCCCAAATAAAAGGAAAAGTGGTATATGTATTTTATACAACACACATCAATTTACAAACCATAACCCTTTTTTTTTTAACACAGTTGACAGTGTGAATGGGAATAGGAGTCAAAGAGTCAGGGTGCTACTTGTGTTGAATAAACAGAAAAGGAAAAAACACCCGAGCATTGACAGAGACGAATACCCACACAAGCTGAAAGTGAGGAACGAGATAAAGACGAAGAGAAGTACAGTGACATTTGCAGAGGACCGAGCACAGTACGAGAATAAGAAAATGGCGGAATGTTTTGTTGGCTTCTATAAGTTCTGAACACAAACGAAGACATAGGAAGAAAGATCTAAGCAAACTGATATTTTTATGAGCTTTGATAAGATTTTGATGAACTTGGATCAAGTCTTTAGAGTGAAGAAGGCAAAAAACAGGGTAGAGTACCCCCCAAAACCATCATAAATGCCAATGAAACAGTTGCTTCACCCCAAGGACATATGAATGTATTGGTGTCACATCACCTTTCTACAAGCACAATGACCAAATTGTTGTGCCAAAGGGTTTCGTACATAGAAGCCAAGATGCTTCATATATCTGTTCAATTTCTTCCATGTCTGTTTGTACATAGGTTTCAACTAATCAACCCATGTATTCCATCCCTTTTGAGGGTATCTCCTACATTTGAACAAGACATTTAATGAGGTTTTATTGGTTTCAAGAATGGTGTGTTTGGAGAAAAGAGGGAGTAGAGGAAGCTCTTTCATGGAGGTGACTATGGGTTTGAGAAAACGGGCAGTTCTGAGAATGGATTTTCCACCTTTGGGTGAAACCATGACCTTTTCTCTCTCCTAAAAAATGGTATCATGCAACAAACACACAATCTTAAATTTTCTGTCACTCTATCTACTATGTTCAAGAGTGCAACATTGCAACTACACACAACTAAATTAAGACCTAGAGAGACTTTTCGAAAAAAAAAAAGAAACTTAAAATGTAAGAGAGAACAAAAACAATTAAGAATTGGACCTAAAAAAAATGGACAAAAACTCAGTAGTGAACAAAAAATGATGCATCAAATTGACCTAGGGTCATCAGCAATGGGCCCTGTACCCAATTGAAACGAAAAAAAAAGCATCCTTTTGTTTTGGGACTTTCTGGAAGTAGCTGCTGCTTCACGCCAAAAATGGAGGCGATGGGAAGCTTTGTAAAAAATGCCTTAAATACAGATGCAGAACAGAGAGAGAGAGAGAGAGAGAGAGAGAGANAGCAAGCATTAATTTACTGTATAATGAACATGCACATTAATTTAATATTGTGAAAAGGTAGGAGTACTTATGTATTGGAATGAAGGAAAATACCTCACTGGTGGATTGGACTTCGATATGGCGATCAGAAATACCTACAAAAGTAAACAAACATTTGTGATTAGATATTTGAAAAATTAACAGTAACACAGAGCCCAAATAAAAGGAAAAGTGGTATATGTATTTTATACAACACACATCAATTTACAAACCATAACCCTTTTTTTTTTAACACAGTTGACAGTGTGAATGGGAATAGGAGTCAAAGAGTCAGGGTGCTACTTGTGTTGAATAAACAGAAAAGGAAAAAACACCCGAGCATTGACAGAGACGAATACCCACACAAGCTGAAAGTGAGGAACGAGATAAAGACGAAGAGAAGTACAGTGACATTTGCAGAGGACCGAGCACAGTACGAGAATAAGAAAATGGCGGAATGTTTTGTTGGCTTCTATAAGTTCTGAACACAAACGAAGACATAGGAAGAAAGATCTAAGCAAACTGATATTTTTATGAGCTTTGATAAGATTTTGATGAACTTGGATCAAGTCTTTAGAGTGAAGAAGGCAAAAAACAGGGTAGAGTACCCCCCAAAACCATCATAAATGCCAATGAAACAGTTGCTTCACCCCAAGGACATATGAATGTATTGGTGTCACATCACCTTTCTACAAGCACAATGACCAAATTGTTGTGCCAAAGGGTTTCGTACATAGAAGCCAAGATGCTTCATATATCTGTTCAATTTCTTCCATGTCTGTTTGTACATAGGTTTCAACTAATCAACCCATGTATTCCATCCCTTTTGAGGGTATCTCCTACATTTGAACAAGACATTTAATGAGGTTTTATTGGTTTCAAGAATGGTGTGTTTGGAGAAAAGAGGGAGTAGAGGAAGCTCTTTCATGGAGGTGACTATGGGTTTGAGAAAACGGGCAGTTCTGAGAATGGATTTTCCACCTTTGGGTGAAACCATGACCTTTTCTCTCTCCTAAAAAATGGTATCATGCAACAAACACACAATCTTAAATTTTCTGTCACTCTATCTACTATGTTCAAGAGTGCAACATTGCAACTACACACAACTAAATTAAGACCTAGAGAGACTTTTCGAAAAAAAAAAAGAAACTTAAAATGTAAGAGAGAACAAAAACAATTAAGAATTGGACCTAAAAAAAATGGACAAAAACTCAGTAGTGAACAAAAAATGATGCATCAAATTGACCTAGGGTCATCAGCAATGGGCCCTGTACCCAATTGAAACGAAAAAAAAAGCATCCTTTTGTTTTGGGACTTTCTGGAAGTAGCTGCTGCTTCACGCCAAAAATGGAGGCGATGGGAAGCTTTGTAAAAAATGCCTTAAATACAGATGCAGAACAGAGAGAGAGAGAGAGAGAGAGAGAGAGAGGAATACCTTTGGCCTTGTGAAGGGGACCAGTGGGCGCCGTTGTCAAAGTGGAGGGAACCAGTTTAGGTGAAATGAAGAGAAAATAGGATAAAAATCCTAGCTTTGTTACTGTTACAAGGGCAGTTATTTATTTTCCAAGCCAATCATGTTGATGGGCTAAGATATCCCAAAGTCCACGCGAGATATGTGGATCCAGTTCAGAGGGGATAAGTGCCCTAAAAGAGAGCAATTTGTTTTACCCAACGAATACCCCATCCAATATGGAGGATCCAAAGCTAGGTTTTGTGGGCCCCAGCCTAATTTTATCCAATCCAACATGTGTTATCTCCCTTTATCCTTCAAACCAAACACACCCATAGTGTACTGAGTCTTTTGACTGTTGAGTGTGTGTATAGGTTGATCGTGTGTGTGTGCACGTGGAGAGAGAGAAAGAGCAAGAAACAAAGTGGAACCCAACTGGCTGGTGTTAGGTTGCAGATCACGAAAAAAAATAAAAGGGAAAACTGAAGAGGCAGAACTCAGATGGGATCTAGCCATCAATGGCAAGTCGTGTGAAAGAGAGAGAGTGAAAGAGGAGAAAAATGCTAACAAAGCTTAGGGGGAGATCAATGGCTGAGAAGGAGTTCTAGATCTGTTGTGTGGCCATTGTTCGAGTTAGATCTGGAAACATTAGAGATGAAGAAAACGAAAATGAAAGAGCTAAAATATTTTTGAACCAGCCAAAGAAGACGAAGACGAAGACAAATGGACTGGTATTGTTTTGAACCAGCCGGTTTTAGGAATCTTCAATTCATCTATCTTGGAAAAAATTAGCCAATTTTCTGGTTTTGCATCGATTCGATTGCTTAGGCAGTTTAACTAAAGAACCGGATCATTTTAGATCCCAGTTCAGTCGGCTCGATCGGCCAGTTTGGTCCGGTTCTAATAATACTGCTCCCACCGTCTCTCTTCCTTCTCTTCTTGGTCTCTCATTCTTCTTCTTCACAGTCTCTCCATCTTCTTCCCTTCTCCTTCACCTGTTATCTCCTTCTTCATCTCCTCTCCACCAGTCCACGCCAGCTCTGGAGAAGTCAACCACAAATCTGGAGAAGTCGACCACAAATCATCGTCTTTGAAAAGATCAGAGGACATCACCTGGTTCTCGCCTAGACATCGGCTGGATCTCCAAAATGCTGGATGCCTGGATCTCATCTCTTCTTTTGGCTCCAACGACTCCCATTCTCTTGGCTCCAACTACTACCAGTAGCTTCTAGCTTTGAGGTTGTTCATTTTTTAGATGGGTGTTCTTTGAGCTTATTGATGAATTATTCTTATAGATTTATTGAATCAAAATCAATTGGCTTTTCAACATCTCAACTCGAATTCAGCCCCAAGTCCAACCTGAATCCAAGCGGACAATACTCGAGTTGAGTAGCTCGGGTTAAAGTTGGAGTTTTTGTACTTTTGGTTAGACCTGAGTTGACTATCTAACACACTCAACACGCCCGAGTTGCAGCCCTAGTTTTTGGGAAACAAAAACCTCCATGCTGTTACACTCCATTACCTAACCCGTTAGCTTAGGATGAGATATGTTTGACAAGAAGTTTGTCTTTTTAATTTAATTGTCAATTACTTGTGTTATGCCAGATGTGTTGTCTGCATATCATATCGTTTAAAAATTAACTAACTCACACCTAATCGTATATTTCCAGGTTCATGTTATGCTTAGTTTTTGTTGTATATAAATTTTGCATAAATTGTGTTATGGTTAATTGGATTTGTATGATCTCATTTATTTGATTGGTCTAATTGGTTCACACAATTATCACTCATATCATCTCTGATTTTGTGTCGCGAGTCAATTTAAAATTTTCAAATCTACGTAAGAGATTAGGCATGTTTACGAGGGAAAAATTGGATATCAAAGTGGCAGTTTTTAAAATTTTAAATTGTTTTTGCTTGTCTTTCTAAACAAGTGTGTGGTAAATTAATCTTTTTGTCATCTCCGTCGTTTTCACTCCAAAACATTACCTATAGGGGTTACAATATCAATTTTCAAATTGAGGGGGCTGGTTTTCATTCAACGACAGATCATAGTGGATCTAATTCTAAAACGTCCATATATCACTTATTAGAAAACTGGAACTTCTAGTATCGTGTTTTTGTCAAAAAAAGAGACTGGAACTTCTAATTTTTGAAGCAATCGCGCATGAGTCATGTGGTCATGTGAATTCCCAATATTTTAATTTATCCTTCATTTGGCCCAATAAATTTCCTAACTTTTATACAAGTGTTCTTCAAACACATTGCCAAAAATCACAAGTTAGTTTCTTCTCTCAAAAAGTTCGTCAATGGAGAAGAGGGTAGCAATAATAGGAGCAGGAATTTCCGGGCTTCTTGCCTGCAAATACACTGTAGCAAAAGGGTTTCAGCCCATAGTCTTTGAAGAAAAAGGAACCATTGGAGGACTTTGGGCTCAAACCATAGAGTCCACTAAACTCCAGAACATCAAAGAAGCTTACCAGTTTACTGATTTCCCATGGCCGCCTTCTGTAGAAGAGATGTGTCCTAATAATACCCAAGTTTTGGATTACATTCAATCTTATGCCCAACACTTTGGTCTCTTGTCTTACATTAAGTTCAACTCAAAAGTCATCAGTATAGAGCATGAGGGGGAGTCTCATGAGGAGAGAGAATCATGGGATCTTTGGGGTGGAACAGGTGAGGCATTTGGGTCCAAAGGAAAATGGCACATACAAGTGCAAAACACAGAGAAATGCTCCACAGAGGTATGTGTATTTTGTAGAAAGTTTTTGATAGTCAAACAAATTCTTAAAGTAGACAGACTATTAATTTGTTTCAAGGAAACCTTTCTACTCTTCAAACTGAATCAAAATTGCTGCCGACTTGCATTCTTTCACACCTTTTTTCACATTGTTTGCTCATTGCTAGGCTGGTATTTGGTAATTCTTGGGATGACTCGGAAAACACAACACGTAACCCATGTGCCTTTAGCAGGTTTGAGTTTGATGTTAACATGTTCGGGTAGTAAACACAAGACAGCTTAACATTCGGTCAACATAAACTTGGCTTCACCGGGCCCGAATTGCTACGTATTCACAATATGGATTCATCTATACATAACAATAAGAAGATTCAGTTTTTTGGGGATGATCGATAAATCCATGATTTACAAATATCCAATATAATAGTGACACATCAGCTCAAATAAGCCAAGTTGTTTGCGAGACCTATACAATTGATTGAGAATGAGAAAAAGAAATGCTATTTGGAGTTAAAATGTTGATTTAAAATATGTACTTGATAATTACAATTATTGAATATATAGTGAGTTTTAATAAATGTTGAGATTCACAGTGAAATCAATGATTATAATTATCAAGTACAGTTTTTAAATCCATGTAACATTGCACTTACACCTTCCTCTTCCAATCACAAAAGAAAAATGCCTAATCTTGGATTCAAGCACTCGTCTGAATCTAAGAAGAGACTTGAGGAGGAGCAAAAGAAGTTTTGGACAAAGAAGCAAAAGGAGATAAGTGCTTTAGGTAGGCTGAAAAGATGCAGGAATGGCTACACGATTAAGGACAGTCCATGGATGAAACTAGCCCTCAGCAAAAAGCCCAAAATCCAATGGGCAGCCTAAAACCAGGTAGTCCAATGGGCTAAAAGGCCGCTTGGCCCATACACGTGTCAGGCCTTGGATAGCTTGATAGCCCAGAGAGTAGGGGCCTAGGCTGATTTTTTAGGCTGGGGAGCCCGATGGATGGCCCGTTAGGAAGTCCGATGGCTGGCCTGTTAAGAAACCCGTTAGCCCAACAAATTATATTTCATAATTGTTTTGCTGATTTGATATTTGATTTGTAACTTTTAAAAAATTGAGACATGCAAATGATTAATAATAGTATAGGTGTCAACTTAATTAGGATATACTTTATTTGTAATGATCCAAAATAGTCTCACCCATCAATCAATGTAACATTGTAACCCTTGATGAATATTTATTAAATTTAATTAATACGAATAATTTTTTTGTTAAGTTATTTTTTTTAATATCCAACTATATGAATTGATGTCTTTTTGTAATTTTTACATTAAAAAAGTAATTTTTTTATTTAAAAGTCCGTTTTAGGCCCAAATAGCAGCCCATAAGACCCGACACATATTTAATTGTCTTTTTCGCCCAATAGGCCAACCCATGCGCGGGTCATGGGCCTTAAAATTTTTCACGGCCCATTGACTAGTCAAAGCCCAAAGTCCTGACCTTTGGGCGAAAATATCATGGGCTGGGCCGGCCCGCTGCCTAGGCCTAGAGAAAACAGCTAGTTCGACAGTAACTAGATTTTTTTTTTTATGTCGCCGGCTCCTTTGGGGGAAGAGGAGGGACATGGGAGAGCGTGACCTAGAATTCCTTAATTTAGTGGGTCTCACTAATTTAATTGTTAAAAAATTCTTAAATGATATATGAATGTCTCACTAGATACCTGTAAATCACAGGGTGTGATTTACGGATAATTCGTGAAAAATTTAATTTTAACAATAAGTGAATATCATATCTAAATGACTATGAATATAACAAAGAGTTGACATGACACACGACCCTTTATCTCTATTACTTGTGAGTTTTTAGTCACACGTGATGCATTTTCATCTTATTACCAATATGCCTTGCTATCGTCCCAGAGATGCCCATCCGATCTAAATTAAAGCACAGTAAAAATGTATTTATTTTTTTGTATTTCATTCACCATGGGACCTTTTTGATGGAGTGAGAAATAATGTCAGAATAGGAAAGCAATTGGATATTTTGGTTTCTGCTTACATTGTAATCAATCAATCAATCAAAAATGTCTGTTGGTTGTTTATTTGTGCTAGGAATATGAAGTTGAGTTTGTGATTGTTTGTACTGGAAGATTCAGTGGTGTGCCAAACTTTCCAGAGTTCCCTCAAGGTCATGGTCCAGAGGTATACTCTGGGAAGGTTATGCATTCAATGGACTACTCTGCTATGGACAATGCAGCTGCTGCAGAATTGATTAAAGGAAAGAAAATTGCAGTTATAGGCTCTTCAAAATCTGCAGTGGACATATCAGCCGAATGTGCCGATGCAAATGGTGAGAAAGTTTTTCTTAAATCCGCATGGATTGTGTCTTTCAGAGGAAACTTCAAAACAGAATGCCTCTTATAAATTCTAATTGTGGTGAATGAAGGATATTCTCGTGTTTTTGGTAGATTTACTAATGGCCAATTGGAGGTTGAAACACAAGTATTAGCTCTACATTCAACTCTAATCCCTCACATATGCCTATTCATGAGATATCATAGTAGAAGCCATTACATTTTTTCTTCGAGTTCTTTCCTTGCATGCAAAAACTTTGTCCTTCCAAAACAAGAATAAAGTAACTTGAACTTTTCATTTCTTTTTTTGGAAAGTGATAATAAATGTTCGCAACGGGCATTTTCATACAAAGATTTGAAGCTTTGTCATTCAATTTACAAAATTTTCCTCATTTTTTAACCAGGGACCAATTACCCTTGCACGATGATTCAAAGGAACATTCATTGGATGATCCCTGATTTTTTTGTATGCGGAGTTAATCTTGGTTACTTATACTTCAATCGCTTCTCGGAGCTTCTGTTTCACAAGCCTGGTGAAACATTCCTACTCAGTGTCTTGGCCACCCTGCTTTCACCTTTGGTAAGCTCTCTCTCTCTCTCACACATTAAGCTCCATAGCCTTTCCCAATAATGTTAAACCATATCGTTTTCACTTGGTGTTTATTTGCATGATACTCAGAGGTGGGGGATCTCAAAATTTGTCGAGAGCTATCTCAGATGGAAATTTCCCTTGAAAAAATATGGAATGGTACCAAAAGATAGCTTTTTCCACGATGTTACTTCTTGTATAATTCTCATTCTACCTAAGTATTTTTACGACAAAGTGATAGAAGGAAGCATCATTTTGAAGAAATCACAAAGCTTCAGCTTCTGCAAGGAAGGTTTACTTATTGAAGGAGAAGACGAGCCTCTAAAAACCAATCTTGTGATCTTTGCCACTGGATACAGAGGTGATCTCAAGCTCAAAAATATTTTCACCTCACCAACTTTCCAAAAACACATAATGGAGTCGCAAACTTCCTCAATTCCTCTCTACAGGTATTCTGTACAATTTTTTTTCACAGATAAATATCATGATCCAACAAAATTTTGATGTTTGTGTTATTACAGGCAGATCATTCATCCTCGAATTCCTCAACTAGCAATAATAGGATATTCGGAGAGTCTTGATAATCTATACACCTTTGAGATCAGGTGTCAATGGCTAGCACATTTTCTCGATGGAACATTCCAATTGCCAAGTATAAAGGATATGGAGACGGATGTTAGACAGTGGGAAGATTACATGAAGCGATACGCTGGCAGTTCTTACCAAAGATCTTGTATTGGTGGTGTGCATATATGGTACAATGATCAATTGTGCAAAGACATTGGATGCAATCCAAGAAGAAAGAAGGGATTGTTTCAGGAATTGTTTGAACCATATGGACCTGCAGACTATGTAGGACTCCAATCTCAATCAAGAGGTGGAGCTAAACAATCTTAGAAAACCAAATGAAGGTACTATATTGAATTTGTTATGGTCAGTAGTCCCATTAATCAATGGTGTTGGATTTCAAAACAAGTGAATTTTTGGCTTGAATAAGTAATTTGGGATGCCCCATCAATGTTAGTTGCAATTTGATAATGCTTTGCAAGTGTTTTTCGTCTAAATTGCAAGTTGTTGTCAATTTATCTATTTATTTTTTAGAACCATATTCTTCCGGAAAAAGTAATTGAAAAATTGTTCAAAAACCCATCTACATAACTATAATTAAAGAAATTAAGCATTAATATCTTGAGATCCTAAAGTACGTGTTTTTTGCAAGAGGATAGTGACGTTTGTTTGTTCTTAATCACTAATTTTTGATTAAAAAGAAAACAAAATCATTTTCTTCCATTTGAAGTCCTTCCTTTCCAAAATTCAATGACCATTAACCAACGATATAACAAGAACAAAGTTTTTTAAAAGCGAGTGTCATTAAACTCACATCTGTAGGATAACTATAAAATACCCATGAGTACTAGTTAAGTTTGAGAATTATCAGCGGAAATTGAATTCAAGAAATTTAAATTTATAGTGTATGCAACTTGAGTACTACCCTTAATTGGTATCAGGGTGGAGGTGAAATTTTGGTAGGTCTGAAGAGAACATTTAACCATAGCGAACCAAAAAAAGAAAAGAAAGAAACAAGCGGTGGCAAATATGTGATGTGGCAATCGAATGTCCTTGTAGCAACTCCTTTGCAGTGAGAAAAAATCCCGAGACGCGGTAATGATACCCAAATTTCAAATACCACCTATTAATTTTTTTTTTATTAATTAGAGAATATTCTTCATTTCAAATTAGCGGTGACCTACGATTCCAACACTCTAAACTTAATCTACGTGGATAGTTGAACTCGGGTTATGTAATTTAGGTTTAAATTAAGTCTAACTCTTAATTTGGACGAAAAATGGTATTCAATTGAAGTTCAAATTCTTAAGTTAAATAATTCAAGTTGGAATTTGAGTTGAATTTCTGGATTCAACTTTGGGTTTGCAAAAAAAAGACACTACAATCAAACTTCAAAAGTGCCCTCGGAATTAAAATTGAGTGATATTTTTGTTTTTTAGCTGAAATTCAAAAGAAATTAAAGTTTTTTTACTTAAAAGGCTTGAACCATGAAAGATTTTAAAATTGTCACTTTATATTCTAAAAGATTAAATTTCTCACATTGTACCCACAATTTATCAAAATTATTGCAATGTGATTCACATGTTAGTGTTCTGTTAGTTTTTGTTAGTGTCAATAAGTTAGCTTTTAATGAAAAAAAAATGAAAAATGACAAAAATATCACATTACAATACTTTTGATACACTAAAATGCAATATAAAAAATTTAATTTTTGAAAGTACAAAATAAAAATTTTAAAATATATTAAAATACAAAGTGCAAAAAACCCTTACTTAAACATTAGAGTAAATTATGCATTTGGCTCCTAAGCTATCTAATTGATCAAGCACTTTTGTTTGCCTCCGTTAAATTTTCTAACGGAAATGTTCAGACTATACCAATCACATGAAATTGCAAAAGCGTTTTAGGCAACCCACATTAAAGCTATTGCAGATCTGTGAATCTCAAAGAACTTCTCGAAGAGCTAAACCCTAACCCAAGAACAAAAAGGAAATGGAGATAAATTGGTAATGGTTAATGATAAGCCATGTAACCAAATTTTTGAGAGAAGGGACAGCAGTCTAGAAATCCAAGTACCTCTATAGATTTATCCAAGAAGAATTGGAAGCCCATCAAGCTCAAAAAGACCAATGGAAAAAGATTACTATGTTACTGAGCCCTTGGAAATCCCAGATGTTGGTCCAAAAGGTGAAGGCCCAAATCAACAGGTCTCGGCACTATGGAATTAGCTACTTAAATTTGGGGCCCGTGAAGTTCTTGCATATAATAAACTTGAGCAAAACTTCCAAAAATTGTCTTTGAAAAAAAATCCCTGTTGGAATTGGTGGAAGCTATTGATGAACCAATTTCCTCAAAGAAACAGAAAGGAGAATATGTACAAGATTCAATGCTAAAAAAAATCACATTTCCCCAGATAGGGGGGATGCCTCCTCAAGAAAATCAAGAAGAAATCATGGCAGAGGAAATCATATGAAAAAGGTCAAAGGCATCCTAGAGGGAGATGAGGTGGAAGAAGGAGACTGTTTACCCACTCTGAAATCTTTTTTGTAGCACCAGAGGAAGCAAAGTTCCAATAAGAGGTCAACCTTTTGGAAGAAGACGATAGACTTCAAGATGAACAAGGAGAGAACAACTTAGAAATATGTATGTCTCACTGGATTGATCAATCCCCTACAACCAGCATGGAGAGGGACTTTTGCCGAGTTCAAAAGAAAGGGCAGTGGTGGTTGGCCTCAAACAGCCATTCCTCCCATGTTAATCATTTTATGGAACTGTCAGGGAGTAAAGTGACTCCGAACTATTCGTACGTTACAAGGGTTGATTAGCACCCACTTTCCATCCATAGTCTTCCTTATGGAGACTAAGAATAAATCCCAAAATTTAGAAAGATTGAGAAGAACAGTCAATTTCCCAGATTTTGAGTACGTGGAACTAGCCGACCTATCTGGAGAATTGACACTTTGGTGGAAAGATGAAGTTAGGCTTCAAGTTGATGTCAAGAATAAAAATATGGTTCACACTATTTGTTGCTCCCACAGAACTCCATGGTGTGACAAAGTACTTTTGTGTACGTTGATATTGACTTTGACAGAAGACAGCGAAATTAGCTAGGTTTGAAGTCAGTAGCTGCATCCACCACAATTCTCTGGGTAATAGTTGGGGATTTTAATGTTATTGGATCTCAATGGTAAAAAGATGGGGGGAGAGCAAGCAACATGAGACAAGTTGAGGAGATGCAACTCCTAATCTTTGAATGTAGATTGATGGAGATGGATTTCAAAGGACCTAAGTTTACTTGGTCAAACAATAGACCAGAGAAGGATAATGTGCAAGAAAGACTGGATTGAGTGCTGACAAACTCAGAATGGAGTTTTAAATTTCCATACACACTGGTAATACATGGAGCAAGAATAGGCTTTGACCATAGTCTACTTGTCATAAATTTGGATAACAACGATAAGAGAATTCCTCATTATTTTAAATTTGAATCAATGTAGCTGGAAGACTGAAAGTGTGAAGAGGTAATTAGGGAAAGTTGGGAAGGAACTTATCAACGTTTAGCTATGCTCACTACAATCAGAAGACTGCAAAGGTGTAGTAAGGACCGTAAAAACTAAAGCAAGATCTAGTTTGGAAACAATAGAAAAATTCTTTCAGAGTTACAAAGCAAATTGGCTGATGTCTAAATGAAAGAACCCTCCGAAGATAATTTGAAAATGGAAGCAGACATTTCTTTGGGAATTGATAATATCAGGAGAAGGGAGGGGAAGTACTAGCCACAAAGGCCCCGAATTTATTGGTTAAGTGTTGGAGATTAGAATACAAAGTTTTTTTCATCTTACCACTGTACAAAGAAGACAAAGAAACCAAATTCTAAGATTAAGAACTGAGGAGATGTTGTGGATGGAGGAGGAAGAAGAGCTTAACAATCATATCAAAGAGTATTTTAGGTCTCTCTGTTGGCCAACCGGACCAAGGAACTTTGAGGAGGTACTATCATTAGTAGAGAGAAAAGTGACTAAGGATATGAATAATTCATTACTAAAGGAAATACAAAAACAAGAGGTGCTAAAAGTAGTCAAGCAGATAAAGGCCCTTAAAGCACTTAGGCCTGATGGATTTCCTGGAATCTTTTATCAAAAGCTTTGGCACATTATCAACAAAGACGTTTGTTATGCTATTAAGCAATTCTTTGAAGAAGGGTAGATGATGGCGGAGTTAAACAAAATAGATATTATCTTTATCCCAAAGGAAACAACACCCGAAACTATAGCCCAATTCAGGTCAATTGCTCTTTGTAATTTTTTGTACAAAGTTATCTCAAAAGTCATGTCAAATAAGATGAAAGGAATGATGAGCATCTTGATATTACCACAACAAGCTGCCTTTGTTCCCAATAGAAAAATTCAAGATAGTATTATCATAGCAAATGAAGTCCTACACTACTTGAAGCAGAAAAAGAAAGGGAATGTGCCAGAATTAGCTATCAAGGTTGATAAAAGCAAGGCATACGACAGGATTGAATGAGATTTCTTAGAGGCTGTCCTACTAAAAATGGGATTTCATCCATATTGGGTACAACTAATCATTCAGTGTGTAAACACAGTCAATTACCAATTTTTGTTAAATGGAGAGACAAAATGTGTTATCTAGCCACAAAGAGGAATCTGCCACGGATACCGCATTTCACCTTACCTTTTCATCTTGGTTGCTGATGTGCTGTCAGGAATGCTTCTAAGAGGGCTTCAAGACAGGTTGTTCATGGGAATTAAAATCTGTAGGAGAAGTCCCATTACTTCTCATATCTTTTTTGCAGATGACTCCCTCTTCTTTATCAAAGCCATACAATAACAGGTTGCCAATGTTATGAAGATCTTAGAGGATTACTGTGAAGCCTCAGGACAATGCATGAATACCCAAAAGTTAGGTATCATTTTCTCTGCTAACACTTCAGAAGACCAAAAATTGTGGCTAAGCCAAACAATAAAAATGCAACACATCCTACATTGTGCAAAGTGTCTTGGATTTCCAATTATGTGGAAGGGATCTAAAAATGAGGTGTTTAGTTATTTACTTGAAATGACCCTTAAGAAAATGCAAGAGTTGGAAATCTAAAATGTTGATGCAAGCAGGTAAAGAAGTCCTTATTAAGGTAGTGATCCAAGCTTTACCTAACTATGCAATGTCAGTCTTAGCATTCCTTAAGAACTTCTGCGACAAGTTGGATAGATATGTCAGGAACTTCTAGTGGAGAGGAAAAGGAAAGAAAGGGGAATATGCTGGAAAAAGTGGGAAAAATGGTGGAATCAAAGGAGAGGGGAGGAATGGAATTTAAAGATTTTCATGTGTTTAACCAATCTCTTCTGGCTAAACAATGCTGGAGGATTATCAAAAAAGGCATCCCAACTCCTTCTAGGTTAAAACTCCTAAAGTCTATCTACTTTCTAGATGTAGATTTTATGGCAGCAAAAAGGGGAGCAAGACCCTAATTCCGTGGCCTCAATGGAAAATAATAGTTGGACATAAAAATCTCTCAAAAGTTGTATTAGCCAAACCACTTTAGGCTGTATTTGGCAGCATCTTAAGGGGAAAATTAGATCATTCCATGTGTTCTAGAGGTAGTTAACTTTGATAAAATTATGGAGGAACTCCGATGAAGGTGCTTAGCTGCATAATTTTTTTAATGTCACATGTTCTTCCTCAAGATATGAGTCTACTATAGTGTTGCATAGATAGACAGATAGATGCATTCTTATTCTTTCACGAAACTTATATAAACATTCACGGATTAAGCTAGAGTTTTTATCTTTCTGCAAGTAAATAATTCAGCAAACTGTTAGACGGCATTGGTAATATTCTACAGAGAAGTTCGACTTGTTCCCTAAGCTTACTCTTATCTGATTAGTTAATGGATCAAGCCTCGACCCTTCCACTAGAGATATCTGTAAGTGAAAGGGATACCCAAACTAAGAGTAGAGCCTCATATATATAACCAAATAATAGTACAAAGTGACCTAAACATCCTTGTGGTCTAGGCAAAATATAAAAGTTATAGTAAGGGTTAAAAAGAGAAAAGAAGAAGCACTAATAAATTAGATTATATTCCAACACTCCCTTTCAAGCTAGGCACAAAAATATCAACTAAACCAAACTTAGCAACGAAGTTCTGGAGAACGGATAGAGTGACAGGTTTGGTGAAAACATCCTTAACCAGATCACTGGTCCCCACAAACAATGGAGTGACAATACCACAACTAACCTTTTCCTGAAGAAAGTGAACATCGATCTCTATATGCTTCATCCTCTCGTATAATATAGATTCAAAATCAAGCCGAATAGCAGATCGATTATCACAATATGATATATATAAAGAAGTCACTGGAAATCCCAACTTGCCAAGAATTATCGTAGCCAGATAATCTCACATGTGTCAAGTGTGAGTGCCCGCCGATACTCTGCCTCTGTTGATGAGCGAGAGACAACTGACAGTTTTTTACTCTTCCAAGAGATAAGATGAGCCCCTTGAAAATCACAGAAAGTCCACATAAGCCTGTAATAGATCGACCATCACACGTTCGCCATAATCTGCATCTGAATAACAGGCTAGAGAACCAGTTTGAAATCCTAATGCATAGAACAACGCAAGTCCAGGACAAGACTTAAGGTACTGAAGAATATGATATACTGCATCAAGATAAGGCTGACACGGCCTATGCATAAATTGACTAACTCGACTGACAGCGAATGAAATATTTGGCCTAGTGTTGGCTAAGTAAATAAGTCTACCTACCAACCTCTGATAGACAATCGGATCACTCAACTCCTCACCTTTAGCAACAAGCTTTAGGTTTGAAATCATGGATGATGATGTCAGTTTGCACCCCAGCATCCCATTGTCCGATAAAAGATCCAAAACATATTTTCTTTGAGAAAAAACAATACTTCTGCTGCTACGGGCAACCTCAATCCCAAGAAAGGATCTTAAAAATCCAAGGTCCTTCATATCGAAAGTCTTCCCAAGGTCTACCTTGACTTGTGCAATCCTAGAAATATCATCCCTAGTAATAATAATATCATCCACATATACCAAAAGGATGACACACTACCCAGAAGTATTCCGTCAAATAAAGCATATATGATCTGAATGACATTTTGTGAACCCTAAATGTACAACTACACCACTAAACCGAGAGAACCAGACTCGTGGTGACTATTTCAGTCCATAAAGAGACTTACGTTGTTGACACACCTTCCCAACATACTCTCCCTCACCACAAAATTCTGGTGGAGCATCCATATAAATAATCTAGTCCAAATCACCGTGAAGAAATGCATTCTTCACATCTAACTAATGAAAAGACTAAGAGTCCTCCACAGTCAGAGAAATAATCAACCGAACAATAGTCAACTTTACCACGGGGGCAAAGGTAGCACCAAAATCACGACCTGGTACCTGAGTAAAGTCTTTTGCCACAAGCCTGACTTTATGACAATCAATAGTACCATCTGCAAGAAATTTTAGGGTGTAAACCCAACGACAGCTAGCAAGCTTCACCCCTGAAGGTAAAGAGACAAGATCCCACGTATGACTACGTTGAAGAGCGTCCATCTCTGTTTTCATGGCAAGAACCCACTGGGGCTCCCGCATAGCCTCTGAAACAGAGCGAGGAACCGACATATCTAATAAGACCATACTATAAACTCATATCACCATAAGAAACATAAGTAGAGATCGGATATAAAATTCTGGTGGTCCAACAACTGGACGGCAATCACGTTGTGGATAACGACGCCCTAAATCATCATCTTCCACTGACAATGTCTTATCAGCGAAAGTAACTGGCTCAGTACCTGTAATCTCACTAGTACTAACAACAGGTGCATCAATATGCTCAACAAACTGAGAAGTACTACCTACATCACTTAAGATAAAGGGGACATCAATAAGGGACTGAGAGCGAGGGTGACGAACATAAACCTGCAAAGGAAGAGAGACTGGTGACTCTGTATTGACAAGGACGAGTGGCTCTGGAGGAAGAGAGATTGATGACTCTGTAGTGATAGTGATCTATGGCTCTGGCTCCTATGGTAATGGAAAATCAAAGGGTGTATCATCAACTAGCAGGGTAGACACAGGACTGGAAGAAAAATAAGAAATGTGCTCAAGAAATGTAACATTTAGACTATGATACATATGACGCCTGATAGGATTATAACACCAATACCCCTTAGACTGATGATAATAGCCTATAAAGACACAATAAATCGCTTTATCATCAAGCTCATAGCGAGAAGACCGATCCTAAACAAAACATGTGCAACCAAAAATACAAGAGGGCATAAAAAAAATTGTTCGCTCAGGAAATAAGACTTATAATAGAGCCCTATACTGAAGAACACGACTCGGTGTACGATTATACGGAAAGGTAGAAGTCAAAATAGAAAAATGTCAATAAAATTTTGATATCCCCATACCTCTAAGCATACAACGTACCATCTCTATTAGACTCTTATTTTTTCTTTCAGCAACTTCATTTTGCTCAAGAGTATATGGACAAGTGAACTGCTGAAGGATACTTTGAGAGGAAAGGTAAGACACTAAGGCATCAGACACATATTTTTTGGCATTATCCGAGCGAAGAGTATGAACAATGACATCGAATTGTGTCTTAATCATTTNACATATCTAATAAGACCATACTATAAACTCATATCACCATAAGAAACATAAGTAGAGATCGGATATAAAATTCTGGTGGTCCAACAACTGGACGGCAATCACGTTGTGGATAACGACGCCCTAAATCATCATCTTCCACTGACAATGTCTTATCAGCGAAAGTAACTGGCTCAGTACCTGTAATCTCACTAGTACTAACAACAGGTGCATCAATATGCTCAACAAACTGAGAAGTACTACCTACATCACTTAAGATAAAGGGGACATCAATAAGGGACTGAGAGCGAGGGTGACGAACATAAACCTGCAAAGGAAGAGAGACTGGTGACTCTGTATTGACAAGGACGAGTGGCTCTGGAGGAAGAGAGATTGATGACTCTGTAGTGATAGTGATCTATGGCTCTGGCTCCTATGGTAATGGAAAATCAAAGGGTGTATCATCAACTAGCAGGGTAGACACAGGACTGGAAGAAAAATAAGAAATGTGCTCAAGAAATGTAACATTTAGACTATGATACATATGACGCCTGATAGGATTATAACACCAATACCCCTTAGACTGATGATAATAGCCTATAAAGACACAATAAATCGCTTTATCATCAAGCTCATAGCGAGAAGACCGATCCTAAACAAAACATGTGCAACCAAAAATACAAGAGGGCATAAAAAAAATTGTTCGCTCAGGAAATAAGACTTATAATAGAGCCCTATACTGAAGAACACGACTCGGTGTACGATTATACGGAAAGGTAGAAGTCAAAATAGAAAAATGTCAATAAAATTTTGATATCCCCATACCTCTAAGCATACAACGTACCATCTCTATTAGACTCTTATTTTTTCTTTCAGCAACTTCATTTTGCTCAAGAGTATATGGACAAGTGAACTGCTGAAGGATACTTTGAGAGGAAAGGTAAGACACTAAGGCATCAGACACATATTTTTTGGCATTATCCGAGCGAAGAGTATGAACAATGACATCGAATTGTGTCTTAATCATTTGGAGAAACTGAGTGATGACAGGGAATACATCAAACTTCCAATACAAAAGGTAGACCATGTACAATGGGTATGATCATCTATAAATGTCATATAGTATCGAGCACCTGACAGAGCAGCAACAGGAGAGGGTCCCCAAATATCAAAGTGTATTAGGTCAAATGGCTTGCGTGACTGGTGCATGCGAGGAATATAACTGGTCCAAACATGTTTCGATAAGAAACATACAACACAGCTAAGTTTACCACCAATACAAGCATTGCTCAAAGTAGAAAATAACATACATAAATATTTAAAATTTGTATACCCAAAATGGTCAAGCCACAACTGAACAGTTTGTGATGAAAAATAATAACGACAAGTATTAGGAAAAATATTATCATGTAAGCTAAGAACAGATAAAGACAAAGCAGGTGCAGGTGATGAAGGTGGAGGAACTGGTGAAACTAGAGGTGCAGGTGATGGAGATGGAGGAACTGGTGAAATTGGATGTGGATCGCCTAGATAATACAGTTCATCTCTCTCATGTCCCTTGATAATAATCCTCCTGGTACTCAGGTCCTGCAAATAACACGAATCAGATAAAAACACAACTGCACAGTAAAAATCTCTGGCTAGGTGATGTACAGATAATAGATTCATGGCCAATTTTGGCACATGAAAAACCGAACGTAATGTAAAGCCATCTGGGAGGCGAATTGTTACCCTACTAACAATATGGGCATGTGTCCAATTTGCTAGTTGAATCTGTCTATGTAACTACTTGTCAAAAGTGGTGAAGTAATGGGCTTCACCTATCATATGACCATTCGCACCCGACTCCAACATCCAAAGGGGAGATGGATTGGCGCAAGTATGAAAAACACGAGATATACCAGTAGTGGTGATAGTAGCAATAGTCGAATCCTGAGAAGTCAGGGTAGATACAAGTATATCCAATCAGGAAGTGATAGCATCCATATCACTCTACCAAGGAGGAGTAGTAGCAATAGGTGGTGATAACTCAGTAATAACAGCAGTACGATCGTGAGAAGGCGACTTAAGCTCCGGATGGAGCTTCCAGCAAGTAGCCATCAGATGTCCTAATTGACCACAATAATTACACTGACAAGAAACTTCCTTTCTGCGCTATTCTGGGGTGCCCTATCAGCGCTGGTCCGGGTGACCCGACGGTACATTTCAAGTGGAAGAACTAACAATAGATGTCTCAATAATAGAAGTCTCAAGTCCCTCAGTAGTAGTCATATCAATCAACAATACGTGGGCACTTGTGACAGAAAAAAACTCTTATGATAAATAGAGGGATAAAATAAGGGAGAACAATATACCTCCAGTCGAACAATAGCAATAGATAAAGGAGGTCCAGACAACTCCCAAATAATCAGGTGACGATGCCCAGAAATCTAGAAAATATATAAGAGATCTACTGCATCAAAAGCAGATCAACATAGAAGAGCGCAGCGCACGAAGCTACAACCCTTGTAAAAAAAAAGTCATGATGCGAAGAGATGATGACACTATAATGAAGAGCGCAGTGCACAAATGAGAGACAACTGTTATAATTTGGTCTGAATTAGGTCACTGTTGGTCTAGTCTAGGTTTGGGTTGGTGTCGGTTTGAGACGGGCAGTGGGTTGGTGCTGAGAGGTTGGGTTCGTTTGGTTTATTGGGTTGGGCAGTGGGCTGCTATGGGTTCATGTGGTTTATTGGGCTGGTGTGCAATGGGCTGGTCTGGGTTCAGTGTGTCATTGGCTACTATTGTTGGTTTTTGCTATTGTTTATAGAAGGTTGTGCATTGGGTTTGTCAGTGGGAAAGCTGTGTATTGGGTTTGTTTATAGTAGGCTGTGTATTGTGGGCAGTGTATTGTCGCTGGGAAAGCGGTGGACTGGTATGGGTTTATCGATTGATGGGCAGTTGGTACTTGGCTGTATGCTCTCGATGAAGTTGTGTTATCGGTTGGGTAATTGGATGCTGGGCTGCATGCTGTCGGTGGAAAGTTGCTGGCTCTTGTCGGTGAAGAGAAAGATGGTGAGGGAAGGATGGGTTGTTGGCTGTTGGTTGAAGGCTGCTGGTTGTCGTGGGTGAGCAACGACTTGGAGGTTTGGTTGGCTGGTTTGTTTCACAATGATTAGCGAAGGCTAGGTTTAGGTTTAGGGTTGGTGGCTCTGATACCAGTTAGAAATATGTGTGAGTGAAAGGGATATTCAAACTAAAAGTAGAATCCTGTATATATAGTCAAATAATAATATAAAGTGACCTATATATTCTTGTAATTTAGATAAAATATAAAAATCATAGTAAGGATAAAAAAAGAAAAGGAATAAATTAAAAGAAATTCTAATTAACTAAGATTATACTCCGACGCTTCCTAGACAATTCACAAACAAGGCACGCCACCATTCAGCCAATCAATCAGATTGTGATGAGGAGTCGCTTCCCCAAAGATCGAGCGCACCTAATACTTCTGGTGCCATCAAGTCATTAGTAGGAGTAATCATCTCTAGGGGAGACCATCACGACTCTTGGGAGCCACAAGGACAGATTCCAGAGGCATTGCTGACACATTGTGCTTTTCACCATCAGATACAATTGAGCATATTAGATACCTTCATAGTCTCTCTCCTCCACAAACTTCCTATGTGTTTCAGCACATTCTTCCGAGGTCTTTAGTAACAACATTTGAGTCTACCACTTGTGGTGGAAATTACCCATCTCAACTAAGCTTCCCTGCTGCTTCCATAGAAGGGATTTAGTCACAGAATGAGATTGATATCAATGTTCTGAGACGGCAATTTGAGCAACCTGTTCTCAATACGCTTAGACTAGCTGATAATTTTTTAAATGGTTTAACATCACTAAGAATTTTACCCGCCAATGATGGAGGGAACTTCAGACTCCCCAGCGGTATATGTTTCTTTTCGTGTGTTACTAACATTTATATAAAATATTTAGACTCTTAGACTAGCTGGTAATTCTTGCTTTAGAATTTTCAAGTAGATTATTTAAATGTTTGCATTTGCTTACCTAGGTAGTATTTTCCTTGTTTTCTTGACATGTTGATAGGACACTTGGCCTCAACGATTGTCCTAACACAAAAGCTTCAAGTGCTTTACTCAAATCAGATTTTTTGAGTAACCTTTCCTAGTTTATTACACAACCCATTTGGCCAAGTTTTTGGAAGCACCTTGTTAACATGTACTGAGATGAAACCATAGCCGAAATTCCCACTCTCTCTTAAATGGTCTACTAATTGCGAAGAAGAAATTTACCAGAAAAAACAAAGAAAAATTTCACATGGTGGCTAAAGTTGCTGCTCCTTGGTTCCATGATTCTTTTTCAACAATCTTCTTGGCAATCCAGGATAGGAAAAGTGATTGTCATAATACGGCCTTCAATTACATTTCTGTAAAACTAGCAATTTGTTCCTTCGAACCCGAAAAAAATCCAACTTCACTTTGATTGGTAAAATTATTTTACTTGAATGTCTAGCTCCAGGATATTGCTCCATCAAGCCCCAAGTGGCTAACATGCTGCCATAGTGCCATTACGTGATGAAAAAAGGATTTGTCATGCTGCATATTCTTAAAATTTCTTATCTACTATAATAACGTCACAAAGGGCTTAGATGAATTGTGCATGAGATACGACACAACAGCATTGTCTTCGTCAAAAAAAAGAATGCCACTTTTTGTCACACTGGCTGGAACAAGTACTGCTAAATGCCAATAGCTGTTGATAATAAGTTCTCTAGCGGGGGTTTGATTGCAATTGCACCATCTTTTACTAGATGTTGTTTGAATAATGATATTACAAGGAAGCACACATTAAGCATATGAAATTTAAATCTCAAGTACCTTCTGAGGAAAACAAACTCTTAAGCATGCTTGAAGGTGTCTTAGTTTCTAATTAATATACCATTTTCGTTGATAGTATTAATTCGATTTAGCTCACATGTTGTTCCTACTACAGGAGCAGGACATTCCATTTTCAACTCGGTCATTATTATTCTATGTAACTGATACTCGTGATCGTTATAGAGACATGCAACTAGATGTGGATAACATGTCCTATGAGGTAAACTCATACAAATCCCTTTATCCGTACAATTTAAATACATCATTTGTTCATCTTTTTGTCTTGATTCATATCAGGAGCTCTTGGCATTGGGAGATTATATAGGGAATGTTAGCATGGGTTTGTCTGAAGAAACAATACTTAAGCCCCTCAAATGCAGTAAGTACTTTTTATTTGCAGAAGAGAACGCTAAGAAGGACTCTTGCAGAATATGCCAGGTACTTTTAATTAGTATTTCTTGTCTAACAAGAACGTTTAATATTCCTTGAGAAAGTTATGCAACATAATTGCTTTAATGGCAGGAGGATTATGTGGAATATGATGATTTGGGGACAATGAATTGTGGTCATTGCTTCCATACTGAGTGTATTAAACCATGGTTACGATGCAAAAATCTCTGCCCTGTATGTAAATCTACTAGTTTATACACGACATGCCACTCATTACTACAAATTTGTAGTTTATAACTGCTTCATGTAATAGTAAACATTCAATTTTATCTATTTATTGGTGACCGTTCTCTTATAGTGGAGGAAGTTGTATTTTCAAGGGGGGATAGAGAAGCACCCTTTTGATTAACAATATTACCACTATATCTTGTTCGACCATGTTGATTCCAGTCCTCTTTCAATGAAGCAAATGTGTTTCTAAGAGTTGAAAACATGAAGTTCAAATTATTAACAGATTTATGGCTACAATTCTACAATTCTTGCAAGACTTCTCCCACTTTTTTGCCTGCAATGGTGTGTGTACTGAACCAGGGCAGTTTGGGGGTTTTGAAAGGGTTACTCTTGTGTAAAACATTTGAGGTATAACTGTAATATATAATTTACTTTAAATTTAGTCTCCATTTATGTTAGATTGATTTATGTATATACCTTATCTATAAACGTAAAAGATCAAGAAACTGCATCGCTTATTGACAAAAATAAAATTTTGGGCATGTTATGTAAGTACTTTAAGATTATAGTCAATGCAAATCATCAAGACTCGCACTTAGAAACTAAAAAAACAATTGACAAGAACTCTGGAGTATGAACTCAGGTTGAAGTTCTAAATGCTACCACTGAGCGCATCCACGAGCAAAATTTATCTCCCCTTCTGTTGTTGAGTCTCCATTGCTTGAGTTTATCTGATTCAGATTTTTCTTGTGTTGTATGGTAAGTCAGAGCTCTTGTCTGAATAATTTATGATTGATCAAGTGCCTGATCATCAATCAAGTCAAATAGTTCATCTCCAATCGCAAATCCAAGCATCCTAGCCATGTCTTTTGTCTCCAATCTAGGCTTTGGAACATTATGTTTCTTCAACCAAGAATATACAATAAAAAAAATTTTCATGATGAACAATTCTAGGGCCTCGGGGTTAAAGACTACTCCCATTCTCATGCTCATCTGCCAACCAACTTTCCAATAAAGTTAGGTCCTGAATCCTCTCTGTCTCTTACACCCACACACACTAATAGTTACCTGATGAGGAACCAACATGGTTGTATAATGTGCGAGTTCTCCAGCTCGCCAGTCCAACAAGACGGGGAGCCATGGATAAGTAGCATCAAGTCTCAAAAACCAGTCTTATCTCAAGAAACTCTGATAGTTCTCTAGGATCATGTTCATCTTCTCTAGTGTAGTTAATGGTGAAGCCAATTGTACGTTCAAGAAACTCCTTAGGCTTAGCTACGATTGTAACAGTTAAAAAGGCTTGTGATTATCTATAATTTAATTATACGAACACAGTTAAATTTCTCGACATCATACTTACCAGACAAAGGAGAGGTGATTCCAGTGGCAGAGTGAAATGGGGCCAAGTCTAGGAGATGAATACTATCATTATCAAGTAGTACTTCATGTCGCCCTTCTTTGGTGGCATTGGTGGTTGAACTTTCTCTGATTCTGCCAATCAAAAATTGTCGAAGTAAAAATATGCTAGTCTTGGGCAACTTAAACTGTATTTGTTGCTTATCTCAGGCAAGGGGAGTGCTCTTGATGCATCTAAATAAGATTGACTTTTATTGTACATTGATTTTCTTAATTTGTTTCAGGTGAACATAGCTTCGCATACGCACATTTCATTTCACTAATTCACATTGTATAATATTGTCTGTTTTGAGTTTGGCCAACACGGGTTGAAAACGCATTGTACAATGAAGCACTAAACCTTGCACTAAAACTCTTTAGGTTATCAAACACTTCACCCACACAGATTCACAATGGAATAGTTCTCTTCAACCTCCAAAATGGTTGTACTCAGAACCAGGCAATCCTTCACATGGTATCACTTCAACAGATTAATATGCTTGAAGTTTATGAACTTGAAGATGACAAAATCTTAAGACATTTAGCATAACAATAAGTAGATAAATAATGTTATAGACTAGTTTGAATGATTATAGTAGTCCACCTATCCCAATTTCAGTCATTTATGTCCAAATGTCTGAAAACCATCTCACGGGTAAAACTGCGTATATCAAATGTTCTCTAGGGATTTTGTTTCTAACACTTTATGCCTATCCAAGAAAGGGCCGTAAATTCTTACATCCACCATAGCATCACCAAAAGGTACCTTTCAAAAAACAGAGGAACAACAATTTTAGTGAAACAAGGGAAGCCCTTACCATCTTCCTCATTATATAGAGAGAGATCGAAGTTCCCTGAAGGATTGAATGCCACTGAGGCTGCAACTTGTCTCCGTTGTCGACTCAAGTATGATATTGAAAAAGAAGCCAAAGACTCAGAGATGGACTTGCAGGAAATTAGTGAAGTTGGAGGGGGAGGAGGAGAAATGTTCTGTTTTAGTGGAGAAGAAAGTGGACATGGTGGTTTGATGGTAGCCACAGGTGTTGTACCAGGCGGTCAGTGTTTTTCTCTGGGCTGTTACAGTTAAGCTGTCAAAATCCACGATACAATTAATTGATATCGGTTAAACGGATTTAGGTAAAACTTTAACGGGTTCAAATTATAAACGGATCAATCCGTTTAACACGTTTAATAAACAGGTCGTGTTTGAGCGAGATATGTCAACTCGTTTATCCGTTTAAATAAATTTAATATAATAATAAATTAATAATTATTTTTAAAAAATTAACCAGAATTTTTCTTTTTCTAATTCCATCTGCACTCTTCTACAGGCTGAAGCTTTTTTGTGCGCCTCCAGTCTAGGCCCTCCACTCTTCTGCTATTCTCTCTCTCTCTCTCTCTCTCTCTCTCTCTCTCTCTCTCTCCCTCTCTCTCTCTCTCTCTCTCTCTCAGCGAACAGTGAGTAGCGAGCTGCGAGATCGAGCAAGTTTTATATTTAGATCGAGCTAGATTTCGAGTAAATCTATGTTAGATCTGTAAATCTTCGAGCCAAGACTTCGATTAGGTAAATCTTCGATAACGGAGTCTTAGTCTTAATTTGATTAGTTAATTTTAGGTTTTTTGTGAATTTAAATCTTTTTAATTTATGTGTTCTTTGTTATTTGTATTTAGATATGTATTTTGATCTGTGTTCTTTGTTATTCGACTGCGCTGCTATGAAGTATTATGATGCTAAATGATTCCTTTCTCAATCAATGAGATGCCGATACACAAAATGAAGTGTATTGAGCATTATTTTATGGACAAATGTATGAGTATTGAGCATTGCGCTGTGCTGCTAGAATATTTTTTCTGTGAGCAGAGGAATGTTTCAAATGGGATAGCAGATTGACAGTCAAACATAGTTCAGAATGAAAGTAAAGACGTACCTTTGATGCTCATGAGATATGAAAGGTGATTGTGTGTACATTAACTTTATATTTACGGACAAATGTATGTGTATTGAGCATAGATAAGCTAGTATGTATATGTGATGTATTTGTTTGAATTTTTACATATAATTTGTAATTGTAACTTTTACGTATAATTTATAATTTAACTCTATTTTTTTGCCTTAAACAGATAGATTATTCCGAACACAATATTATAATTTCTGATGAATAAGATTAAGTTGGACATTGATTATGACTAAAGGAAGGTAATGCCAAGTTTTTATTACTTATCTATGAGTTTATTTAATTATTAATGTTATACAATATTTCATTTTAATTTGTGTAGGGCATGAAAATTCGGTTGTTAAATCTACTAATTGTCGTGAAGGGGAAAATTTGATCCCTTTCACGGGATTTTGTGAATCATGGAATTTGTTGTTGTTTGGGATTTTGGTTTGTAATATGATTATTATTTGGTGTAATTATTATTTCGGATTGTATATATGATTTGTAATATGGTTGTTGGTGGAATTTGGTTATTTTGGATTGTAGTTTGTACTTTGTAATATAGTGTGATATCTTTAAATATCATATTTATTTGTGTTAGCTTGTTAGTTTTATGAAATTATATAGCATTATTAAATAAACAGGTAAGTGAGTCAAACGAATGGTTAACCGTGTTAAATTAACCCTACCCAACTCGACATGTTTAAAATTAGACGTGTTAAACGATTCGTATTGTGTTACCCGTTTATTAAACAGTTCGTGTTTGCGTTTAGATTTTTTATCCATTTATTAAACGTGTCATGTACAGGTTTACATGTTTTTCATCTGTCACCCGTTTAACCTGACACGTAACTGTTTAACCCGACATGTTTGACACTCCTAGTTACAGTTAATATTATGAGAAAATTACACTTCGGTGGCCTCTAATATGTCTGATATCTCACATTGCTCCTTCAACTATCACATCTCTTAAATTGCACTTCCAACTTTAATTATAAGTTCCATATTAACATTGCACCTCTAATATCGATTTGACATTATCACATCTATAGTTATAATAAAAGTGTATTTTATTACTTTTACTACATATTCGGTCCAAAACATAATGGATGTTTAATTTTGGAACAGTGTGGCAGCAATTTAAATAATGGAGTGGGCAATGTGAGAAACAAAACTTAATAGTTGAGATAAATAAGTGAGCTTGGAGGAGCTTTTGACCCATCCCATGGTTTTTTTAAAAAAATTTCCCAACTAAGGGTTGGTTTGAAAATTATTCACAAACGCAAATAGTTTAAAACACGTCAGTTGGTCTGATGTTTTTAGGCTTAAAAACGTCAGTTGGTCTAACGTTTTTAGCCAAAACACGTCAGTCCAATTAACGTTTTTAAGCTTACTATGTGGCCAATATAGAGCATAAAGACGTCAGTACAACTGACGTTTTTAAGCTTGCTATGTGGCCAATATAGAGCATAAAGACGTCAGTACAACTGACATTATTAATTAAAAACTTCAGTTGCACTAACATGTTTAACAACTCAAACGAACCCATTTTTCCCTATTCTCTTATTTTTCCTTTTTTCCTTATTTTCTCTTCTTCCCCTCCCATTTGAGCCCTAACTTAGGCGACATCACAGCAGCCCCATAGCAGAAGACATTCTCAATCACCACCATCGCAGAACCCCCCAGCCCCACCCACGACCACCCAACTATCGAAGCCCCAAATCCAAGCTATTTTGTCAGCCTCCATTACACTGTTGACAGCATCCACCACATCTAGTGAGAATTCTTAGATTATTTAATGAAAAATATTGAAATTATATGTAATAATAGAAATATTGAAATTCTATGAAAATATTTATTAGTGAATTGAGTTGATTATTGATTGAGTTATTGAGTTGAGTATTGAGTAGATTATAGATTATTGATTATTGAGTTGATTATTGAACTGGGTATTGAGTAAATTATGGATTATTGATTATTGATTATCGATTATTTAGTCGATTATTGAATTGTGTATTGAGTAGATTATAGATTATTGATTATTGATTATTGATTATCGATTATTTAGTCGATTATTGAATTGGGTATTGAGTAGATTATAAATTATTGATTATTGATTATCGATTATTTAGTCGATTATTGAATTGGGTATTGAGTAAATTATAGATTATTGATTATTGATTATTGAATTAGGTACTGAGTAGATTATAGATTTTTGATTATTATTGAGTTGTTTATTGAATTGGGAGCTTTTTACTCATCCCAAGGTGTTTTGGAAAAAAAAGTCTCAAACGTCAATTGTAGCTAAAAACATCAATTGTACTAACGTTTTTAGCTATTCCCTCATATTGCAAAAACGGTTTGAATAAATAACACTTACACCCCATGACATTTGATTTTATTACAAGGACACATCCTCACATTTCAAAAATTATACTGAGACTCCTTGACATTTGAACACGTTTGACAACCGCACCCATTTTAACCCTCATATATCCTTGAGATTTACCAATGCCCATATCCAATCTATTCAACTCACCCCTCTATTTGACTAAGTAAAAATAAATAAATTGAAAAAAAATTAATGCTTCTTGCATTCTAGTTAAGTTCATTTTATCTTTTCAAAAAAAAAATTAATTTTATCTTTTCGATATTAAGTTAATTTTTTGGTTTTGGTCAATACTATGATTATCACCTACCACTCCAAGTCCATCGATTGTCACCACCACCAGCACCATTGATGTACTTTATGTATTATTAATATTTTTTTGGGGGGTGGGGAGGGGGAGGTAAGGATATGAGATTGGAACTCGTAACCACCTATAGCCAAGAGTGAGGCCAATCTATAACCTCTGTGTACCTTCTTTCTTAGGCTCCTCTTTCTAAAATATACTTCATGGGTTACCAATATAATCATAGTTGTCAAGGCAAAAAAAAAAAAAAAATTTCCCGACTAAACAACGAAATACATACCAACAGATCTTTCTGCTAGACTTTGTGCTGTTATATAAACAACTTTTAACTTTTTATGAATTTTTCAAGTTCTGTTACAAACTCATTCATACTTTTTTCAACTTATGTTATAAACTGAGTCATTCATTTGTTTGAGAATTGGATCATTGTTTTTTGTTAATTTCAGTTTGCTCTAACTTTTGGTACGTACTCGTTCATTCCGTCCTCTTTATGTCCTATCTAATTCAACATGTATATGATACTGAAATTTGACTTTATCGTATTAAGCATATTCTATGTCTCTATCAATCTCAATCAAAGCAACTTGGTTATGTTGCTTAAATATCAAGCAACACATTTTTCTACAAAATAAGCATGTTGATTAATGCTATAATGTCATTGAAATATTGTAAGGCAATTACTACCTTGTCAGCCAACAAAATCGGCGAAATTGTTTTCCTGGTTAATGACATGTTTAAATTGTGATTCAATACATGATAACATGTTTAAGATATACCCTCTGTTAGGACACTGATGAAATGTGAATATGTTTTTCCTCAAGTATTAACTGTTTCTATCCATCCCCAGGTTCTTCTGAATTCAGAACTTATTCCATAAGGGAAACTAAATGGCGGGAAAACAAGTTACTATTTTGCTATATTGGGGTGGAAGAATGATATATGGATTGGAGGGTTTATCATACAGTTGTCCTCCCAAAGGTGGAATTGCTATCAATAGTGGTACACATATGACTGAGTTATTGAGTAAAATTTACACTGTAATGGGGTTGGACATGGTGCATAACAAGTTGAAGTTGACTTATAGATATCTTTTTACACTTGAAACAGTACCTAACATGAATACATATGTTGGTCTAAAAATTGTGAATGATGAACTAGTGACNGGGTTGGACATGGTGCATAACAAGTTGAAGTTGACTTATAGATATCTTTTTACACTTGAAATAGTACCTAACATGAATACATATGTTGGTCTAAAAATTGTGAATGATGAACTAGTGACTTCTATGGTTAATGTGGTATTTGACAATCTCAGCATTGCTAGTGTTACTATGTATGTGGAGACGAAGGACATCATTGATGGCATAGGTTGTAGTCAGACCGGAGGGTGCACAACAACAACTGCCCTGTCTTACACTGAGGTGCTTAAGCGAGAGATGGGTACCTTGACATTTTCAACTTCTAGTGTGACGGGTGAATGTTCAACTCTCCGTGGGGATGCAATTAATGGATGAGTCTGGGCTGTATTTTCACACCCAACAAGGAATTGCAACATCAACATATGGTGGGTACTCAACCAACAATTCACTGAGTTAGAATTTTCAAATGTGTGAGGCTGGAATTGACTTGGGTGAACAAGATGATGTCCATCAACCAATAATTCAACAAATGCCTATCCGAGAATATGAAGAAATGTGTGCCAATGATCGTATAGATGTCTCTGATGATGACGACAAAGAAGAAGAGTTTGAGGAAGTAATGATTGATGAGCCAAATGACGAAGATGAGAATGGTAAAGATTTTAAGGCTACTCAGGTGGTGGAGATGCATAAGTCTTACTCTACCTTATTCACAACCATAGAATTTGGTCAGTATACTAAAGTAGATAGCTTAGTATTGTCAGTTGAACAAAATTTATGGGATCCAGTGAAGATGGAGTTGGCGAAGGGCATGATTTTTAAGGACAGAGCTTCATTGATTAGGGCTATTAAATGATATTAAATTAAGCTGAATCAGGATTTTATCGTGGTTGATACGAACACAACGGTGTGGGCTGTACATTGCATCATTTATATGCAGCCTACCTACACGTGGAGACTACGTGCTTGTTTTAAGAAAAAACTAAAAATATTTCAGATTACGAAATATAATAGACCAAATACCTGCTTATACCCTAGAATGAGTAGTGACTATCGACAGTTAGACTCTGATCATAATATACTGGGACTCGTGGGTGATACACCACAAACAAAAATTCTGACAATTCAAAAGAATATAAAGGAGAAGTTCAAGTATGATATTTCCTATAAGAAAACATGGATTGCGAGAAACAAAGCTATTGCTAAGATTTTCGGTGACTGGGACTCGTCATATGACTTGTTACCAAAGTTTTTGGGTGTCATCAAGAAGTATAACCGTGGCTCGATTGTGAAGTGGCAGTATAACTATGAATATCCTTAATATAATATTTTTTTACGAGTATTTTGGGCATTCAAGGCCAGCATTAAAGGGTTTAAATATTATCGACTGGTTGTCAGTATTGATAGGATATTTCTGTGTGAAAAGTACAAGAGAAAGTTGTTAGGGAACGTACAAATTAGTCGTGTGGAAAGTACAAATGAGTTATGTTCACGACGTGACGCCATTTCATAGGGAGCGTGGTCTTGTTGAAGTGTCAACTGGCGGTGGTCATAAACAAGTTGTGTGTCTTGAAAATCGTTTGTGCACATATGAAAAATAGGAAATTTACAGAATTCCTTCCTCGTATGTGTTGGTTGTATGCTCTTATCTTCAGTTGTATTTTCAGCCGTACATAGATCTCATATACACTATCGACACTGTGAAGTAAATTTGGGCATCTACAATGTTTCTTCTGAAGGATGTGCATTATTGGGATGATCCCCCATATCCCAAATTAGTCCCTAAAAGTAACCAACATCGAGACTTGGTTGGTTGGCCACGGACGATGCGCATTCGAAATGAGATGGACTTCCCGCTAGAGGGTCGTAATCAGATTCATTGTGGGCTATACAGCGAACTGGGTTACAATCGTCGGAAGCGTACATCCATAAATATGCAGGCTCCAACATCCCTTCAGTAGATTGTATTTTGTTATTTTGTAAGCTTGATATGTTGTTGTATGTATTTTGTGGATTTGTTCATCGTATTATCAATTGTGGGAGAGTCTACTATCACTCTTTAGGATGTTGTTGTTCACGTAGGCCTATCGATTGATGGTATGACAGTGTCTGGGATAGATAGTTGTCCGGTAGACGCAACATGGCGAGCATTATGTCAGCAGTTGCTCGAATTTACACCTACCGAGGGGGCTATCGATGGGTCTTCCCTTAGGCTTTCTGCATTACGAGAGCATTTGGATAGAGGTGTCCCAATAGATGCTGATGATGATTTTATTGCTTCTTATGCCAGAGCCTACATCATGCTGTTGATCGGTTCATATCTTTTCTTAGACAAGTCTTCTAGTAAGGTAAAGTTGATATACCATTCTTTGCTTGCCGATCTTACCTCAGCTAATCAGTACAGCTGGGGTAGTGCGGCATTGGTTTGGTTTTACCGCGAGATGTGCATCGCCAGTAGATGTGATGCTAAGAACATCAACAGATTGTTTGTTCTAGTATATGTACATGCAAACTTATGTTTCATGTTTGTCAAAATATATATTGTTTAATGTAACAACAAATGTATGTGTTACACTAAAAATATTTTATTTTTTTATATAGTTGTGGGCATGGGAGCGTTTATCGCATATACGCCACAACAGTTACTTCCACGTAGTCTATTACCTAATGTACATCTAGATGTTGGCCCAACAAATGATGTACCAACTACACCTATACCGGCACAGGGTCCTGCACCAAATGTACCAGTACTTGATGACTTGCCAGTAAGGTCTTGTGGGTGTAGGTAAGACATATTATTATTCATTATGATTATACTGTACATCCAACTAATCTTATTTTTGGTGTTGTGCAGTTGGAATGTTGTATTTTCAGAGCAGCACACTCCTACACATGTCCTCAGACATTATAGAGATCAGTTGGATCAGATGCACGATGACCAGGTATACAAGCGAATCTCTATATTGTTTGTTAACTGTCGAATTTAATTGTGGATGATGTTGTTAGTTTGATGTTTGATGCACAAATTAATGATTGGTCATTATTCATTGGTGGGTTGTTAGATGTGTTGTATGATTGGTAATTGGTTGTATGATTATTGGATGGTAGTGGCATTTATTTAGGTTGTGGTTTGTCTATGTATACAATATATTATATAACAGGTGATTTTGGAAAAAAATTTGGGGCCATACTTATAGGGAAAACTCTGTCAAAATTTTTAAAATTTTCATACATCTAAAACTGTATCTTCATTTTTGTACTTGAGATGATATGACAGTCGTTCACTGCTGATGTGCTGGGCACCCAACCTGATTATTGCTTGCATTGTCGTGATTTATGGACTACCCGGGCCTTGCTCATATGTTTTGATATGGTAGAGTGGCATTTTTCAGACCTTATTCTGCGACAGTTTGGATGCAGACAGCCCATACCAGCGCCATGTGATTCCAGTCGAGAGCTGCATGCCAGAAATAGGCATGACAAACATGGTTATGACTGGACTATTGCACATCAAAGGTACATCAGTATGTGGGATCAGCGACAAGATTCTATTGTTCACAGCGAGCCTACGCTCGACATGATGGATGCCTCTGATCCCTATAAGGAGTGATATCAGCGCATTACTTGTCTACTTATTGGTCCACCGATGCCTCGTCCTAACGTTGGTTTTCAGCCTGTCGACAATATCATCGAGCTGTTGGTATGTTTTTTTTACTTGGTATATAAATTAAATATGGTACAAAAATTACTAAATATTTATGTTAATCCTTATTTTATGGTAATGCAGGAACAGACACTTACACATGTATATCACACAGCTTGTGATACAGTTAGTAAGGAGCCTGATTTGGGAAAATATTTGGCGGCTATCAGCCATTTAGTAGTCAGTCGTTGCAGCCCTAGTCTAGTACATGCATGACAGTGAGATTTATGCATTCCTCGATCGTGTAGCTGCACGCGCACACGGGCAGACTCCCCCACCAGTCGTGGATACTATTGCGACATCATCAGAGGCAGGCACATCGGGCGCATATGTTCCACAGACCACTGCAAAGGCAGGCCCATCTACTCCATATGTCCCAGCTTTTGATTTTGACACATTACACCTGTCGTTCACCATGCCACTTCATCACCACTTGATCGTCCTACAATTACATCATGTGGACCGCCGCTGACTGCACTAGATATTGATACATCGGCGACTCCATTCACACCTACAGTAGAGCCAATAGTTATAGCAGATACATCACTTCCACATATAGGGACATGTATTCCACGTATTGTTCTACCGATGTCCACACAACCTACTTCTCCTATTCCATACGATAATATTTCTGATGATGCTGAGGTTCTAGCTGAGGGAGTTACATAGGAACCATCATTGTTACACAAAGGTCAAAGCAGAGGTCAGCATGGAGTCGATCATCATACATACCATACACAACATCCAGTAAATGGTGGAGTCACACAAGACATATCAGTTCCGCCTGATGGTCAGCGGCCCAAGCAACAAAGGAGACCACCACCTTGTGGGACATAGTCCTTTTTTAAAGTTTTTTTGCATAAAATTTGTGACTATTGTTGTTGTATATAAAATATGTTTGTGTTCATAGTTTCATATAATGTTAATTTATTACTGTCTTTTCAGATTATTTATCTAATACTCTAAAGAGATATTTGTTGAATAACAGAACATAAATTATTGAAATTTAGATGGACATTACAAACTGGAGTAATATACCATATTTCATAGAAATAAAATACAAAAACATAATACATAAACATACTGCAATCACAAGTACGACGACGAAAGTGTAAATATTACAACACATGATTTACACAACACTTCTTCATTGGTCTTCATCTTCGTCAAACAGGTAATGATTAGAAATACATCCATATTCACCACTCAATTGGTAGCTTAAAATTTCTTCTTGCATCCTCCCTTCTTCAGCACTGTCGCTTGCAATACGGCGTAGATTGTACTGATTGCAACGGATTGTCATTCGATTGTTCTTAACTCGAATGCAAAATAATGCTCGCTCCAATTCTTGAGGAGTGTTAATAGGCATACCAATGGAAACTTGTCAAGGCCTTCTTATGTTGCAAGAATGTAAATCTAAGCTTAAATTTTCTCTTTCTGTCAAGCGATATTGTCATGCCGCCATCATTGTGTTTGTAGTTGTTAGTAAATAGCGTAACCGAAGATTCATTAGATAAAAGAACTCATCCTCTAAAGCCCAATGATAACTCAGAGTTTCAAACAGGGTTCTTGGACTAAAATTCATTGTTATAGATGAATTTTGTACATTGAACATTTTACATGAGTTCATACTTATAAACAATTTATTTATGTGAGTATGCCAGTTTACAACCTAAATGAATGACAGTAGAACATTATGTAGTCACAGTCACTAAATACACAATAATATCTAGTGACACTTACTAACGGTGAACCATTGTGTGGTAACACAAACTGACATTTAACCATTGTTTAGTAATAGTAACCTAGTGTGTTGTCACAATGATGCAATTGTCAGTCATTGTAACTATTTTTTATTCAACACCATGTGTTAATGAAAATCCTACATTGCACTTCAATGCACTAGTGTGTTATCACATTCTACATCTTGTGACTACACAATGGTTAACAACTACAAATCGTAATACTATTAAACGTATCACAGGTCGTGAATCACTATGACGTAGGATGTATCAGGGTCTATTATAATCAATGGACTACATTTCTCAGTGTGCTATTACAATCACTGCATACCAATGTCTGTTTCTGCTAACATGTAATAGTGTATAGTCACACGTACTGCACAAGTATCTTGTTATTGTTTGACCATCAACTCAAACATAAAGGTGACTACACACTACTGCGCTGCTAACAAATATATTTATTTTAGACAATGAAAACCACTATAAAAACATAATATAGGGTAGATCATATAACATGTATTGCACATTATATCTACTTCAAGAGCACAAGCAGGTGATACCAGCTACAGGCATGAACTAGTATGGTTATTATAAGAGCGAGATGATGATTACAAGAGTGAGAGATTTTCTGATCCAAAGAAGTATTATGTCAGACTCCGTCGAGAGTGGGCTTTTTCATGCTAATGAATCACAGTCATTATGCACAGATCTGAAAAAACTTGGTATACCGGTACCACATAGACTTTCACTTACTATGCCTCGAAATAATAGAATCAACTATAAAGTAACTGTTAAGAGTATACGAAAAGGAGAATAATAGGATGATGTTGCGTAAGTGCCGATATTATATGCTCCAAATAGCATCTAACATGGTAGAAATTGCATTTGGCAGAGAGTTAACAACTATTGAGCGATCTAATATATTGTCTAATGAACAATACCCATTAGATGAGTATATGTCTGATAAAAATTAACAAATATAATTAGTGTCCACCTTATTAAGCATATAACGTTTATA
This sequence comes from Ilex paraguariensis, assembly GCA_963454935.2. NCBI lineage: Eukaryota > Viridiplantae > Streptophyta > Magnoliopsida > Aquifoliales > Aquifoliaceae > Ilex > Ilex paraguariensis. The sequence continues at coordinate 326,456 of CAUOFW020003281.1, forward strand.
TCTATGTCCTATTTACTTTAATCAATATTGTGCATTTATGAGTTTATTCAGTGTGTTGTCATATCTCAACTTTTTCATTGACATATATTGTCATTGTCAAATCAGTTCTCAACTTTACAGTGTAATGTCCTATTTACTTTAATTTATCTCGTGGCTTTAACAAATCAATGCAGTGTGTTATCATATCTGAATTTTTTCTTTGTCATTTTGCATCATTGTCAAATCAGTTCTAAATTATGCAGATTGATGTCCTTTTATTACAATTTTTAATTGTCAAACCGAGCATATATATATTACTATTCACAATTGTGTAAATGCACCACAACCAAATAAAATGTATAAGAGTACATCACATACAAGTTCTTGTTCACGCAATGACCAAAATAGTTCATCTTGGAATAATAAATGTGAAAGCTCAACACACAACTCAACATCACTGAACAAAATTACTTCTATCAAATCATATACTGATTCTAGTGCTGTAACGTGATATAGACGAAAGTTTGCATTCCGTAATGAGCTCATTGACCCTTATCATCCATTCGAACAAGCTGAACATATAATTGTTAGGCCTGTAACTGATTATCCACATCCAGGTGCTCATTTCGAACCCACACCAAGATGTCGATAACTATATAACAAATATTGTGACCATGAAGTATTTTTTCGTTGGCATGGAATTGTGATACCAAAGACACATTCGACTGATATTTACAATTCACAGAATTCAAACAATCATGACGAGGTCATATCAAGGCTTGAACGTAAAAATGATCAAATGCAGCATCGTCTTAATCGTTTTCATGTACTCGATTATGCTAAAATAGAACATTTTGATTCTGAATATGTCGAAATTAAAATTTTAGAAGATCGGTTGCTTGTTTCTGATCCTGAGCTTTCTGATTTTTCTAATTTGGACAATGATGCGTCTGACACTTTTATCCCATCATGTTTATGTGTACTCGATAATCATTTATGTTGTTTTGAATATCAACTATGTTGTTGACATCCTTTTATTATATGTATACGTTCTGAATAACTTATATTTTTTTACAGTTTAATAAACATTAATGTCAGCATGATCAACATGGTTGATAAAATTTAATTTTTATTTTATGTATGCGATTATAATTATATGATAAAATTAAAATTTTTTCTATGTATACGTTTTAAATTTTAAAAGTTTGATATTCTAAAAAATATATGTATTTTTAAATTATCAAAAATTATTTATTGAATGTAATTATATTTTTAAATAAATAAAAAAATAGACTCCTGGGTGGTAGTATATATTAGTTCAGAACTGATGTCAGACTACTGTATTCGGTACTACACTCAAATGACTTGAACTGATTTTGTGTTCAGCTAAAACTATGTTTATGATTTGTAAAGTAAATCCCAAGTGTATTTCTCTTGTAGGTCGAAAGTGTGGTGGATTACATCAACTACATCTAGAAAATCAATATGTCATGGTTGAGTCCATTATTTTTTCTCTACCTCTCAGACAATATGCAACTTGAACTCTAGCATTTCCTTAGCAAGGGTAGATCCCATAAATTCATGTGTATTCGAACTTTGTCCAAAATACAATAACAAACGAACACGACATTGGGGATTTGGGAATGTATATGGAATGAACACTATAGAGACAATAAGGTTTGCAGGAAATAATATAAAAAGTATGCAGCGAGGAAGCAAAAAAAAAAAAAAGAGCAGTTCACAAAAAAAAAAAAAAAATCACCTCCCAAAGCATTACAAAAAGGAATGGAACTATAAGTAGTCTGTCTAACAATATAAAGATAATAAAAAAATATAAACGAAATTTATGTATTTTGTGATCGAAAAAAATTGATTAGGATCGTATTAAAATTGATTAGAAATTATATTTATTTGATGCATTTATAATATTTTTTAAAAAAATAGGATAAATTTTATAGTTTGTCCTGAATTTTACCTCCAATTTTAATTTAATACATGAACCTACAGTTGTCTTATTTTAGTCCCTAAACTATCAATTTTGTTACATTAAGTCTTTTTATTTATTTTCATCGTTAGATCAATGCTGAAATCAATTAAATTAGGCTAATCTCCAGTTGTTCTGACGATAAAAATTAATGGAATGGTTTAATTGAAATAAAATTGATAATTGATGGATTAAATTAAAAGAATTAAAATTTTAGGTACTGCATTAAAACCTGAGAGAAAATTTAGGGATGATTTATTATAATTACCCAAATATTTATTAATTTATTTTCTTACATTACATATTCCATTCGGTGGAGATCAGTCCTTATTAAGGTGTGGTGCAGGACAAGTTTGACCGCGTCATTTGGTCTGACGTTAAAATCCTTGCAACGTAAAAGAAGAATTAGTTGAGTTAAAATGAACTGCTGAACGCGTTAGATCGTCTGACGTTTTTTAAATTTTTAAGGAGTTTTTTGTGGAGTTAAAGACGTCAGTTGAACTGATGTTTTTAAGCTAAAAACGTCAAATCAATTGACATGTTTTAAATTGTCTGAGTTTAGGAATTATTTTTAAATCAAGCCTTAATGAAATTCTTTTTTTAAAAAAAACCATGAGATAGGTCAAAAGCTCGAGCTTGGAGTCACAGCTGAGACTTGAGAGAGTCGAAGTACTATTTAGGCTAGTATTATTTTGTCTGGTTTGTGGGTTTATCTCCTTTTCTTTGTGGCTTGTGATTAAAAAGCCCATATCCATTTTGGGTTATTGTAGTATGGATCCCACAGCTATCATTGAAAATGCTACAGGGGAATAGGACCCACGAAAGACTCTTGAGGCTGCACTGTATGTGTTGTTGACAAGATATAACTAGGTTACTCATATTCGATAAAAAAATAGGTTGAAAATTTAATAGGCCGGTAGTTAATTTGTCTGAGCCCGAGCCTAATGCCCTTAAAAAGAGGGCTTGAGTTGCCCCCCAAACCCATTACTCAATCTGAAACCTAGCCTAATAGTTCGCCCGTAAAACCCATTAAAACTCTGCCCAAGAACCTGCCCGCCCACCATTTCTTTGAAAAAAAATTAGACTGTTAGATCATTGAATTTGAAATTTTGAAATAAGTCTTCAAATGCAAGAATTTAAAGTTTTAAAAATTTAAATACTATAAATAATGTATTATTTTCTTTTCTATATATTAAGTACACATGTATTAAAGGGTAGAGTTGTACAAAAGATAGATAGGTGGATATGAGCCAACAAGAATGTGCTCATTCTATTGTGATGCAGTTTCTCCCTTGTTCATAAATAAAATTATTCATTATTTTACTTTTTGTCTATTTTGACTCTATTTTTAATTCAAAAATATAATTTATAATAATATTAAGTTACAAAAATATTCATTATTTTTAAATGAAGTTGTATATAAAAAAAACCCGCAGCATGTTCGTTTGCCCCCGTCCAGAAGATCTGTCCAACAGGCTTACGGGTTGGACTACGGGTAATTTATCCCAACACGAGGCCCAGTTCGGCCCACATCGATAACTCACATGGGTAAGTGATTGAACCTATCCTTAGGGGTGCAACTTGGGCGGACCAACCCAAGTTCAACCCAAGCCTAACCCCAAAAAAAACAAGGTTTGGGTTAGAATTTTTAATAGGATTTTTTAGGTGTGGGTACAATTTTTTAAACTTATTTGAACAAAAGTATATGGATAAGTTATTTATTCTTTTAAGTACATTTTTTATAAAAATTTTTGTGTTTAGGTATAAAATTCAAAATGAATTAAAATCTTTTTTACCTAAACACCCTTCCTTAATTAATGCAGTTATCATTGACAGTTATTTGAGAAAATAAATATGTAAAGATTAACAATAATAATAGGAGGTAAAATATGAGTTTACATAGAGTGAGATATATATATATATATGTGTGTGTGTGTGTGTGTGTGTGTGTGTAAAATATATGGGATGTAGGAAAAAAATAACTTCTTTGTTGTTTTTCATGGGTATAACTATTTTTTTAATGGATGTAACTGTTTTTTAATGAGTGTACTATTTCTTAATGGGTGTAACTGTTTTTTAGTAGATGTAACTATTTTTTTAATGAGTGTAACAATCACAGTCTCATGCAATTGTTAAGTCATGATGGTGTAACAATACCACAATACTAAATGGTGCAACTATTTAGTTTAGAGCAATGTTATTGGGACCTAATTTATTGACTGAATTTGCTGACATAATTCACTATGACATTTGGATTAATCATGGGCTCCATCAAACATTGAAACTTGGTGTTTATCCAATGGTTTCAATGAAACCACGTCATTGTGTCAGCAAATTATGTCAAATTTTTAGGTCCAAATATCATTTTTCTTTAGTTTATATAAACAATTGAACGACAAATTGAGTTAATGTCATAATTTTGTGTAATTGTTTTATGTAACTGTTTGATTTATTAGAACGTGATGGTGTATTTCAACGTGATGTAAATTTGTGATGACGAGTAAATGAAAGAAACAATATTGGAATTGGTAGGATCTGAGCTACTAGACTCGAGTGAATGATACTAAGAATTGTTGGGGAGTTGAGAAATTAACACAGTAGAAATATAGTGGTTCACCAGCTCGGAAGCTCGGCTAATCCATGCTTTAACAGAGACTCTTGCTCATTGTCTTTCAATGATGATTGCAAGAGTACAATGGCTAGTTTTTGCCTCTAGGGTCCCCCTTCTTCCTTGGGGGCATTATATAGTATTTATAGGGGCTGTTCCCTATTAAGTGGGATCTTAGCCGAGATTCTTGTCCTTATTTCGTGGGATTCTCCTTGATTATGGGAGAAGATCTTGGTTGGTTGAGATTAGGTGTCTTGATTATTGCTTCTTAACCTTTTAAGAACCTCTTGTGATCTTCCAGTTGTTGCCTTGGTTGTTATTGCCCTTGCTTATCTCGAAGGGACCTCCAGCTCTACTCTTCCGAGTTCTGTTCGTCTAGTCTAACCTCCTGGGCTGAGCTGACCTCCTGAGCTGGCGTTTGGGATTTATTTTAGGGTATCATTAGTTGCCCCCCCCCCCCCCCCCCCCCCCCCCNTTCTGTTCGTCTAGTCTGACCTCCTGGGCTGAGTTGACCTTCTGAGCTGGCTTTTGAGATTTATTTTGAGGTATCATCAGTTGTCCCCCCAGCCCTTGGCCCAAGCGAGCTTGGGCATGGACTGAGCTACTTTTACCTTGGACCAGACCTGCGCCTAGTTGACCTTAGCCTGCATGTGAGATGCACATAGGAGGGGCTTTTTTACGGTAGCAACAATCATGGCTCCCTCGGTTCCTGTGCACGCCTCATCCCATATTTTTCAAACCTTAAATGCTCAAAATGGCTAAAAGAAAACGTACAAAACCACCGTTCATCTTCTACGTTATTCACCTTCATCTTCGGTTTTTTCTCTCTGTGATTTCTAGGCTTTCCTCTACGTGATTCTCTTATTCTCTGCTCTAGGCTGTGCTTTCTGGGTTCGACTCGAAGTCTTGCTTTGTTCCTCTCCTCCAATTTTGTTCTTTTGGCTGCTGTTTGTTGCTCTTCTTCCCTGTCTAGGTACGCTTCCTTATGCCCCTTTCTCTTTCTGTTGCCTTTCCTCACTCTAGATCCCTCGACTTCGAGGTGGCAATTATTTTTCTGGATTTTTCGATTCTTTTTCTTTTGGAATCATGATTGTTGTCTATCTCCTCTTCCCCACTTTGTGGATTGGAACTCCACTGTGCGAATTCTTACAGTCGGGAGGTACAGTGCTAACCTTAGGATTATCAGGGGGTGTTTAGTTAGTATTTATCCTTTTTATAATTCTTTCAATTTGCCTTTCTCTTTGTCAATCATATCTGCCTCCTCTGGAGCAACTCCCTCCTCTATTTCCCTCCTAGGCAACAGGTCTGCCGAGAGAGATTATGATTTAGGGGATGTAGGTGATGAGATTGACAACTTTCCTGGTGTTGAGGCTATCGATACCGAGATGGACTCCAAGGAACTCCCCTCATCATCCTCTGATGTACCTCCTAGTGTTGACAAGGGTAAGGGCAAGGTGAGTGAGGTTGGGATTCCTGATAGTACAGCGGGTATGAGGACTACCTTTAGGCATGCTGAGCTCATGGGTCCTAGTGGGGTGAATCCTATTCTCATGGAAGCTCTTAGTGCTCATTTTGGTTTTCCCCTTGGTGTTCAGCCTTGGTGCCCGGATAAATTCACCCCATATGTTGCCCAAGTGCACAAAAGAGTTTGTTTCTTTGTGGCCGCTTTCGAGAATGACCTTTGTTTTCCTATGCATCCCTTCATAAAAAATGTTCTACAGCACCTCAATGTCTGCCCTGCTCAGCTTTCTCCTAACTTCTGGGGTGTTTTAGTGGGTCTTTTAGTTTTCTTTAAGAAACATGGGCTTGGGACTCCCACCATTTTCTCTGCTTATGGACCTTTTCAATGTCAAGCTTACCTCAACTGAGGGCTTTCTATATGTTTCTAGGTGGACCTCGTCTAGGCAGATCATCACACACCTCCTAAGTTCTCATAAAGGCTGGAAAAAGAATTTCTTTTTTGTTGGAGGTGTCAATTGGGAATACAACCCTGCTGATAAAACAAACACTCTTGGGATTCCCAGAGCCTGGTCAGCCCCAAATAACTTAGGTGAGTTCTTGCCTGACTGAACTGCAGTTTGAAGATTTATAAGTTGTTTTCCTGACCTATGCGTTTTTGGTATTCCTCCTTTCATAGGCATACGACCTGAACTCAGCGCCGAGGACAAACGGGTCAAGCTGAAGTTGACTAAGTGTAGTCCAGAGAGGTACTCTGAGCTCCTTAAGCCTTGGGAATTAGAAAGGCAGGGATTCGACCCTCCTCCAATCCCACTTTCCTTTATCCGAGCTGAGGGCGTAGAAGGTAATGTTCTTTCCCCTATTTGGTTTCATTGTTTTCCTCCCTTTCTTTTTCCTTTTGACTAACCAACTTAAGTGAAATCTCTCAGGGTCTTCTACGATGAAGCCTACCCCTGAGATGCTCCAAGCTAAAGTGGAGCTATTGAAGAAGAAAAGCAAGGGTGGTACCAAGGGCAAGGTTGAGGGGTAGTTCTGGTGGAAGCCCAATTACTCGAGTTAAGGTTCAAAAAATAGGTGCTTCCTCTACCTTTGTCCAGAAGGCGCCACCATCCCCCTACATGCTTGACCAGCCTCAGGACCTCCTTTCCCCCAATAGACCCGACCTGTCACTGAAGATGCTCTTGGGCGAGACCGATCCTCCCTTTCTGCATCTGAAGTTGAGAAGGCCTTGGAGATTGTTCGCACTCTCCTCGGTTGTGCTACCTCTGCGCCAACCCAAGAGGCCTCCCAATCTCTTCCCACAGAATTGGTGATAGGCAAAGGGGTCTTCCCGAAGTCTGAGAATTCCCTCATTACTGACGTGAAGCATGCTGCAGAGGCCATTGCCTCCATTATCCCAGAATCTGACATTGATGCAGTCACTTCTGTACCCCTGGGAACCTATGTTTCCATTGCGCTGTATGGTTGTACCTCGGTGAGATCCTATTTTATCAAATTCTTTCTTTTTCCTTTGGTTGTCCTACGCTATTCCCTTTACACTAATTTTCATGTTTGTCTTCATAACGCTATTCAAATAAGCAACTTGTTAAAGCGAATCCAAGCCCTGCAGGGTTCAACCAATGCTTCCAAAGCTTTTGAGATGAAGTGTGCCAATCTGGCCTTTGACAATAATGACCTTAAGGTCCAAGTAAAGGAGTTGCAAGAGCAAGTGGAACAGTAGTCTTCCTTTGCCAAGTCCAGACAAAAGGAGCTTAGCAAGACTAAGGAAGACCTCTAGTCAAAAACTGATGATTGGATAGAGGAGAGCCAGAAGTCCATTGATGCTCTAGCTTCCTTCAAGAACATGAAGAGGGCGTACGAGGTGCTAACAGAGGCCAATGATGCTTTCAGGGAGGAGTTAGGGGCTGCCAAGGAGGCACTAGAGGTGCGAGACATTACCATCCAGAAAAAGGATGAGCTGATTGCCCAACTAGAGGATGACATTCTCACCAGGTGGGCAAAATGGTGGATTGCTTTTCAGGGTATAGCTGAAAGGACTTACCCTGAACTAAACTTTGACTTTTCAATTCCCCCTAAGGAAGAGGCCGAGGGTCTGATGAAGAAGATGATGATGCTCCTGCTCCTCCTGTTTCTGAAGATGTGCCCATAGACTCTGGAGGGCTCATTCCTCTAATTGGGACTTTAGTTCAAGATGCTTCTACCTCCTCAGGCATCTCTACTCCCCTGGCTATTGAGCCTGCTTCTTCCCTCCCTACTGAGCTGGCCACAAGAACCTTGGTTGAATCTGAGGTCCCTACCTCTTTGCCTACTCTTGGCCCTCATGAAACTTCAACTGTTGTTGTGCCAGAGAGGTCGCCTGCTGAGCTGGAGAGCCCTTCTTCCATTCCTCGTGCTGAGACATTAGCTACTGCATTGCAAGGCCCTTCATCTACTCTCCCTTCAAAAACTTAAGATTTGTAGCTTTGGGCTAATTATCTCAAAATTGTAATATTTTGAAACGAAAATTTTAGAATTGTAGCATTTTATATCTTTAATTTACAGGTTATAGCTCTCCTCCTTTCCCTTTGCTTTTAACTTGTTGTTCTACTCTTCCATCAATCGATTATGATATTCCTCAACTCTTCCCCCTTTACTTCAGGGGGTCATTCAGATCTCCTTGAAGTAAAAAGGTTAGGAATAACTGCTGATATGCCTAGCTGACCTTCCAGCTCCTCACCCTACTTCTATTCGAACTCCAGCAACTGACCACCAGAACTCTGGCCTTACTTCATCTTCAAAGATTTAGGATACGAAGCTAGTTTTTTAAACTTATCAACTCATGGTTGTGACAATTTTAAACTAGAATGCAACTATGTAACTTCTACTGCGTGGTGCAATCTTTTCAACCCTTTCCCTCTCTCAGCAAATGGATAGGAGATTTGCATGACCAGTTTAGCATACACAGTAGGGGTCTAGTTTTTAACTGTTTGAAATATAAGACAAGGAGTACCTGAAGTCTTACCCTTAAGGAGCTCTCATTTGCTGACTTGCGTAGCTGACTTGCTCCAAGAATGGTCTTGAGGGGACCTTTTGGTAAATAATCATGCTCTGTCCAGTGGTTCCGATGTGCCGAGGTCCTAGATTGCCATGGACCACATGCAAGGTGACAACCTGGAAGAGCATGTCTAGATGCAGCTGCTTGAGTGCATTGACTTCCTCATTTCTGACTTGCTGACCTCCCGATGTGTAAGGTTTTGTTTTGACCTTTTTATGCTCTGGACCCCTCATTGGAGGTCTGCTTGTTTTATCCCGGGGTGTCATTGATGTCTGCTTTCAATGCATATTCTTCCTATCAAAAAGGTTCTTGCTTCCTTAATTTGAAAACCTAGAGACCCACCGACTTAAGGTTTCGTGTAATCAACAACTTCCTGAAAATATGGTGTCTTCAAAGGATTTCTATAAGTACTGGCTATCACTTCCCCTCGACTATCCTTTTTTTATTCTTGAGGGCTCAACGCCTTATATTTCCTTCTCTTCTCTTTTTCGCCCGAATCCGCTATGTTTGCCCCCTTTTTTGCTCTGTTTCAAGAGCGAACCTCCTTTGGGGTTGAGTGGATGTGGCATACTCGTTACTTTGTTCCCTCAGTGGTGACGTCTTTCGATTTAGAGAGGATAAGAAAGAAATTCTTTCTTGATTTGGAGTTACCTCTTCGTGCTCCAAGCTCCGATGAATCATGTAATTACCTTCCCCCTAGGGAGAGGTGTTTCTTTGAAGTAGCTTTGGAGTTAGGTCTGTGCCTTCTCATTCATCCTTCTATTGGATTTATTTTGGCTTATATTAGCTTGTTTCCCTCTCTTCTTTCACCCATGGGATAGGCTGTCATGACCAGTTTCTTCCTCTTCTAGCGTCTGCGAGGTAATGACGAGTTTCCTACGGTTGTCGGGTTTTGCCACTTTTTTACCCTTGAGGAGGATGAAGTTCCATGCTTCGTCTGCTTCCGGTGGAGAGATTTCTGACTTCGTCATTTAGTGTTTGGTCTCCCCTCCCTTCCTTCAGGATGGGCTCAGCGCTTCTTTTTTGTTTCAAGTGACTTGTGGAGGTCTTCCGAGGTGGGCACTAGAGAGTGCAGAGTCCCTCGGTCCTAGAAGAGCTATTCTTATTGAGGTAAAAGCGATTAGGATCTTTCTGTTAGGATCAAATTTTATGATGTTCTCTGCTTATCTTGTTTCTTAGTATGCTGGTGTTCTTGATCTGGACTTACTTGAATTGATGAGGGTGGAACTAATGACCCAAGCTGAGCCCATGTCCTTTTCTGAGCTCATGACATCAGACAATCTGTACTTGTTTAGTGCTGCTGCGGCTGAGCAAGACTTTCCCTTTTTTTCTAAACCTGACTCTTTTTCTTCAGAATTTGATAAGAGCGAAAACATTGGAGCTCCTTCGAAGAGGCACAAGAGGGATGATTCTTCCTCCCCTACCTCATACTCTGGCCTGGAGGAAGTTTTGTTTTCCACTGCTAGGCAAAAGCTGATAGATCTTCTGTCATCAATTGAGAAGGAAAGAGATGAGCTGAAAGAGGTGAATCTTCGTCTGAAGGAGAGGATAACTGAGTTGGAGAGACGACTAGGAATTTTGCTTTGATTGTTTTCTTGTGACTGCTTTTGCTCTAAAAACTTCAACTTTCCCATATTTGCTGCATATCGTGAACGATTTGTGATTTAAAGAAGTCTTTTGTTTTGTAATCTCTGATGTTTCTAAGCTCCATGACTCTTTTGATGAATTCACCGCGAACCCTAAGGTTCTTACCATGAACCGATGAGTTCATCGTTCTTTGTAATGAATTAGTAAGTTCTTTCCGAGCTCTTGAGCTCTTCTTACGAACAGATAAATTCATCGTGAGTTCAGGGCTTTCTTTATTAACAGGTAAGTTCTCTGTGAGCTCTAGGGCTCTTTCTATGAACTGACGAATTCATCGTGAGCTCTAAAGCTCTTTTTATGAACTAATGAGTTCTTTGTGAGCTCTAAGGCTCTTTTTATGAACTAATGAGTTCATACTGAGCTCCAGGGCTCTTTTTTTTATGAACTGATGAGCTCATCATGAGCTCTAAGGCTCATTTTATGAACTAATGAGTTCATACTAAGCTCCAGAGGCTCTTTTTTTTTATGAACTGATGAGCTCATCGTGAGCTCTAAGGCTCATTTTATGAACTAATGAGTTTATATTGAGCTTCAAGGCTCTTTTTATGAACTGATGAGTTCATCGTGAGCTTTAAGGCTCTTTTTATGAACTAATGAGTTCATACTGACCTACTGGCTCTTTTTATGAACTGATAAGTTCATATTGAGCTCTAAGGCTTTTTTTTTTTTTTTTTTTTTTTGGTGCTCATAAGGATAGATGAATTACAGAATTGCTATTTTTTTTTTAACAATGGTTCATAATACAAGACAAACTTATTAAAAAAAATTTCTAAGATGTTCTGCATTCCATGAATAGGGCAGGACTTTTCCTTCTTCCGTTTGTAACTTATAATTTTTCGGTCTAATCACTCGATAAACTATGTATGGACCTTTCCAGTTTGGCCCCAGTTTCCCATGAGTGGGATCCTTTCTTGCCAGCAAAAGCTTCCTCAGTACCAGATCTCTAACCTTGAAACTTCTATGTTTGACCTTCCTGTCGTAGTACCTAACTGCCTTCCTTTGGTAGCTCTTTATGTTGTTCAGTGCTGCCTCCCTCTTTTCTTCCAACAAATCCAAACTTAGCAGAAGGGAATTATCATTGTTTTCCTCGTTTGCTAATTCTGTTCTAAGTGAAGGGAGCCCAACTTCCACAAGCGCTACTGCCTTACTGCTCATCCTAGAATCGATAACCAAATGCCTCATCTCCATAACCAATAAAATAGCATTTTATTGCTCCACCCATTTACCTTTCAGATTTTTCAGCTTGGTCTTTAAGACGAACTTTATAGTCCTGATTGTGACTTCTGCTTGTCCATTAGACTGAGGATGAGCTAGGGCAGAAAAATAGTTCTTTATTCTAAGCTCGGCATATAATTTTTTGAACTTTGGGTTGTCAAACTACTTCCCATTATCCGACACAATTGCTCTGGGGATCCCAAATCGGCAGATTATGAATTTTCAAGTAAAATTTTGAACCTTATGTTCTGTAATGGTTGTTAAGGGCTCTACCTCTGCCCACTTGGTAAAGTAATCCACCCCTACAATGGCGAACTTACATTGTCCTACACTAGTGGGAAGAGACCCTAGTATATCTAGACCCCACTGTTAGAATGGCCAAGGACTTATCACTGAGGTCAGGAAACTCTGGTGGGCAGTGAGGGATGTTGGCATGTATCTACCCAGCTTTGCATTTTCTGACCAGGTCTGTTGAGTCCTTGAGCAAAGTGGGCCAGTAATGCCCCTACCTTAATATTTTTCCTGCCAAAGCCCGAGCTCCGATGTGATTGCCACAGACTCCTTCGTGAATTTTCCTGGTTATATAATCAGCGTCCTCGTTCCCCACGCATTTTAGGAGTGGCACTGAAAAATCTCGTCTATACAAGTTTCCCTACAAAATAGAAAATCTAGCTGACCTGGTTCTCAGCTTTGCTGCTTCCTTGTTTTCTTTCGGTAAGATCTCGTTCTGGAGATACTCCACGATGGGGTCCATCCAGCTTGATGGACTCTGCACAGGAAAAACTTCTTCATTCTCAATACACACAGATGGTTCTGCCAAATGCTCTACAGGGATCAACCTGTCCAGATTTTCTTGAGAAGTTGTTGCCAACTTTGCCAAAACATCTGTTCTCGAATTTTCAGTTCTAGGGACATGTCTGATCTTTACTTGCACAAATTTCTTGATCAATTTTTGCACCTCCCTAAGATAAAGGACCATATTCTCACCCTTAGCCTCGTAAGCACCCTATATCTGTTTCACCACGAGTTATGAGTCACTGCAGATCTCTAGTTGCTCGGCTTCCATTGAATGAGCTAAGCTGAGCCCTGCTATGATTGCCTCATACTCGGCTTCGTTGTTTGAAACTTTGAATCCAAATCTCAGTGCGTATTCAACATCTATCTCATCGGGGGAAGTTAAAATAAAATCAGCTCCACTGCCCTAAGCATTGACAACTCTATCTACTGAAAGTTTTCAAGTGGGGAGGTCAGGTACTAACTGCCCTGTCTCTGCAGGTATCCCAGTTGTGAATTCTGCAATAAAATCTGCCAATATCTATCCCTTAATGACTGTCCTTGGCTTGTATCTGATGTCAAACTCGCTAAGTTCAACGACCCATTTAACCAGTCTCCCCAATGATTCTGGCTTGTGCAACATCTGTTTCATAGGTTGATCTGTTGGGACTTCGATAGTATGAGCTTAGAAGTAGGGTCTTAGTCTCCTGGCAGTTTTCACTAAGGCTAAAACGAGTTTTTTCATTTTAGGATACCTTTCTTCTGCCCCCCTTAGAGCTCGGCTGCAATAGTAAACTAGTTACTGAGCTTTGTCCTTCTCCCTTACTAGTGCTGCGCTGGTTGAGAACTCTGAGATAGTCAAGTAAAGGGTAAATACTTATCCTTCTAACGGACTTACAAAGACAGGTGGGAAGCTCAAGTATTCTTTCAATGCTTTGAAGGCTTCTTCACATCGAGCATCCCATTGAAAAACTTTCTTTAAGACTCGAAAGAAGGGCTGACACTTGTCATTTGATCTGGAAGCGAAACGACTCAAGGTGGCTATTCTCCCGGTTAAACACTGTATTTCCCTTGTGTTGGAGGGAGGCTACATATCCAACACTGCTTTTACCTTCTCTGGGTTAGCCTCTATCCCTCTGTTATTAACTATGAAGCCTAAAAATTTTCCTGCTGACACCCCAAAGGCACACTTAACTAGGTTGAGCTTCATCTTGTATTCTCTCAGGACCTGAAACGACTCTGCTAGGTGCCTAATGTGGAGCTCTGCCTTCAGTGACTTGATCAGCATGTCGTCAATATAGACCTCCATGGAGGTCCCAATCTATTTTTTGAAACATCTTATTCATCAAGCACTGGTAAGTGGCTCCTGTATTTTTTAACCCAAAAGGCATCACTTGATAACAATACATCCCTTACTCGGTTATGAATGAGATCTTCTCTTGGTCACTGGGATCCATCCTGATCTGATTGTACCTTGAGAAGACATCCATGAAGCTGAGGAGCTCATGTCCTGCATTGGCATCTACAATCAAATCTATCCGGGGTAAAAAAAAATTATGTTTCGGGCAAGGACGGTTGAGGTCTGTAAAGTCAATGTAAGGACGCCATTTATCGTTTGTCTTCTTGACTAGGACTACATTGGCAAGCCAGACTGGGTAATCCATTTCTCGAATGGCTCTCGCGTGAAGGAGCTTGCTGACCTCTTCGTTGATGGCTTTCTGACGCTCCGGGGCGAAGCTCCTCCTTTTCTGCTTAATAGGCTTACATGCTGGATTCACGCTGAGCTTGTGAGTGATGACAGAGGGATCAATCCCTTTCATATCCTCTTGCTTCCATGCAAAAAATTCCTTGTTCCTTTTAAGGAATTGGATGAGGAGATCCTTGATCTCCTTGCTCAGCTTGGATCCAACGTAAACAAGATGCTCCGGCTCCTCATCAATTTGAACAGGTTCCAGTTCTTCTGATGGTGTTGGCCTAGTCTCGAGTTCATCCCTCATGTCAAGCTCATTCAATTGGATGTTCTCAACCTCCTTATTTCTCATGGATGCCATGTAGCATTCCCATGCTACGCGCTGGTCTCCTCGGACCAATTCAACTCTGCTTTCTATTGAAAACTTCACTACAAGGTGATAGGCAGAGGGAATAGCCCTTATAGAATTGAGCGAGGGTCTTTGAAGGAGCATATTGTATGCTAAAGGTGCATTAACCATTAGGAATTTCACAGTTGTTGTAGTCTGACAGGGTGGGTCACCTAAGGTCAAGATGAGTTGGATTGACCCCAGGGGCAGCACCTTTTCTCCTAAGAATCCCAATAGGTGGGCACNTAACCATTAGGAATTTCACAGTTGTTGTAGTCTGACAGGGTGGGTCACCTAAGGTCAAGATGAGTTGGATTGACCCCAGGGGCAGCACCTTTTCTCCTAAGAATCCTAATAGGTGGCCACTTACTGGTTCAATCTTTTCCCTTCCCATATCCATTTTGTCAAAAGCAGAAGCAAAAATGATGTCTACCGAGTTGTCATTGTCAATCAAAACACGATGGATAGTCTTGTTGGCCACCACAACTTTTTCCACCAAAGGGTCATCATGGAAATGTTGGCAGCCCTCCAGATCTGAATCTGAGAAAGTGATAGTTGTGTCTAAGCGTGGAGACTTAGACACAGTATATACCTTGGGAGCTTCTATAGCTTTGATTTTTCGCAAGTGGGCCTTTTTGGCGGAGCTGGACCCTCCTCCTCCGGCAAATCCTCTAGATATCACTCTGATCTCCCCCATAGGTTGCTGGTGTGGCTCTGGTGCTTAACGTTGAGGGGTGGGGGTGGGAGAGCTCGATTTTGATTATCATTGGCCATATAGCGTCGTAGTTGCCCTCGCGAGATTAGAAATTCTATTTTCCTCTTCAATTGGATACAGTCGTCGGTGTGATGACCATGGTCTCTGTGGAAGTCACAATACTTTGTAGGATTCCTTTTTGCCAAGTTTGCTTTCATCCAGGGTGGCCACATTAAGAACTTCTCATTTTGCACCTCATACAGTATCTGAGACACTGTAGCAGTCAGGGGGGTGAACTATCGGTATGCATACCTTGGTTGTAGCTCTGGTTGTGGAGGGCCGAGGCGATCCCTAACATTTTCCCTTCTCTTCGGGGGAATGCTCTCTGTCTCTTCTTGGAGGTTTGCCTCGTTCTCTTTTCTTTTTGGGACTTCATTCTTTCTTCTTTTCTTACTTCCCTTTCTCCTTTCTCGATGAAGAGCTCCTGACCTTGGAGATGAGCGCTTCATCACCATTTATGTACTTTTTTGTTTTGACGAGCACCTTCGCCATACTAGCCTGGGGGTTCTTTGAGATAGAAAATATCAGGTCTTTTGATTGAACCCCCAGACCTACTATGAAGGCTAAAATAGCAAATTTTTCGTCTGGGACATCCACCTTCAAGGATTCTGAGTTGAACTGTTGGACATAAAACCGTAGGTTCTCATCAGGTTCCTGTTTCACATTTAACAAATGGTAGCTCGGTTTCCTATAGGTCCGAGCTCCAATGAAGTGGGACACAAATGAGATTGACAGCTCTTTAAAAGAGGAAATCGAGGCTAGGGGGAGTTTGTTGAACCATGCTAAGGTTGAGCCCTTTAGGGTGATAGTAAAGGCCCTGCATCTCACTGGACCTTGATATCCATGCAACTCCATTTGGTTTTTGTAGGTGTTGAGGTGGTCCACGGGATCTTTTATCCTATCAAAAGTATCTACCTATGACATTCTGAATTTATGTGGGAGAGAAAAATGCAGCACCCCAGCAGTGAATGAGGATTCGGTTTGCTGCACCAAGGCATCCATAGTGACTGGGGCCTTGCTCTTCACTGTCTCCTTCATCTGGCTAAGCTCTTGCTGGATGTTTTTGAAACGTTGCTCCTAGTGGTGTTCTCTTCTCTCCTGTTGATAAGGGAAGAAGTCGCTCCTCTCCCTTTCCTTATACTGACTTTGCACTTCCTCGTTGTGTCCATTCTTAGGGGGTAGGCAAGGTTTTTGCCCCAAGGTCTGGCTATTCTGTCCCACCTCATTAACTTCTCTGAGGGGGTCGAGATGCGGTTGCTCTCTTGGTGGTGGATTATTCTGGCCTTCTTGGGCCGGTCGTGCCTCCGGTGGGCGTTGTAGGAGCTTTAAGAGCTCTTCGTTCTGTTTTATCAAACATTCATTGACAAGACGAAGGGCCTCCATCTCATTATTCATAGAAAGGCCCCCCATGGTGGGATCTGCTTCTTGAACGTTTTCAGGTTGCCTGTTATTTACGGCTTCCTGTTGATCTTGCATCCGTAGAGGATTGATCTAACTTTGGCTCATGTTTTGCGTTGATACCATCAATTACTGAAAAATTAGCTTTATTTGTAACATAAATAGTCTTTCCCACAGACGACGCCAAACTGATGGTGTATTTCAACGTGATATAAATTTGTGATGGCGAGTAAATGAAAGAAACAATATTGGAATTGGTGGGATCTGAGCTACTAGACTCGAGTGAATGACACTGAGAATTGTTGGAGAGTTTGAGAATTAACACAGTAGAAATATAGTGGTTCACCAACTCGAGAGCTCGGCTAATTCACTCTTTAATAGAGACTCTTGTTCCTTGTCTTTCAATGATGATTGCAAGAGAACAATGACTAGTTTTTGCCTCTAGGGTCCCCCCCTCTTCCTTGGAAGCGTTACATAGTATTTATAAGGTTGTTCCCTATTCAGTGGGATCTTAGTCGAGATTTTTGCCCTTATCTCGTGGGGTTCTCCTTGATTATAGGAGAAGATCTTGGTTGGTTGAGAGTAGGTGTCTTGATTATTGCTTCCTAACGATTTTAGGAACCTCTCGTGATCTTCAAGTTGTTGCCTTGGTTGTTATTGCCCTTGCTTATCTCAAAGAGACCTCTAGCTCTACTCTTCTGAGTTCTGTTCGTCTAGTCTGACCTCCTGAGCTGGCGTTTGGGATTTATTTTGGGGTATCATCAGAACGCATGAATAACTGTTTGGTGTATTATACGACAATTGTAACTAATTGATGTAACTGGTTATTGTAATTGTGTTGTTGTAATATTAATATAAATAGAGTAAGAGAAAATAAGGAAAGAGAG
Organism: Ilex paraguariensis; assembly: GCA_963454935.2. Taxonomy (NCBI): domain Eukaryota; kingdom Viridiplantae; phylum Streptophyta; class Magnoliopsida; order Aquifoliales; family Aquifoliaceae; genus Ilex; species Ilex paraguariensis. The sequence continues at coordinate 344,269 of CAUOFW020003281.1, forward strand.
AAAGAGAAATTGTTAGAAAAAATATGCCCCTATTTTACCTCTCATAACTTGATTGTAGCCAAAAAAAAAAGGAAAAGAATACAAAAGAGTTTCCATCTGTATGCTGTTTACCGATGACAATAGTGGCATTTTCAAAAAAAATATGCATTTTTATCCCAAATAAGTTTTTGACTTGTCCTTTTGTCCAAATAAGTCTAAGAAATTATACCGATTTTTAAATTCCTTTTTTAATACTGGAGTTAGGCTTGGACAAAAAAATCCTAACCCGAATTGAATTTGAGTTCAATCTGAATATTAAAATCGGGTTCAACCCAATTATTAAATTGAGTTCACCCTGAATATGCATAAAAATATAAATATATTTAACTATGGTTAGTATTTATATATTCACTCATAAAAACACTTTATAAGGATTTTTCTTACCAAAACAACATTTATAATAGCATAGTTTTTTTTTTGAACCATAATAATAACATAGTTGAATCCTTTAAAATTAGGTTATTTTACTGTTTGCGCATTTTCACAGGCCCAAATGCATTAATTCTGCGGGATTGGAATAAATCATACATAAAGTTATGATAACACAATGTCAATTCAAAATATTTAAGGTTAAAATTTAAAGCTATCGTACCAAAAAAATTAAAAAAAAACCCCAAAATAGTAAAACCCCAAAAACCACTTCTCCCGCTTTAGTGTCTCACTTGCCCATCAAATTCTCTCTCTCTTTGCGCACAAATATTGTATTTTCACACAAACAAACTACTCTGTTTTTCTTCACACAAATTTATTGTGAAAAAACACTTCCATTATTTTGAGGCTAACTATTTTAGGAGTTTTAAACCACTTACTTTATAAATCGAGTTATATTAAAGGGTTAATCTCATTTTGTACCTTGAAAGATACTTGGATTCTCAATTTAAACTCTTAAACATTAAGAATATTAATTTATACTCTCAATGTTATGAATAAGAAGAAATGTGGACCCAACTTAGTCTATCGTTGAATTTTTCGTCATAATTTGAAGCACATAAGATACAAGTGTTTCAGGCATGAGGATAAAATATGTCCATCGCTGTAGATTTTCATTTGCAATCAATTTGACACTGTTTTGTGTATCAAAAATAAGGTTCATTAATCAAATGGAATCTAACCCTATCATGTGCAACTCACATGAGGCACCAACAATTTGTAAATTTATAAATAAGCCCATACTCGAAACATTTACAACTCACGTGCTTTAATTTGTAACAAAAAAATTGAACGATAATTTGGATAAGGTCTACATTGCTACTAATTTATAACATTGAGGGTAAAAATTAAAATTTTTAATATTTAAAAATACAAATTAATAATTGAAATATTTTCTAAAATGCGGTTAGCCCTATATTCCATGATGGATGTCGAACACTTCAAGATGTGCATGCCACAAATAGGTGGCGTCTAAACACAAGAATAAGTGGAGGTGACCCACAAAGTCCACCGTGGATCCCTTATAAAGCACCGTAATGAGACTTGCATTTGAACATCTGCCACCAAAAATCCTATAAAATAAACATAATGCATCATGAACAAAACTATTTGCGGATTCCAATGACTATAATATGGAGATTAAGAAAACTTCGTGGCGAAATTACAATTTAGCAAAATTAAAATAGCAAAACAATATTTTCTTAACTTCTGGCTTAAAAACAATATTCTTCATTTTATCCCCAATAGCTTAAATTTGACAAAACGACAAGAACATATTTTCTAATTAGATTGAGATTTTTTGTAGGTACAAAATGATCAATTTTAAGGAGAATTCCAAAACTTTAATTCCTTAAAATCTCTAATATGTGTAGGGATATAAACCCAAAAATAAAATCCTTACGTTTATTGATCCATAACGTATTTTTTTGCTAGATAGAAAAAAATAAGTATATAACAAATCGATGTATAACTTGAAACCATGTGCATATTCTATGAAAAATTTGACTGGACAAATTAATTATATAAAATTTTGAAAAATCCATAATTTAGAATTGTATTGGTGTCACATAAATAAGCTTAGCAAGCATGAGATCACTTTTAACTTAATTTCACGAATACTTCAAGTTCTTGTTATAAATTCATCAATTTTTTTTTAAAATTTTTCCATGTGCAATGAACGTGGTGCATTGCCATACCATAAAAGTAGTATGTGGTACTATACCAATTTTTTTTGAGTATCATAGTCTAACCCAAAAATCCTAAAATTTAATATTTAGGCACATATTGTTAATACTTGGGTTTTTTTTTAGCAAGAGAAATCTCTGGTTGAGATCTCGGGTTTTAGGGCCTACTATGAATTGATGAATTTGGATTTTAAGATCTAACATGAATTAGTGAATTCGAGTTCGATGTCCTATTAGAAAAGAAGACATGAATCAAACTTGGAATTCACCCCAAGTTGTTACACACAATAATTAAACTTGATTTTAACCAAATTAAAAATAGAGTCGAAATCTAAATTCACAAATTAAAAACCAAACTTTAACCCTATTGGTGTAATCCAAACTAAAAAAAATTAACTACTTGCATAACTTTGCTTCAAATGGTTCAAGTTAAAGACATGTTTAGATGAAATTCAAATTAAGAATTATTAAATCTGAATTGATATCATGTCATTATCAACCTCCCTCCCAATTACACCTTGGGATGGCAGTGGACTGAGGAAAAACGGGTATTTATCCAAATTCGTCTCGTTTGGACCGGGGATGGACTATACGTATTGGATGGTAGACATATACGGGAATACTTGTGCAGGGATGAAGGCGGGGACGAACTTACCCTTACCCCCGCCCCGTCCTGCCTTGCCCTGCCCCGTCCCCGTATACCTGTTAATTCTGTATATCATCAACATTCATGTCACTTAGATTCTTAGTGTGATGCATGCAGGATGCTTCTTAGTTGACTGTAGTCTTAATTTGTGACATGTTAAAGCTTAGGCGGTGTTTGATTTAGATTCCAATTTGTTTGTGATTATTGATCAATACAAGGAGACTCATGGTTGTTTTGAAGCTAGATTCTGAGTTTCAAGCTGGCCTCTCGAAATATTGACCAGGTTAAGGCCTGGTTGGGTTTTAATTGCATAGTCTTTTTGTCCATTAAGATCATATTATTCATATTTTTTTTTGCATCCAAGCACAAACGTAAATGTATGGCATTAGGCTTGGGTTTGGGCTTGGGCTTGGACAGGTACGAGAAAAGTAGGGATCGGGATGGAGATTATAAATTTATTTGGAAACAGGAATGAGAATGAAATTTATATCCGTTAGCAAGGATGGACCGGAGATGGACGAAGATTTTTAAAGCGGTACGGAGATGAAGACTATACCCTCCGCCCCCGCTTCGGTCCATTAACATCCCTAATTACACCGTTGCTTCATAATAAGCCAAGAGGTCCTTAGGAAATTAAAGCAAATAAACAAAATTTATCTTCAAAATGGTCTCATGTTTTTCCTTAAATTAATGGATCCAGCTTGAAAGACATTTCCAAGGACTACAAGCCAGTTTCTGTACGCCAAACTTCCATCATTTTTCAGTTGGTGTGTACCGTTCTTGGTAATGCTAAATCACTGATACTAATCTTTTGGCTGTATCATTTTAATTTAAAAAAAAACTGCACGAAAAAGTCTTTTTAGATGTAGTGGTAGTGCCATAACGAAAGAAGAAAAGGTCAACCAATCAGGCTTTTAGATGTCTGTGCCATAATTAATTAATGTGGACCAATTAGTTGTTGTTGAGAAAGAAGGAGATTTCAGTCCACATACAATACAAATCAATCAATGAATAGGTCGGAGGAAGGCCAATTTTTCTCTCGATTCTTGAGCATGTTTGCGGATCATGACACAATCCAAATACAATAGGACACCAGTCGAGTATAACCTTTAGACCAGTTACCCAGAGCCAAATCCAAGAGGATGCAAATTACTATAAGTGCTTTTATACAGCTAAATTTTGACTTGGTTCTGCATATAATGCACCATTATGCGACAAATAAAATATTAAATTAAAATAAGTGCTTTTATACAATTAAATTTTGACTTGGTTCTGCATATGGTGCACCATTAAGAGACAAAAATACTGCTAAAATGGGATATATGGGACCAGGTGAAGCTTTGCATGGACAGTAGTAAATAATTACATTTAGGTCCCTTGGGTTTCTCGCATAATTAGATGTGTCTCCTCTTAGTTGAGAAATAAAAAAATAAGGGTTAATCTCACTTTCTACCCTTGAAAGATGCTCCCACCCATTAGGTTGTGGGGTTTAGAAAACAACTAGCTCCCTCGGAGATAAATTATACGAATTACCCATGTAGGGACGAAGCCAGAGTTGTCCTATTGTGGGGGCAATCAATAGTTTGAAAATAACAATCGAACATGTTAAATTTCATGATTACACTTTATATGGTATTAAATATGCTCACGTTGTGTTGATAAGGTAAGACACGTGATAAAAAATCCTCTATTAAGTCTTTTAACTAAATTGAGCTAATTAAAGGTTCGGCAATCAAAAAAATTTTTGGTTTTCTTTATGACTGAACTCATTAATCTATTCAGATAAGCAAGAAAAGAGCTCGACTTATGCCAATCCGAGTTCATTAAAGTGTTCGGAAAGGATATAGAAGAGACCAGTTTGTGCCAAGCCAAGTCCCAAATATCAAGTCTGTTTGGCATTCGCTATGTTCGAACTATTCAAAACGATAGATGGAAATATACAAATTCGCCTATAACTTAGGCAATTAGATAAACGGATCAACAAAATTGTAAATTTCAGGAGGAACTGTTGGAGAAATATCAACAACTTCCCAAACTGAATGATTGAATTGAAAGAAGGTCTGCCACCTTTAATCAAAATTTACGAAAATCCTAAGGGAACAAGGATCTATAAAAAGCAGAAGAGACTAAGGTGAAAGGTACGTTGAACTCTCCTTGTCTTCTAGCACTTATTTTATTCCATTACTGACTTAATGCATTGGAATGCCTTTGATTGAAATACTTCGATCTTGGACAGTTTGTTCGTTTTATAGAACAGGAAGATTGGATGATCAAGTTCAAAAATATTCTTTACCAGAAATATTAAATCCAACCTTTAGTAAGAGGTATAATCAATTTTTACCTCTTACAACAATCATTAATTATTTTTTGTGAATTCAAACCGATTTTCACATAGCAATCATATAAAATACAAAATCGATTTTTAAGATATTTGAATTTGATTTAAAAATATTTTTTAATCGGATATGAATATTCAACAATTTATTTATAACATTCTATATCCAATTTAAGTAAATACTAAATATTTGAGTGGATACGTGAGTTATTTATAGTTGAATTTTATTAAATTATATTTTAGTTCAATTAGATTGTATCAACCAATACTCAATTCTATCATAAATTCACATATATGAATGTAATAAATCGAATTATATCACAATCCAATTATAGTTTCGTATATTAAAATTTAAATTCATGAAATAGGACAAAATTGATTTGAACTTGGATAATCGGTCAAAATTATCAATTTATACCTAACTAATCGAACTCTGACTCAAATTAAATTCAAGTTAAAAACCAATATGTTAAGAGACTTAAATTTTAAATTTATGAAATAATCCAATTTGATTTTTAAAATATAAAACTATACACAATTTTTTTGTGGAGGCAAGATTTAAAAAAAAAAAAAAACTTGTAAATTTATTAAATTTCAAAAAGACCCCAAAATTTTTAAATATTTCGATTAGGGCAATTGCCCAATTGTCCCCACCTTGTATTTGCCATTGTACCTACAGATATTGATGGGATGTGAATCGGTACATCCATCACTAAAGGACAACACAGACAAGAATGGATACCACCGGAAATACACTACTATTGGACAATCCAAACAGAGCAGTCTCAAGCTAATCCTTAGAACTTATAGAACCCCCGCGGACATCATGCTCCGAGTCTAGACAATAATGGTGATCCGACATGAGGGTTCATTGACATCACTAGAAATAACTGACGGGATAGATAGCAGAAAATGATTAACTGTACCATAACGTTTATGTGGAGATTTACATCAAGTCTGGTGGACAAAAGACAAAGGCATGACTCTCTTTCGTGGACTAATCGGGAGGTGCGTCAGGATATATCAGCCAATACTTGGTGTTTTACTGTTTAAATACTTAGCACGACTCATTAAAATGTCAGAGAGAGGTCATTAAATGCTAAGCCTCTTGAGTGGATATATCAATGCACCATTTAATTTTGAATGACCACCTACTTTCTCTAGGCCAAGTAATAAATGTGCAGCTCGAGGATAAGGGTAACCACTTACACTTCATTCTCATGAGTGTTAGATTTGTCTGGAGTTTGATGTGACTGTTTAAATTATATTCTATTATTTAAGTAATTTGTGAATTATAACCAACTGGGGTAGCTGGCCAGAGTCTCTGGCTTTTCAGTGACAGGTCAGGGGTTCGAAGTTCTCTCTGTACATAATAATGTGATTGCTTTGTAGGACAAGACTTCAATTGTTTGGACGAATTATATTCAAATTTCTGGTGTGGGTCTTTAGTCTCCAGCGAAACGCAAGTACTGATTTAACTGGTGTATAAGTTGAAGAATCGATTCATAAACTCGAGTTTGTCCTTGGTTTTACTCAAAGGTACGAGCCTGAGCGACATATGTACGCTTCTACTCAATGACGACAGGTCATGAGATTTCTCCATTACCCAAAATATAAATACAAAAAAAAAATTGCGAATGACATCGTACTAGTTGATGAAAATAAATAAAAAATTAATAATAAATGAGAAATTTGACGAGAAGTCTTGGAATAAAAATAATTTAAGATAAGTAGGCCTAAAACTGAATATATGGAATATAACTTTAGTTAAAAAAGAAATTGAAACCAGGATCCAAACCAGCCGTTAAGCCCACTCTTGGAGTTAAAGTGGTCTGTTTTTTCACTTTCGCTGCTTTCGTCTCCAAAATGTTGGATTTAAGGGGTTGCAAAATCATTTCTCAAATAAGATGGGGCCATCTAATTAAATAACCAATCTCAAAGAGTATAAATATAATTAGAATATATATACAGTTGAATCAAATATCCATGTACAGCAGGATATCACTTATTCAAATCTGAAACTGCTAATAATTTATGTAATCCTTGATTTGTTCAATGAAAAAAAAGAATAATCTTTGAAGTGGACTCGTGAATCTTCTCACAACTATAGTTAGAAGATCATCAGACATCAATGGAGAAGAGGGTGACGATCATTGGAGCAGGAATTTCCGGACTTCTTGCCTGCAAATACTCAATTGCCAAGGGACTCAAACCCATAGTCTTGGAAGCTCATAGCACCATTGGAGGTGTTTGGGCTCAAACCTTGGAGTGCACTAAACTCCAGAATGTCAAAGAAGTTTACCAGTTTTCTGATTTCCCCTAGCCTTGTTCTGTAGAAGATGAACATCCTCACAATACCCAAGTTTTGGATTGTATTTAATCATATGCCAAACACTTTGGTCTCTTCCCTTATATTAAGTTCAACTCCAAAGTCACCACTATAGATTATACTGGGGAGTCTCATGTAGAGATGAAGGGATGGGATCAGTGGGGTGGAGCAGGTAAAGCATTTGGATCCGAGGGAAAATGGAAAGTACTAGCGGAAAACACACAAGACAGCCTTACGGAGGTGTGCATATTTTTGCACAAACTTTTGGTTATTTGCATCCATTTTTCACATACTTTGTCTAATACTTCAAGTAGGGTACCGAAGCGTATAACTTTTTTGGATCAAGTTATAGCTAAATGGGGCGAAGTTATAACAAAAATGCTAGGATCAAGTCCAAACATCTCTCTTTTTATAACTTGACCCAAAGAATATTACTTGAATCAAAGAATTTGTAAGTTTTAGTACGGTTGAAAAATAAACACGTTTTTTGTGATGATAATGTGCGTGCTGGATCTTGCACAATATAAACACGAGAACAGATCTCTCTCTTGGTGAACTCGAGTGAGTCAGTCGAGTGGTCAACTCTACTGCTTGGAACAGCTTGTGAGGTCCGGTGGTAACTTGGAACGATAATGGGAGACCCTCGTGGATCAACGGAACGATCCAGTAAGGTTGAGGAAAGTTCCTGGAACAAAGAAAGACAAGTTAGAAGGGCGCCTGAGTGTTTTTCGGCGTATCCCCTCCGACGATCAAGCCAATTTTTGAGAGAGAGAAAGAAGAAAACACTGAGTATAAGTTTGAGAAAAGATTTCACCTTGTTCCTCCTTTATCTTGCCTTTTGTGAAAAGTATTTATACCTCAAATACTCATGATTGCTGTCAGTGTGGTCAGTAGGTGATCATTAGATACGGGTAACGTGCGCACTGATTCCTATGAGAAATGTCTTTTCTTTTTAACTGCTCGGATCCCGAGCAACCAAGGCTGTGTCATCGGCCTGCCGACTATTTAATGAGCTCCTCTCGGCAAAGATGTAATAAATGTCCAGCCTTATGGACATTTATTACCTTTCATTTCCGAGCCTTACCGCTGTCTCATCAAGAGAATGATGTAATTGAATGCTTGTTTTTTCAAGTCGTGTGTCAGCAAGGGCATCTGGTCTTTTTGTCTCTGATGTGACACAATATGCCACGCGTCCATTTCCCATTGGCTGTGTCCCCTGCCTTCTTGTGTCTTCTGACACCAATTGTGTAAGACGAGGTCATGATGGCTAACCTAGCCTAGTGACCTGTACATCAATAGCCTCTGCAGGAGCAGAGAACGCCATCCTAGACGGGTACATCTCGGTACCGAGGGGGAGTGATACATGTAGGGACCGATGTACTCTATCCGACCCTGAGGGATACGTGTCGGTATGTAACGTACTGAATGTCATTGATCCCTATAAACAGTACATCGGGGGAACATGGACTTGTGATCCGACGGGTACGTGTCGTGTTTATAGGAAAAGAATTTACTGATGCCGAAGACACGTGTCTTCATCTTGAAGTACTTGGAAATGTTCCATCAGATAAGTATTACCGTCGCAAAAAAATTTATCTCAAAAGACCCTAATTCTTGTTGTGAAATCTAGGTAGAATATGTGTTAGTTTGAAAAGAAAGAATGGGAAGAGAAACTAGGCATTCTTGGCTTCTTGTTACATTGATTACTCAATCAAAAAGGACTGTTGGTTGTTTTTGTTGGGGTAGGAATATGAAGTTGAGTTTGTTGCTCTTTGCAATGGAAGATTCAGTGGTCTATCAAACATCCCAGAGTTCCCTCAAGATCAAGGCCCAGAAGTATTCAATGGTAAGGTGATGCATTCAGTGGACTACTCTGCTATGGACAATGCAGTTGCTGTAGAATTTCTTAAAGGAAAGAGAATTGCAGTCATAGGTTCTTCTAAATCTGCAGTAGACATAGCAGTCGAATGTGCCAATGCAAATGGTGAGAAAACTTTCACTTACTTCACATGCATTTTGTCTTTCGGAGGCAACTTCAAGTCGGACGCTTTTCAACTCAACTCAACAAAATCTTTATTCCATTTACACTTCATTACACTTTGCCAGCTTAAACTAAGATATTTATGTCACTTTGCTACCTTAATTATCATGTTTTTAATATTGCACCTTTAACTATGATTATTGGTTCCACATTGCCCCGAACGATTAAAATCCACTGGATATTTGAAAGAAAATTGTTTCAGTTTTCCCCCGGCCTGTGTAATAATATTTCACTTTGCCCGAATATGTTAACATTCTTCATCTAGATGAAGGATGTTTTGCGTTTTGGGCAATTTGTAACATATTCAAGTAATTGAAGGGCCAATGTAAAAAATTTTATAGTTCAACGGCTTTGGCTAAAGTGAATTTTGTTTCTCTTTTGTGCTCTATTGAGGACCGTGCTTTCGATTAAACCGTTAATCATAAGAATGCCTCTTATATCTTCGAAACTGTAGTTGAATGAATGACATCCTCTTATCTGCTTTTACATGTTAACTTCATCACAAAATTTGTGCAAGTCTCAAATGTGAGTAATTTCTCCACGGTAACCCTTCTAGTCAACTGCTCTGTGATGGGTTTCCTTGTTTTTTGGGCTCTGTTTGTTTGTCTAAACTCCAATCAAACAAGTAATAATTAAAAATATCTTGCCTACATTAAGATTTAAAACTTGTCATAATCCTTTAATTCAACTTTGTTAACTAAACTTCGCTAATTTTCCAATTAGGTACAGATTACCCTTGCACGTTGATTCAACGAACAATTTATTGGATGCTCCCCAGTGTCTACTTCTGGGGAGTTAGTCTTGGTGTCTTATACTTCAATCGCTTCGCAGAACTCTTGTTTCACAAGCCTGGCGAAACCTTCCTACTCTGTGTTTTGGCCACCCTAGTTTCACCTTTGGTAAGTTCTTTGTTGTTCGGTGCATAATTTTTGTCAAAGAATTAAATTTCAATTCAAAACATCTAGAACGTTTCTATGTATACAAAAACCGACACAAATCAGTGGTTGAATATCAAAATTTTTATTTTTGGAATTGTTTCGGTATATTTCAATCAATATTTCGCAAACAAATTAGTGACCAAAATTATGTACCGTAATAAAATTTCGATTCTTTGTTTCTATCAACTTTGAAACAAAAATATTTCAAAAGTATTTTGTAAATAGAATAAAAACAACATAAACATTTAAAAATTTATTTATGAACCATTGTCCAAAACATCTCGAACCATCTTGAGATACAAAAATTTTGATATTTAATTAATAATTGCAATCTTTTCAGAGGTGGGTAATCTCAAAATTTGTGGAGAGCTATCTTCGATGGAAACTCCCGTTGAAAATGTATGGAATGATACCGAAAGTCAGCTTTTTTCAAAAGATTGCTTCTTGTCTAATCATCATGCTGCCTGAAATTTTCTATGACAAAGTGAGAGAAGGAAGTATCATTTTAAAGGAATCACAGAGCTTCAGCTTCTACAAACAAGGTTTGATTATTGATGGAGAAGTTGAGCCTCTCAAGACAGATCTTGTCATCTTTGCCACTGGATGTAGAGGTGATCTCAAGATCAAAAATATTTTCACCTCTCCAACCTTTCAAAAATGCATAATCAAGTCGCAAACTTCCACAATTCCTCTCTACAGGTATGTTCACTAACTTTTTCTTTATAGAAAAAACGATAGAGGATTTATTACTGAAAAATATATAATAGGAGTCAAGACACGATAAAGTTAGGGGCCACCTTACCTACCCATGTATGAAAGTTATCAACAAATATCACTTTTATTTCCCGATCTTCTAACAAAAGGCTTCTCTTGCTGCTTGTATCTCTACTTGTTCTGGACTAGCACTTGAGCACATTTTCATAAATTAAGCTGCCTCCACTATAGTTTTCAAAAGTTTTGGGGTCCTTTTAAAATTTTAAGTAATTTAAGTTTTTTAAAAAAGTTCCCTTGATATAAAAAAGGGTTAATAGTACTTTTGGTAGTTCTCATTGTATTAATTTTGTCAATTTGATCCCTAAAGAATTCAATTTATGTCATCTTATTTTGATCTCTTGTATTTTTTTGCTGTTTTAGGCAGATGTCATCCACGAATTCCACGACTAGCGATAATAGGACACTCGGAGAGCCTCGGCAGTCTATACACCTTCGAAATCAGGTGCCAGTGGCTTGCACATTTTCTTGATGGAACCTTCAAATTGCCAAGTATAAAGGAAATGGAAAAGGATATTACAATGTGGGAAAATTACCAAAAACAATATGCTGGCAAGTCTTATCAAAGATCTTGCATTGGTGCTCTTCATATATGGTACAATGATCAGTTGTGCAAAGACATTGGATGCAATCCCAGAAGAAAGAAGGGCTTCTTTCAAGATTTGTTTGAACCTTATGGACCCACAGACTATGTACAACTCCAGCCTGAATCAAGATGTGGATCTAAAGAAACACAGAAAACAGAATGAAGGTACCAGGACAAATTACTCTTAGACCCATGAACTATACCACTTCTTGTTGTTTCACTTTGCCCCTAATGGATCCGCTTTCTTACATTGCACCTTCAACTGTTGGTTTGAATTTCACATTGTCCTGTAAACTTCAATTATTAGTTTGAGTTTCATATTGTCCCAATCGTCAGCTTCTGCCCAATTTTTCAAAGCAGATCAGAGCAAAAATAAAATTCCATAATGTTAGGAGATCATGTGCTCTTTCTCTCACCAAATGAGCGAAGTCCCTTTTGGCTTGGTTTACCTTGAAAAGTTGGGCAAATGTTAACCCTTGGGCAATATGAAATTCAATCAAATAGTTTAAAGTGTAATATGAAAAACAGATAATTTATGGGAATATAAAACGAGGGCCATAGTTGAAAGAGTCAAAGTGTAATTTGCTGAAGATACCATTTTGAATTTGTTTTGGTCATTGTTCCCTGGTTCCAGTATGATGGAACTGTCGTAAACTATAAGCTTACTAGTTTGTGGGATGATTGTATCATATGTTTTAGCCTTTTTACCGAATAACAGATTTTTTGTGTGTTTGATCGGTTATACCATTAATTATTGGGGTTGAATTTTAAAATAACTGAATTTTTGGCTTGAACACTACTTGGGATGCTCCATCAAACTTAGCAAAGGGGTGGGTTGAGTTGGTTCAAAATGGGTTGGGTGCAAAACAAATTTAATTAATTTTTGACCAGTTTAATAAACAGGTTATAATAAGTTCGATTAAACTCAGTAACCTATAAAGTAATTAAAACTCTTAATATAAATACATTACTAATTGGGGGAAGATTCTATCAGATGTTTCAGTGTTTTTACCGAATGTAATAATAGATTTGTTGTGTGTATGATCAATTATATCATTAATTATTGAGGTTGATCAGTTATACCATTAATTATTGAGGTTGAATTTTAAAACAAGTGAATTCATGGATGCTCCACAAACATGGTAAATGGGCGGATTGGGTTGGGTGTAAAATAAATTCAATATATTTTTAACCCGATTAATAAACAGGTTATAATAGGCTTGATTAAACTCATTAACCTATAAAATAAGTAAAACTCTTACTATAAATACATTACTAGTTTGTGGGAAGATTCTATCAGATGTTTTAGCTTTTTTACTAATGTAATAACAGATTTTTTGTGTGTTTTATCAGTTATACCATTAATTATTGGGGTTGGATTTTAAAAAACCCCTGAATTTTGTGTGAATCAAGTATAATTGCTAGTTATCTTTAATATAACCATTTGGTAAAAAATAGTATTTTTTGGTAATTACTTTTTTTCTTTTCATTTAAAAATTATTTTGACCATAGACATTGAATTTTTTTTGTGTGGATAGCTTAAATTTTTATCGAATTTAGATTGATTTACACCATTTTATTAACATATTTGTTTATTGTCTGTGCCTGAAGGCTAAATGAGAGATAAATAAATTTATGCATTAATTATAGTGGGGGTGAGAGGTGGTGGGTAGTAGTGGTGGTGGTAGGAGACGGTGATGATTGTGGTTGGCAGTAATGACCGTGGTGGTGGTGGCAATGGTGATGATGGTGGTAGAGGTGGCGGTGGTGGTGGCAGCTACTGAGGTGGTGATGGTGGCGGTGACGGTGGTGGTGGTGGTGACGATGGCAACGGTGATAGTGGCGATGGCGGCGACGACGACTGCAACAATGGTGGCGGTGGTGGCGGCTACGATGGCGGTGGCGGTGGTGGTGGCGGTGGCGATGGCGGTGGTGGTGGTGGTGGCGGTGGTTGTGACAGCGGTGGTGGTAGTAAAGGTAGAGGTGATGGTAGTGGTTGTAGAGGTAGTAGTGGAGCATTTTCAAATATTATTATTTTTTAAAGTATTTATGAGAAATAATTCATAAAAATACTTTTAAAAAGTCACTCTAAACACACCCTTAGTAACTTATTTTTTCTATTAAATTTAAAGTGTTAATATTAGCCGTTAGATTAATTTTAAAGTAAAATTTAAAATGATCTAAGCCGTGAAAAGTAAAAGTCATTTTGTTTACCTTTTGAAATTTGAATCGTAAGTTATTTTATTATATGGAAAATATAAAATATAGGTTGTGCTCATCTTTAGCCAATTTCAGGCTCCGCCCTTGGCCGGACATAACTTGTGGATGAGTCCTTAACTCTCTTGACGATGAGCCATTGCTCATAGCCTCACTATATTTTCCCATTCTACCACCAGACTTCATAAGATTTCTATCAACTCAAGTTTTTTGACAACCTAGTTTTATAGCTTTTGTCCATATGTACTTATCTTTTATTCTTTCTTTTTATTATCATGAATTTTTGGATAACTTCAATTTAAGTCAAATGCACTATTACCTTTAAGTAGATATGACACTTGAGGAGTAGTTGTTGTGATTATTTAAGTTAGATCTTGGAAGCTCTGTTGCTCGTTAATACCTTCACGTTGAGAGACACAATTGTTTTAAGACAGTAATTACATGTCTATTAAATATCACATGCTTGCTCTTTCTGTTTTAGATTTTTTATTTTACTCTAGATCTAAATTGATTGCTATTTTATATTTGCTTTTATGTTCTTGTTATGCCGAGTTTTTGAAATTAATTTGTTAATTCAAATACGTGTAATTATGTTTGACGATGATGAATTTAAACCTGAGCCGTCCATGTGGAGCCCAAAACACCCAGTAAGCCCGCTAGAGAATGATCCAAATGGCCCATCTACATGACACCCGCCATATCACAGGATTGGGCCATAACCCAAGGCCATAGGAGTCCAAGATTGTCCAACTCAGGATATATACCAACTCGATTTCAGCGAGTTCAACGGAGAGTTCCTGATCGAGAATAAGGAGCTCGGTGTAGGGCAGGTCTCAAGTAACCCCCGATTGCACTATGTGGTCAGGGGACAGGGGACAATGTCTGACGACTCTAACAAATAAATATTCCCTGACAAAGTGAATATCGCATAAATACCGTTTCAAGGATCGTGGACACGGAAGACGTCAGGTTGAGAGACAACACTACATGACAAATGAAAAAGGGACCACAGAATCAGTCAAAAAAAGGATGAATCGAAAAAATCCTAGATAACCAGGTGTATAAATAAAAGACGAAACTACTGTAAAGAAGAATTCCATAGTTTCACCTAAGAAATATTGTGTAAAAAGACTCTCAACCAAAAAACCCACTGTAATCGCTATCCTTTTTCTTAAGTAATATAATCCCAAAGAGAAAGAGCTTTCATTATAATGGATGTAGTCTCAGTCTTTCAGCTAAGGTGAGTCACGTATGTCCTGATATAATATTAACATTTACTTTCCCATTGTTCTAACTATTCCCAAAGTTTCCACTGGGCTTCACCCCACAATTGTTTTGTAATTGGGTGGAGTAATTTTGAACACCATCAATGTTAATTCCCCAACATATCCTTCATAGAACTCAGTAAAAATACTAAAAATACACTTATTATTTCATTCAATTTTCATTATAATGTCCTCTCTTAACCTAATCCCACTTTGTACCTCTCCCTCATCCATACGAGTATTTCTTTATCTCTCCATCTGTTCTCCTTTTGGCCCAACTCCCAGACCCATCGACCTCCCCTACTCGAGTCTCTTTTTCTTCCTCTATCCATATCCAAGAACTCTTTCTCTCTCTCTCTCTTGCTATTTCTCTTTATATTTTTTCTACTCTTTCTGTCCGATCCTCCCATTTTCTCCTTCTACTTTTTATTCATTCTATTTTTTTTAATTTGCTCCCTTCATGACTTATAACTTACAGGTTGTGTATACATAACCATGCATAGTCACATATGCATTTCTATTTGGCTACCACCTCCACCTTCTTAGTTTCGTTTTTTCTTTACATTTCTCATTCATTGTTGTTTTCAAGTGACCATTCCTCTCAAAAAATGTCTACTGGATGGCTTACTACGACCCCTTGCAAATCCCTTAATTTATATACTTAATTTTTTTTTAAGAGAGTTCTAACCAAATAAAATTTATATTTATTTTCTTGAACAGGGCATTACTCTCTCCCTCTCCCTCCCCCTCCCCCTTCTCTGTCATGACAACCAACAATGATGCTTATGCATGCCAAGAGTTCCCTAACGGTGGATATCACTATTTTTGGTTCTATAATGGGGTGAGAGTGAGACAAAATGTGTAGAGAGAGAAGGTGTCCTGAGTGATTATATTTGATGAGACATGAGGTTGGTTGTGGTATGAATGGATGTAGTGTTTCTGGGTTTTGTGCGTGTGCGTGTGCGTGAACATTACAACCACCGTTGGTAGTTTGAAGACAATATGAAAAGGAAAATACAATGAGTATAAAAAATTAATTTTAGATTTAAAAATATATTAAACATAAAGCAAACATGGTCTTAGTGGCATGTGTGGTACACACGCTGTTACTTTTGACAGAAACTGTTATTTTTGCACTCTAGTTAGGAGTTAAGAGGATTTTTATGTACAAAAGTTTAAAGTTGAGAAGGTCATCTATTTTTGCCTTTTAAGTACAAGGATTTTTTTGTTTTTAACCCTTTTTAATATCAAAATATTTTATGTAATTATTTGGCGTATTTTTAGATTGCGAATATGCTGAAATTCGATTGAACTTAATATCCAAATACGTACTATCTTACTTATTCGAACCAGTGTAAGATTATAAAAATTGTGACTGTTCATGTAATTGTAATAAAGCGCAAGGTTATCTCTGAATTATTTTCTATTACTTAGGGTTCAATGATTTCAAATAATTTCTCACCTAACAATGCAATGGGCTGAAACATAAAAGTACCACTGAAATGAAAAGCAATAAATAAACTAAATTCAAAAGATTAAACAAATATTGTACTTAGCATAAAATTAAAGAAGTAAAAGATGATCGGTGTGATGGATTATAAGAAAAATAAAATTGTTCGGGAGCAAAAATAAGTGAGTATAAGATAGGTTGGTTCTGTGTAAAGTTTGTTGGGTTTAATCGTGTGATCCCTTTTCTGTGGCCTAACCTCTATTATTTATAGGGATGACCATCAATAGTCGAAGCTATCTTTTTCGACAATTACTGTAATCATGAACCTTACCCTCAAGATGCATAGATGTGCGATATATCGTCTCTAACTTGCAGCTTATGATATCACGTCTTACCATTTTTTTGGGATTCTTAGAGTTCTAATCGTATACTTTCACACACTTTCATGGCCATTGAATTTTTTTCGTGCGTCACACTGTGATTTTGCTATTTTTGGGTGTAAACAATAATAAAATAAATGGATTAAAGTATTCTTATGCCTTGTTTGGTGAGATGAAAAAATAGAAGGATGAAAACTTAAGAGGATGAAAAATTTGAGCAATAAATAAAATATCATGTTTAGTAAGAAAGGAAAATAAGAAAGATAGAAAAGTGGATAAACGAGTTTTCCTTCCAACTCACTAAAATAATCACTCCAAAATTAGAAGGAAAGTAGATGAAAAGTTAATTATTTATGTTGAAATATATCTTATTTATTTATATATTCTTTGATATATATATATTAATTTCATATAAAAATATAATGATAAAATATGTATTTATTATTTTTTTAAAAAAATTTAAAATAAAAAAAAAATTCATCTTACCAAGAACAAAAAAAAAATAATTAGTCATTTTTATTTTTCATTCATCCTACCAAACACAAAGGAAGGATATTATTGCTACTTTCCTTTCTTAGAGGATAAAAAGTGTATCCCTCTTACTTTTCTTTCTAGCATATAGTGAGCAAATACTCCGTTATGAAGGGACCACCAAAATTCCCGAACAAACACAAAGACTGATACAATCCAAATTGAACATGAAATTAAATAGACATTGACAAAGATTTTTGTCTCTATCACGTCACCACCCAAAATACAAACACGAATTCTTTGAGGTGGGTGGTCAATTGAGTGATGCAAATCCAAGGTTTTGGTCTATTTTTGTTGTGCTCACAACGATCATTACGTCATATTAAGTGTTTCTAATTCGTTCGTTCTCAATAATTTTATTGTCAATTGAAGTGATCTTCAAGTGAATGTATTTATTTAATTTTTTTTTTTTGCATAGGAGTTTCTTGATTAAGCTAAAAACCATAAAAGATTTTCATTGCAACACAAAATTCATGTTTTTAATTAATTTACTGAGACATAATACATAACTTGATCCCCTCGAAATTTTGACCAACGACAATGAATCACTACCATATATGAAACAATACTTGGGGTGACACTCTCAAGCTTCTTTTCAGATTCGAATTTGTATGCTTGTGTGTGTTGCTTTGTTGTGTAGTTATTTAGCTTCTTTTCGGATTCTAATGTATATGCTTTTGTGTGTGGCTTTGTTGCAAGAACGGCCCCATATAATTAGAGGTCCTAAGCAAAACTGCTAACAGGCAGAACCAAAGCAAAGAACTATGTTTCAGGTCATCTCCATATTTTCCGCTATTGTCGACTTTGACCAGAGGACAGAGAGGGATGGTTGTTTCGCATGGTGTCCCTCCACATCCACGAAGATCAATCAACCATGGGCTAAAAAAAAACTGTTAGTTGCAGACAGTAAAAATTCATTTAATACCTCAATACTTCTAGACCTTTGTTCAGTTGTTGGGTTGGAAATGGAAGTAAGATTTGGTATTTTGTGTTGAGAGAGGGAATACCGAATAAGATAAAGAGAGACGAGCGAGAGAGAGAGAAACGTTTGGAACAACTTTTTAGGTATGGTCAAATATTGTGTTGGGGTAAAATTTAGTTTAACAACAAAACATTTCGGGCCTACCAATTCAAAATGCATTAGGTGTGTAATAATAACTGATTTTGGACCCTTTTGCACTAGTCCCGTTGGCACATGTATTGGGGGGCCCAACCTTATACAAAAACTGGGGCCGTAGGCGGCCCAGTTACACCTAGATCGCCCGCGAGGGATTACTCACCATGCGACGCAATTGAAAATCATCTTCAGTTAGTTTTAACTAATACTCCGTTTGATAGGAAAGATGAAAAATAGAAAAGATAAAAAGTAAAAATGATATATTTTCTATCATTTAAGGATAAAAAGTAAGAATGATACATTTTTCTTTCTTTATGTTTGGTTGAATAGATATAAAATAAAAATAAATAATTTTTTTTTAATTTTTTTTTATCTAATATTAAGGATGACAATTAAATCGTGTTGTGTCAGATTCATATTGAATTATAAAATTATGAGTCTTTTATATTTCTTATTCGTATGTCATTTTCAAGTTCGTGTCGAGTTATAATCAAGTTTGTATCGAGTTCGAGTCGTGTCATTGTATTAAGTTAAAAATTTTCATCCCTAATTAAGATAGAAAAAATAATTTTTAATTTAAATTTAAATTTTTAAATTTTTTAAAATTTTAAATTTTAAATTTTAAAATTTTAATTATCATTGTATTTTTATATGAAATTAATGTATGCATAATATATAGGCAAATAAGATATATCTCATCACAAATAATTAACTTTTCATCCACTTTACTTCCAATTTTTGAGAGATTGATTTTGGTGAGTTGGAAGGAAAATTAATCCATCCATTTTTTCATCCTTCCTATTTTTTATCCTTACTAAATATGATGTTTTATTTATCTCTCTAACTTTCCATCATTCCATTTTTTCATCATACCAAACGGAGCATAAAAGTTTTCGCGACTCATCCTACGAGACACTAATGTTCCGTTTGGTAGGAAGAATGAAAAGTAGGAATGATAGAAAGTAGGAGGGATACATTTTCTATCCTTCAAGGATGGAAATTTTCTTCTTTTATACTTTGTTGGATAGATGAAAAATAAAAACAATTAATTTTTTTTTAATTTTTTTGGTGCTATCTAAGATTAGGAGTGACAATTGTGTCATGTCGTGTCGTGTTATATTCGTGTTGAGTCATAAAATTATGTGTTGGGATTTGACACGCTTTAAACCCACAAACAAACACACACAATCGAAGTACAAACCAAAAACATAAAATAATAAGAAACAAGAAAGAAAAAAACACAGATTTTACGTGATTCGGCAATTTGCCTACGTCCACGAAGTTGCAGGAATTTCACTATTGATAGCGATGAATACAGAGAACGGCTGTATAAAACACCATCAACCCTAATTACCAAAACAACGGGTTTTATATGTCCTGCACATTGGGTTACAAACACAAGCAAAAAAAAATTTCCTCGGGGGCAACACGAGACTTACCCAAGCCTCAGAAAATTTCCCTTTAAAAAATCACGTAACATTATTTCGGGGTCGGGTCATCATCCTGATCAAAACATACAAACTAGACTCCACAAAAAGGCCAACAATTCTCCCATTTAGAGACTAGTTCAAACAACA
>CAUOFW020003281.1:369604-389397 GCA_963454935.2 Ilex paraguariensis
GCCCATGGTGGATTGATCTTCTTGGATGTGGAGGGACACCATGCGAAAAAATCATCCCTCTCCGTCCTCAGGTTAAAGTCGACAATAGCGGAAAATATGGAGATGACCCGAAACAGATTTCTTTGCTTTGGTTCTGCCTGTTAGCATATTTGGAAGGACCACCATGTTTTTCGATTTTGGTCCCCAATTTTGGTCAGTGTAGCCTAATTGTTATGTTTTATTGAACTTGGCCTTGTATTGGTGATTTGGTTCCTCTTGATCATAATATATCATTAGACTTCTACAATTGGAATTCTCAACAGATTCCTTTATGTTGTAAAGAGGATGCAACCCCAAGTGAATTATTTATGCATGTGTGTGTGTATATTTATATATATATATATATATATATATGCATACACATACATATTTTTAGTGTTAGAAAACTTTATGTAATTAAAATAAATGGATTAAATTACACTAAATATTGCTTGATATGAAACATATGGTAATTACTAATTACTTTTGATGGAGATAGAAATAACCCGAGGTGATCACATGAGTGATTGGGCACGTGGGTGTACGTGAGTGGCTGGGAACGTGACAGGGATAGACATGAGACGGACGCGTGAGTCAAATTCGGTGCAATATCCTCTAGGATCCAAACAGCCCACTCGCCCATATTCCACTATAATAGCTCAAATCCGTTCCAGATATTCTGGATTGAAGGTTTCATATTCCTTGCTACCCTATTCAAAAGACAGCTGAAAAGCCTTAACGATACCAAGAGCTCACCTATAAAGTAGAGGAGATAGCTACGAGTCAAGTAAGTAATTCAACCCAACTCAATTTCAACTAATTCTCTTCACTTTTACTGACTTAATCATTGGAGGGTCAACCACCAGATTCCCATCGGTCTTCGAATTCTTTGTTGGAGCTCGCCGACGATTGCCAAGTCATTAGCTATTCCATTGATACTATTTTTGGGATCAACATTTGGCACAATCTATGAGAATTGACTTGATTTCTAGTAATCTTTTGAGTTCCATGGCAATCACAAGAGCATCAAAAGAACCTACAGTTGACCAAATTGATGAATTTTAGCTCAACCTTTTTCTTTTTTGTTCAGAAGAGGCAGAAAGTTCTAGGACCTTCTGGGCAAGGGACTATTTCTCATCCTCTATGTCCTTGTTATGCACAGAAAGCGCGGTAAGCTCAACCACAACCCCTTTCAGCCTGACCAATAGCTCACTGTTGTGCTTCAAAATTATCTCTATCATTTTCTAAAAAAAGAAAAGTGCATAAGAATGTCTCAGTAGTCTCTCAGAAGCATAAAGCATCCATATGAGCAGAGTCTAGTTCATCCTCCTTAACTTTCAGGTGGGAGCAAAAAAATTGAATTTCCTCCTTCGGGACTTCTTCTCCCTAAGAACAAAATAGGAGAGACTCGTGATAAGGATGACAAGCTAAACAAAGAGAACACAATATTAAAAACAGAGGTAGAAGTAAAGCAAACCCAGAGGAGTTATAAGTATACCTTTTCGACTGTAAGGGCCAAATTTTTGGTCACCCAAGATGGCCCCAAGTCAAAAGCAGCTTGCACCTCATCTTCATGAACAAACTGGTGAAGCCGGAACATTGCCTCATCTACGTTGTCCCACATGAACTGAGGAGCACCTACTAGGATCGCCGGATAAGATGGTGGGTGCAAGACTTCTCCTCAGCCATACACTTCCTTGTGTTTATTGACAAAGGAAGGGAATTTTCTATTTGAGGGAGATACTTAGCCAGCCCAGCACTAATAGCCTGAAGGAGGGCATACCCTAGAGTAACAATAGTAGAGGGAGAAGAGGTTGGAGAGGTATTAGAGTTCGAAGACATCCCCTTTCACCCGAGGAAAGGACATTCTCAGTCTCTTGGGCAAAAGGGAGTTGGTTTTAGACACCCTCCTGGTTAAAACTGCCTAGGAGGACTTGTCAATGACCTTAGAGGTCATAGCTGAGGAATTGGATGAAACTTAAGTTAAGACAAGTTATAAAAAAAGAAGAAAAATAATATGTATACATATACCTTTTGGAAGGGAGATAGCAGCACATGAGACAGTGGAGCCACCTAGAGAAAGCTTCAGCACACACTCAAGGAGAGCTTGATCACTCACAAGCTCAAAGAGGTCCTTTGTTGGGTAGTCAAGCGCTTGTTTAATCCCTGCCCTCAACTCAGAGGACAAGGGATTTAATTTACCTATCCTTAAAAGAGGATAAAGGTAAAAATGTGAGGAAATTAGAAGGAGCTGCTACAAGGAGCCTTAGAGGGCCCAAATTCCCAACTGGGACCAAAGACAAAAAATTTGTATTTCCACTCCTTCACATTCTAGGAATAACTTGTCAAAAGGGTCGGATTGATTAACCCTAAAATGATGCATTGTTTATAAAAGTTTAAGGGTTAATTGAGTTAATTAAATAGTTAAAGGACTAAAAGTTAAATAATATTTGTACTAATGGATGAAAACATGTTATTTTGAAATTACAGGGTCTAAAAAGTAAAATTGAAAAGCTAAGGAACTAAGATGCAAAAAGAAAAACATTGAAACCACACTGCCAGTGTCCTGATGGCCTTGCACCATTGAATGGTGGGGCCCAGCATCAGCACAAGACCCAAAAGAGAAGACTACCAAATTCCAGTGGAAGACCACCATCTGGACGGTGGAAGCTGGCATCCGAACAATGGGGAAACCAACTTACTTGCTCTTCTCCCATAGGTCAGCTTTGGTAATACTTGAACCCTATTGGCCCAGGAATGAAACTGTCGCCCAATCTTTCCCTATAAATACCCCATTCCCTACCATTTTTTCAAATCATTCTTCATTCTTTAGTTTTCAATTTAAGGTCTTCCTAGTCTATTCTCTCTTCGGGTTGAATGTCTCTCACTTTTCCTAGCTTGCCTTGGCAAAGAAAAAGTGGCAGTGTTTCACTCTAATTTCAAAAAAGAGTTAGAAGCATTGTTTATGTTTTATTATTTTGTATTGTAATTTTCAATCTTGCTTGGAAGAATGAAGATCACCCATGTTTCTAAGTTGTCTATCACTATGAAGAGTAGGTAGTTTTTCATTAGCTCTTTAGTTAGGGGAATGACTTGTCTAATATTGCTTGAGTTATGATAGTTGCATTTTTAGTTTATGCTTTATTGTTATATACCTTCCTTAAATGATGGATGACACTCTCTTTTAATGTTTTGTACTTTGTATTCCTAATGTGTAACTTAGGTTATGCTCATGGTTCATTCAAGTACTAAGCTAGGATTTATTGTTATTTTCATTCCATCCTTTTTACATTTTTCGTTCCTTCATGTATGATTCAATTAATTACTAAGCTGAGTTTTGTGTAAAAATCGAGAGATTGACTATAGATGGGTTAAGTCTCGCCATATCCAATACTTTTGATTCAATGTATAATCCAGATCTACCTTTTCATAAAATCATAAACCTTCCGATCAATTATCAAAGTAAACTTTTGAACGGTTGTATACCTTCAGGTTTGCTATGGTAATTGGTTGTGATATGGTGCATATACTTTCCGGTGCACCTAATGGTTGTTGTGTTATGGTTTTATATTAAATACCTTCTGATTAACTTACCATTAATGTGGGGGTTATTGTAGTATGGTAATAATATCATAAACTCAAGCAATGACATGCATGCCCTAGTCCTCGAACTAAAGAGTGCTCTTTTTCATTTATTGTTAACTCGTATTTTTAAGCAATCTTTTTTTAAATCACTAAGCTCACACCACAATCTACTATTTTAAAATCTTTCTCTAGGTTTCATTCACTCTTTTTCTATTCAAGTTTCCAACAGATAACTCCTTGTGGAATCCACCTCGAACTTCACCAAGAAATATTATAGCTTGACCACTTATACTTGGGTGCGTACAATAAAGATCAAGTAACGGACCTTCTCTCTTTGAGAAACAGAACCAACCTAGGCCTTGCCTAGAGCAAAGCATGAGCTTGTAGCACTATATGAGCTCAGTAAAGGTCGGCTGCACACCAGCCCCGTTCGCCTTAGCCTAGATGACACTTATACCAATCAAAAAACCCCAGCTATTAGGGGTTAATTGGGCGGGAGCAAGGTTCAGAAGATAAAGGGCCTCCCTAACATATTTGGGAATCAGAAAGCAAAGCCTGGCTTCAAAGATAGACTTGTAGAAGCAAGTCTCGTTAGAAAAAAAGGAATTACTAGTTCTTCAACATGAGGGACTTATAGACACACAAAGTTGGGAATCGAATATTGAGCTCTTAATTCTTGAAGTGAGCTTTCATCATGATAACTGTGGTAGTTCTTAGCCCCACTAAATCTTGGAGTTGAGGACCCAATCTCTTGAATAGAGTCGTAATCCTCGTTTGCTACATTGGCTTGGGCTACGGGAGCCAGAACACTCTCAGAAAAGAATTGACCATAATCAATTGCCATGGTTGGGAAGCTGTGGTAATTGATATACAAATTCGGGGGGAGAGAGCGATTAAGTTTGTTATCGAAAAGGGAAAGGCAAAACTCGAGCACAAATGTAACTCCAGCCCTAATAGATTCACCCACAAAAAACCCTAGAAATTGAAGATTGGAATTCCTCCACCTCAAAAACATAAAAATGGTAAAAGTGAAACTGGAATATGTGGCTCCAACCTATGCGTTCCAAAGCAAATCGTGTTAAAATAAGAAAGCAAAAGAGGATTAGGGCAGAGGTAAAGGTGTACCAAAGTTCCAGAAGCTCTCAAAGATATCCAACGAAGAAGAAGTTGGACTCTTGCATATATATTGGGCCCACAATGGCTATTTGGTGGTTGCGTACACGAAGCAATCAATTCCACCCCTAACGAGCAAGTGTAGTTAATGCATAGAGTGCGTCTTCCATTGGTCTGAGCTAGGGATAACTGATGGAGATAGGAATAGCCCAAGGTGATCACGTGAGTGACTGGGCATGTGGGAGCACGTGAGTGACCATGCATGTGACAAGGACACACATAATGCAAACACGTAAGTCAAATTCGATGCAATTCCCACTAGGATCCAAACAGCCCACTCGCACATATCCCACCATAATAGTTCAAACCCATTCAGATATTCTAAGTTAGAGGTTCCACATTCCTTACTGCCCTATTCAAAAGACAGTTGAACAGCCTCAACGGTAATAAGAGCTCACCTATAAAATAGAAGAGTTAGCCACGAGTCAAGTTAGTAATTCAACCCAGCTTAATTTTAGATAATCCTCTTCACCTTTATTGACTTAGTCATCGAATGATTGATCACCAAAGTCTATTTGGTCTTCGACTTCTTTGCAGAAACTCGTCGGTGATGACCAGATCATTAGTCATTCCATTAACAATATTTTCAAGATCAACAAGTTCATTATGAAAGGACCACCAAGATTGCTGATCAAACACGAAGATTGCTGCAACCCAAATTTGAACACGAAATAGCTTCAATCAAGTACATCCCACATCGGATAGCCTTTGGGTGTGTGTGTGTGAATTATAAGGATCTATGACACTTCGGCTTTTAAGTAGAAGTATTGTAGTGTTCTCTGGTCAAAAAAAAAAAAAAAGTACATACAACCAAAAAAAAGTCAAATAGTCAAATAGATTTTGGTCTCTATCACGTCACCACCCAAAATACTAACATGGATTGTTTATGGTGGTCAATTGAGTGACGCACATAAAGATTGGATTACCTCCCATATATCGCCTTTGGCATAAAAATAGGGATAATTATTTTTAGACCCATGGAATGGGAAATTTTATGGTACCGAAGGAGGTATCGTACCGTCACTTACTACTTTTATGGTAAAGTTATAATTTTAAAAGGAGAAGTTACAACTATTTAAGAAGATCATTATCGATCACAAATACATATGATCAATCATGGACTTCCTCTGAGCAGTTGTAACTTCATCTTTATGAGTTATAACTTGACCTTTAAAAGTTATTACTTCGATATCAATTCCAATCTATCATAATCGATCTTGACTCTTAAAGGTTGTAATTTACATATCAAAAAAGTTATAACTTACACTTAAAAAAATTTTTAACTTAACTTTAAATAGTTATAAATTTCGTTACGGTACCTCATTCGGTACCGTAGCTTTTCCCCTTGGACATAACCTCAACTATAAAGTCCCATCCCCCTTAATCCGAATTTTTGGTGAGTAAACGGGTCGGAGCTTGAGGCTTCTCAATAAGTAACGAATCCTCCAAAAAATGGAATGAGTTCACAATTACTATCACAAGAAAGCTGTCCTGCTCGCTCTTTAGAGCGAGGGGCACAACAAAAAAAAGTCTTCAAAAAAGGCAAGGCTCCGATGACCTCAAACTCATCTGGAGTTGGGGAATTCAAAAAAAAAAAAAATTATATGGTGGGCGATTGTATGATGCACATAAAGACCGGATTACTTCCCATACATCACCTTTGGCATAAAAATAGGGATAATTATATTTAGACCCCTATAAGATTTGACATACAATCCAGCCGATATAAAATTTTGCAGTCAAGTTATATGAAATTTATTACTCATGAATATTTTAATGTTAGTGTGAATGATCTACCTTTGATCGAATTGAGAAACAAATTAGTTGAGGTACACGTAAACTAGTTTAGACTCCATTAAACCAAAAAAAAAAGAAAAAAGAAAAAAAAAATTCCATTAGGGATCATTGTCCAAAAACAATTGGTTCTGCATTTTGTGCACCATTTAGCGACAAAAGACCGGGAAAATGGGTTCTATGGCGTCAGGTCAAACTATTTACAGTCTACTATGGCTGTTAGCGTGGATACTATGCAGACAAACACAGCCTTACTTCCTATAAATTCACTTTGCCACAAGGAACAGGGAATAATTATACGTAGGTCCCCTGGATTTTTCACATAATCAAACGGATTCTGGCTTGTAGGAAAAATAACTCTACTGCCCTTTATGATTTGGTGTTTGGAAATAGCTAGCTCCATGCTGTTACACTCCATTATCGTCAACTTAGAATTAGATATGTTTGACAAGAAGTTTGATTTTATTATCTATAAGTAGGACTCTCGCCTCTCAGCCCGCTTGTCGTTTTTGTACCTAGTTTTGAATTGTACCATATTAAAATTTGTTCAATTCATAACTCATTTATAATTGTGTATAGTTAAATTCATGTTATATTGAATTTGTATTGTGTATAAATTGTATATATATCGTATTTAGTGGGTTTGCATCAGTCCATTTATTTGACTAGTTTAATAAGTCTCATTGGTTATCACTCCAACCCGCTAAAGCTAAACTCACACACAATAATTTCTTATCGATGTCATGTCGGATTCACGGATTTTAGAATTTTCAAGCCTATATAAGAAATTGGGGAAGTTCTTAAGGGATAAATTGGATATTTTAGTAACAATTTTGTTAATTTTAAATCGTTTCTGTTTGTCTTTTGAAACATTGTGGTGAAGTATTTTTATTACTTCCATTGTTTTCAATCCAAAACATTATTCATAGGGGTTACACTATCATTTCTAAAATAAGAGGGGTTCGTATGAGCAAGAGACATATCTCACTGCATCTAAACATAATTATCCCAAAAAAAATGCTTGAGTCAAATTGAAAAAAAAATGTTACTTATCAATGTACATTATTTTGCTAGTGAGCTAATCACCACATTCAACAACTATCACGTAGAGCCAACTCTGTCCCGGTTACCCCACTTCAGAAGTGTCATTTTCTGTAACCGTCCACTAACAAGGGAACAAATAGACAAGTAAGCCACATAAAATTCAATAATCCTCTCTTTATAAATATAAGAAAATTAGTTTAATTTATCTATTTTTTTATTAACAATAACCATCTCTTTTTATTGGTTCAATTTATCTGCCCCATAATTGGCATGCAACGATCGCGTGCAGTAACTAGTATCACTTGAGTGTCTGACATTTAGTTTGGGGTTTATTTCTCATAATTGTGGCAACATAAAATCTAAAAAAAAATTTATCTCACTTGTAACTTGTAGGTACATCAACTATTAGGTGAGCTAATCCTGCTATCATATTAGATTTAGTGAAAGTGAATATTCAATGTAACGATAATGTCATATTATTATTTTATCAGGGATCTTGAGCCATGTTTCTCGATTTTGTTCCAATCACTTGAATAAATAATTAATGTAAAGATAATATTATAAATAGTTAATATAAATAATATTACATTATGATATATACGTGATGTTATTAATTAATTATATATCACGGTATACTTCAAAATTTTATTAGGATCATGGTCTAAAAAACTCTTCACCGGTTAGCGACAAAATACCTATAAAATAGGATCTATGGCATCAGGTCAAGCCTAGTGACAGTCTATCATGGCTACACTTTATTATAAAGAACAAGGAAAACTTATACCTACATACCCTTGGTTTATCACATAATTATAGAGATCTCCACTTATTGCAAAAATAACACCACTACCCTTTATTTTGTGGTTTTTGGTTGGAGTGAAAGGTGGGCGGTCCGATCAAAGCCCAATTCGAGAAAAATAGGACTTGAGTTGAGATTTTTAAAATTAGGGTTGGGCCTGGGCTAAAAAATTTTAACTTAATTCGGACAGTAATCGGGTTGAGGTATCGGGTTTACAGGTTCAATCGATCCCAACCCTAAATGATGAAAACAGACTCAACTCGATTATATATATATATACTCTCACCTAATGTTATCAGAACTGGACCAGACATCAAATCGACAAAGGGACCGGGTCAATGGTTCAACCATTGAGTCCACTAGTTGGACTTATTGTATAATAAAATTTTTTTAAAACATTATATAACATAATAATTTAGTTAAAAATTCACAATCATAATAAAAATTATTGTGTGTAGTATATAATGTATTGATTTTTTTGATTGTTGAGTGTGTGTACAGGTTGACCGTGTGTGTGTGCATGTGGAGAGAGAGAGAGAGCAAGAAACAAAGTGGAACCCAACTGGCTAGTGTCGGGTTGCAGATCAAGAAAAAAAAATAAAAGGGAAGACTGAAGAGACATAACTCAGGTGGGATCTAGCCATCTATGGCAAGTCGTGAGAGAGAGAGAGAGAGAGAGAGAGAGAGAGAGAGAGAGAGAGAGAGAGATGAGAAGAAGGCTAACAAAACTTAGGGGCAGATCAATGGCTGAGAAGGAGTTCAAGATCTGTGGTGTAGCCATTGTTCGAGTTAAATATGGAAACATTGGAGATGAAGAAGACGAAAACAAAGGGGCTAAAATATTTTTGAACCAGCCAAAGATGACGAAGACGAAGACAAATGGGCTGGTATAGTTTTGAACCAGCTGATTTTAGTAATCTTCAATTCACCAGTTTTGAAAAAAAATCGGCCGATTTTTTGGTTTTCCATCAGTTCGATTGCTTAGGCGGTCTAACTAATGGATCGGACCATTTTAGATTTCAATTCACTGTTTTACCAGTCCGACCAACCAGTCCGGTCCGATTTTGATAACAGTGCTCCCACCGTCTCTTCTTCTTCTCTTGTTGGTCTCTCATTCTTCTTCTTCACAATCTCTTCATCTCCTTCTCTTCTCCTTCACCTGTTCTCTCCTTCTTCATCTCCTCTCCAGCAGTCCATGCCAAATTTGGAGAAGTCGACCATAAATCTTCGTCTTTGAGAAGATCAGAGGACATCGCCTGGTTCTCGCCTAGATCTCCAAAATGCTGGATGCCTGTATCTCTTATCTTCTTTTGGCTCCAACTACTCCCATTCTTATATATTTATTGAATCAAAATCAATTGGCTTTTCAACATCTCAACTCTAATTCAACCCAAGTCCAATCTTAATCCAAGCTGACAATACTCAAGTTGAGCAGCTCAGGTTAAAGTTAGAGTTTTTGTACTTTTGGTTAGACCTGAGTTGACTCTCTAACCCACTCAACTAGTCCAAGTTACAGCCCTAGTTTTTGGGAAACAAGAACCTCCATGTTGTTACACTCCATTACCTAAGCCGTTAGGATGAGATATGTTTGACAAGAAGTTTGGCTTTTTAATGTAATTGTCAATTACTCGTGTTATGTCAGATGTATTGTCTGCATATCGTATCATTTTAAAATTAACTCAACTCACACCTAATCATATACTTCCAGGTTCATGTTACGATGAGTTTCTATTGTATATAAATTTTGCATAATTGTGTTTTGGTTAATCGGATTTGTATGGACTCATTTATTTGATTGGTCTAATTGGTTCACACAACTATCACCTATATCTGTAATTTTGTGTCGCGAGTCAATTTAAAATTTTCATATCTATATAAGAGATTAGGCATGTTTACAAGGGAAAAATTGGATATCAGAGTGGCAGTTTTTTAAATTTTAAATTGTTTTTGCTTCTCTTTCTAAACAAATGTGTGGTAAATTAATCTTTTTGTTATCTCCATCGTTTTCAATCCAAAACATTACCTATAGGGGTTAAAATATCAATTTTCAAATAGAGGGGGCTGGTTTTCATTCAACGACAGATCATAGTGGATCTAAACATAATTATCCCATAAAAGAATAGTTGAATCAAACTCTAAAACGTCCATTTATCACTTATTGTCGTGTTTTCGTCAAAAAAAGACTGGAACTTCTAATTTTCGAAGGAATGTCACGTGGTCATGTGAATTCCCAATATTTTAAGTTATCCTTCATTTGGCCCAATGAATTTCCCAACTTTTATACAAGTGTTCTTCAAACACATGACATTGTAACCCTTGATGAATATTTGTTAAATTCAATTAATACGAATAATTTTTTTGTTAATTTATTTTTTCATATCCAACTTTATGAATTGATGTCTTTTTATAATTTTTTACATAAAAAATAATTTTTTTTTTTAAAAAGCTAGTTTTAGGCACAAATAGTGGTCCATAAGTCCCGGCCCATATTAGTCATATTTTTTGCCCAATAGGACAGCTCACGAGAGGGCCATGGGCCTTCAATTTTTTCCACAGCCTATTAACTAGTCAAAGCCCAGAGACCCAACTGTGGGCGAAAAAATCATGGGCTGGGCGCCGGCTTGTTGCCGAGGTCTAGAGGAAGCGGCCAGTTCGATAGTAACTAGGTTTTTTTTTTTTTTTTTTTATGTCACCGGCTCCTTTGGGGTAAGACGAGGGACATTGGAGCATGACCTAGAATTCCTTAAGTTTGTGGGTCCCACTAATTTAATAGTTAGATTTTAATTTCAACAATAAGTAAGTATCATATCTAAATAACTTCCGATATGCATTTTCATCTTATCACCAATATGCCTTGCTATCATCCCAGAGATGCCCATCCGATCTAAATTAAGGCATAGGTAAAAACATTTTTATTTCTTGTATTTCATTCACCATGGAACCTTTTTGAGATTTAAAAATTAAGAAAATGTGTAATAGTGTGAGAAAGAATGCCAGAATAGGAAAGCAATTGGCTATTTTGGTTTCTGGTTACATTGTGATCAATCAATCAATCCAAAAGGACTGTTGGTTGTTTTGTTGTGGTAGGAATATGAAGTTGAGTTTGTGATTGTTTGTACTGGAAGATTCAGTGGTGTGCCAAACTTCCCAGAGTTCCCTCAAGGTCATGGTCCAGAAGTATACTATGGGAAGGTTATGCATTCAATGGACTACTCTGCTATGGACAATGCAGCTGCTGCAGAATTGCTTAAAGGAAAGAAAATTGCAGTCATAGGCTCTTCAAAATCTGCAGTGGACATATCAGCCGAATGTGCCGATGCAAATGGTGAGAAAATTTTTCTTAAATCCACATGGATTGTGTCATTTAGAGGTAACTTCAAAACAGAATGCCTCTTATAAATTCTAATTGTGGTGAATGAAGGATATTCTTGTGTTTTTGGTAGATTTACTAATGGCCAATTGGAGGTAGAAACACAAGTATTAGCTCTACATTCAACTCTAATGCCTCACATTTGCCAATTCATGGGATGTAAACAAGAATAAAGTAGCATGGACGTTTTCGTTTCTTTTTTGGAAAGTGAAAATAAATGCTCTCGTTATGAGCATTTTCATTGGTGCCCTAAACATGAAAAGAAATGAGTATTTGGAGCTTTAATTTTTTCATACAAAGATTTGAAGCGTTGTCATTCAATTTTCAAAATTTTCCTCATTTTTTAACCAGGGACCAATTACCCTTGCACGATGATTCAAAGGAACATTCATTGGATGCTCCCTGGTTTTTTTGTGTGCGGAGTTAATCTTGGTTACTTATACTTCAATCGCTTCTCGGAGCTTCTGTTTCACAAGCCTGGTGAAACATTCCTACTCAGTGTCTTGGCCACCCTGCTTTCACCTTTGGTAAGCTCTCTCTCTCTCTCTCACACATTAAGCTCCATAGCCTTTCCCAATAATGTTAAACCATATCGTTTTCACTTGGTGTTTATTTGCATGATACTCAGAGGTGGGGGATCTCAAAATTTGTCGAGAGCTATCTCAGATGGAAATTTCCCTTGAAAAAATATGGAATGGTACCAAAAGATAGCTTTTTCCACGATGTTACTTCTTGTATAATTCTCCTTCTACCTAAGTATTTTTACGACAAAGTGATAGAAGGAAGCATCATTTTGAAGAAATCACAAAGCTTCAGCTTCTGCAAGGAAGGTTTACTTATTGAAGGAGAAGACGAGCCTCTAAAAACCAATCTTGTGATCTTTGCCACTGGATACAGAGGTGATCTCAAGCTCAAAAATATTTTCACCTCACCAACTTTCCAAAAACACATAATGGAGTCGCAAACTTCCTCAATTCCTCTCTACAGGTATTCTGTACAATTTTTTTTCACAGATAAATATCATGATCCAACAAAATTTTGATGTTTGTGTTATTACAGGCAGATCATTCATCCTCGAATTCCTCAACTAGCAATAATAGGATATTCGGAGAGTCTTGATAATCTATACACCTTTGAGATCAGGTGTCAATGGCTAGCACATTTTCTCGATGGAACATTCCAATTGCCAAGTATAAAGGATATGGAGACGGATGTTAGACAGTGGGAAGATTACATGAAGCGATACGCTGGCAGTTCTTACCAAAGATCTTGTATTGGTGGTGTGCATATATGGTACAATGATCAATTGTGCAAAGACATTGGATGCAATCCGAGAAGAAAGAAAGGATTGTTTCAGGAATTGTTTGAACCATATGGACCGGCAGACTATGTAGGACTCCAACCTCAATCAAGAGGTGGAGCTAAACAATCTTAGAAAAACCAAATAAAGGTACTATGTTGAATTTGTTTTGGTCAGTAGTACCATTAATCAATGGGTTTGGATTTCAAAACAAGTGAACTTTTGTCTTGAATAAGTAATTTGGGATGCTCCATCAATGTTAGTTGCCATTTGATAATGTTTTGCAAGTGTTTCTCGTCTAAATTGCAAGTTGTTGTCAATTTATCTATTTATTTTTTGGAACCAAATTCTTTCGGAAAAAGTAATTGAAAATATGTTCAAACGATGTAACTATGATTAAAGAAATTAAGTATTAATTCTTGAGACCCTAATTACATTTTTTTGGCGAGAGGATAGTGACATTTGTTTGTTCTTAATCGCCAATTTTTGATTAAAAAGAAAAAAAAAATCATTTTCTTCCATTTGAAGTCCTTCCATTCCAAAATTCAATGACCATTAACTAACGATATAACAATAACAAAGTTTTCTAAAACTAGAGTGTTATTAAAGTCACCTCGGTAGGATAACTATCAAATACCAATGAGTACTAGTTAAATTCGAGAATTATTAGCGAATGTTGAATTCAAGAAATTTGAATTTATAGTGCATGCAACTTGAATCCTTCCCTTAATTGGTATAAGGGTGGGGTGAAATTTTGCTAGGTTTGAGGATAAAATTTTACCATAGGGAACAAAAAAAAGAATTAATGAAACAAGTGGTCGCAAATATGTGATGTGGCAATCGAATGTCCTTATAGCAATAGCAACTCTTTTGCAGTGAGAAAAAATCCAGAGATGTTGTAAGAGTAATATTATTTGAATTTAAAATTTTAATTTAATTTGTTGACATAATGATATGGTTTCATAGGAATCATTAGATCAACAACAAGTTATAATGTTTAATGAGGTCTACAGTTAATTAGGTCAACAAATTATGACAGTAAATTAGGTTTCAATAACATTACTCACGTGGTAATGATACCAAAATTTCCAATACCACCAATTAAATTTTTTTTTTTGATTAATTAGAGAATATTCTTAATTTCAAATTAACGGTGACCTATTATTCCAACACTCTAACCTTAATATACGTGGATATTTGAACTCGAGTTATGTAATTTGGGTTTAAATTAAGTCCAACTTTTAATTTAGACAAAAAATGGTATTCAATTGAAGTTCAAATTCTTAAGTTAATTAAGTTAACAAATTCAAGTTAGAACTGGAGTTGAATTTTTGGATTCAACTTTGGGTTTGCTAAAAAGAGCAATGTTATTAGGACCTAAAAATCCATTGCAATCAAACTTCAAAAGTGCTCTCGGAATTAAAATTGAGTGATATTTTTTTAAGTTTAAATTCAAAAGAAATTAAAGTT
Source organism: Ilex paraguariensis (assembly GCA_963454935.2). Lineage (NCBI taxonomy): Eukaryota > Viridiplantae > Streptophyta > Magnoliopsida > Aquifoliales > Aquifoliaceae > Ilex > Ilex paraguariensis. Next base: position 384,158 of record CAUOFW020003281.1, read on the forward strand.
TTTTTTTAACTTAAAAGGCTTGCACCGTGAAAGATTTTAAAATTATCACTTTATATTCCAAAAAATTAAATTTCTCACATTGTACCCTCAATGTATCAAAAGTGTTACCATGTGACTCATATGTTAGCGTTCTATTAGTTTTTTTCGTTAGTGTATTGACGAAAAAAATAATAAAAATTAACACAAAGGTCACATTGCAATACTTTTGATAAAAATGTGAAAAACCCTTAAAAATTCGAGTAAATTATGCATTTGACTCTTTGTGCTCAATTGAGCCATTGAACTTTTTTTTTTTTTGAGTCAATTGAGCTCCTTAATTATCTAATTGTTTTAATCAAGCCCTTTTGCTTGCCTCCGTTAAATTTTCTAGCGGAAATGTTTGGACTATGACAATCACATGAAATTGCAGAAGCGTTTTAGGCAACCCGCATTAAACCTATTGCAGGTCTGTGAATCTCAAAGAGCATCTCGAAGAGCTAAACCCTAACCCATCACATGAAGCTTATGTGAGTCAAGCATCGCATCAATGGAGTGGTTAATACATGTTGCACATGATATCTTGCATTTGGATCAGATTTACTACAAGTGCTTGCATTTGTTGTGGTTTTGAGTTTTTATCCTTGGGTGTACTGTTGTGAAGGTCTTTCGTCAGATTCTATGTTCAGTTGATTTACTTTATTATTCACGTTGCATTAGTTTATTGGTTATGAGATGTCAGAAGGGATTAGTTTATTTGTTTAGGGTTGTGTGATGTTATGTCTGATTGCATTGTTTATGGGTTTTTGGTTGCATTAGTTTTTTTTTTTTTGAACTGTTGGTTGCATTAGTTTATAAGCGTTTTTGTTGCATTAGTTTATTGGTTTTTCATTGTGCTATTTGTGTAGGTGTAAGTTCTACATATTTTACCATATAAATGAATCATAGTGGTCGATTTGAGTGCAGGGGCGGAGCCAGAAAAAAATTTTAGGTGGCACACTAGTATGTTTTAATTTTTTTTAATAGACCGTAAAAATTCATAAATTTATATTTATTAAAATTATATTTAATACTTTTTAAACATAAAAAATTAAAAATTGATATACATAACATGAACAAAAAAATAATAATTAAAACTTCTTATAGAGAATGCAACTAATTATTATTACTTATAATTGATCCTGATATATTTTTTATTATTTGAGAGAGTTACAAATTAATTTTATCAACAATATTTATTTTATATATAAAATTAGAGTAATAATCTTCTATTTAGGATTCTATAGTTTACTACATAATAACACACATTTTTATACAATAACAAAATAATACTACAATTTAAAAAAATTATAAAATAATATCAATATATTCAAAACATATTCGGACATGTCTAAAACTGTCTAAAAGTTAACAATTATATTAGTTGTACCTAATTTGAGATTTAATTGATAAAGACCCAATAATTTGTGACTATTGGATAGATAGTAGAGTTTATTAAATATTAAATCTCACTATTATAATTAATATCGCAATGTATTATGTCCTTAAATTAGGTTTTAATAACATTGTTCAAAAGTTAACAATTATTTAAGTAAGGATCTATTCAAATCAATATCACTAGAACACAATATTAGGGTGGACACAATTAAATATGTCTAAATTTTTTTTCAATAAATACATTCTTAATATGAAGCAAAAAAAAAAATGAAATTTGGAGGTCAATCCCCCTATATAGGCTTGTTTGGACTTAAGTCTGTCAAAAAAATTTATTTGTTATGAAGTTCATTTTTTGTCAATTTTACCATATTATCTCTTCCCTTTAGAAGTGAAATAAAACTAAAAATTAAAAACTCTTAAATCTTAGGAGTTTGAATAACATTAAAATATTTTATCTCTCATATCTATCTATATTCATATATAAGTTAAGAGTTTGACTAACATTAAAATTTTCTTATATATATATATATATATATNAGTTTATTGGTTTTTCATTGTGCTATTTGTGTAGGTGTAAGTTCTACATATTTTACCATATAAATGAATCATAGTGGTCGATTTGAGTGCAGGGGCGGAGCCAGAAAAAAATTTTAGGTGGCACACTAGTATGTTTTAATTTTTTTTAATAGACCGTAAAAATTCATAAATTTATATTTATTAAAATTATATTTAATACTTTTTAAACATAAAAAATTAAAAATTGATATACATAACATGAACAAAAAAATAATAATTAAAACTTCTTATAGAGAATGCAACTAATTATTATTACTTATAATTGATCCTGATATATTTTTTATTATTTGAGAGAGTTACAAATTAATTTTATCAACAATATTTATTTTATATATAAAATTAGAGTAATAATCTTCTATTTAGGATTCTATAGTTTACTACATAATAACACACATTTTTATACAATAACAAAATAATACTACAATTTAAAAAAATTATAAAATAATATCAATATATTCAAAACATATTCGGACATGTCTAAAACTGTCTAAAAGTTAACAATTATATTAGTTGTACCTAATTTGAGATTTAATTGATAAAGACCCAATAATTTGTGACTATTGGATAGATAGTAGAGTTTATTAAATATTAAATCTCACTATTATAATTAATATCGCAATGTATTATGTCCTTAAATTAGGTTTTAATAACATTGTTCAAAAGTTAACAATTATTTAAGTAAGGATCTATTCAAATCAATATCACTAGAACACAATATTAGGGTGGACACAATTAAATATGTCTAAATTTTTTTTCAATAAATACATTCTTAATATGAAGCAAAAAAAAAAATGAAATTTGGAGGTCAATCCCCCTATATAGGCTTGTTTGGACTTAAGTCTGTCAAAAAAATTTATTTGTTATGAAGTTCATTTTTTGTCAATTTTACCATATTATCTCTTCCCTTTAGAAGTGAAATAAAACTAAAAATTAAAAACTCTTAAATCTTAGGAGTTTGAATAACATTAAAATATTTTATCTCTCATATCTATCTATATTCATATATAAGTTAAGAGTTTGACTAACATTAAAATTTTCTTATATATATATATATATATATATATATATATATATANGTTTATAAGCGTTTTTGTTGCATTAGTTTATTGGTTTTTCATTGTGCTATTTGTGTAGGTGTAAGTTCTACATATTTTACCATATAAATGAATCATAGTGGTCGATTTGAGTGCAGGGGCGGAGCCAGAAAAAAATTTTAGGTGGCACACTAGTATGTTTTAATTTTTTTTAATAGACCGTAAAAATTCATAAATTTATATTTATTAAAATTATATTTAATACTTTTTAAACATAAAAAATTAAAAATTGATATACATAACATGAACAAAAAAATAATAATTAAAACTTCTTATAGAGAATGCAACTAATTATTATTACTTATAATTGATCCTGATATATTTTTTATTATTTGAGAGAGTTACAAATTAATTTTATCAACAATATTTATTTTATATATAAAATTAGAGTAATAATCTTCTATTTAGGATTCTATAGTTTACTACATAATAACACACATTTTTATACAATAACAAAATAATACTACAATTTAAAAAAATTATAAAATAATATCAATATATTCAAAACATATTCGGACATGTCTAAAACTGTCTAAAAGTTAACAATTATATTAGTTGTACCTAATTTGAGATTTAATTGATAAAGACCCAATAATTTGTGACTATTGGATAGATAGTAGAGTTTATTAAATATTAAATCTCACTATTATAATTAATATCGCAATGTATTATGTCCTTAAATTAGGTTTTAATAACATTGTTCAAAAGTTAACAATTATTTAAGTAAGGATCTATTCAAATCAATATCACTAGAACACAATATTAGGGTGGACACAATTAAATATGTCTAAATTTTTTTTCAATAAATACATTCTTAATATGAAGCAAAAAAAAAAATGAAATTTGGAGGTCAATCCCCCTATATAGGCTTGTTTGGACTTAAGTCTGTCAAAAAAATTTATTTGTTATGAAGTTCATTTTTTGTCAATTTTACCATATTATCTCTTCCCTTTAGAAGTGAAATAAAACTAAAAATTAAAAACTCTTAAATCTTAGGAGTTTGAATAACATTAAAATATTTTATCTCTCATATCTATCTATATTCATATATAAGTTAAGAGTTTGACTAACATTNAGGTGTAAGTTCTACATATTTTACCATATAAATGAATCATAGTGGTCGATTTGAGTGCAGGGGCGGAGCCAGAAAAAAATTTTAGGTGGCACACTAGTATGTTTTAATTTTTTTTAATAGACCGTAAAAATTCATAAATTTATATTTATTAAAATTATATTTAATACTTTTTAAACATAAAAAATTAAAAATTGATATACATAACATGAACAAAAAAATAATAATTAAAACTTCTTATAGAGAATGCAACTAATTATTATTACTTATAATTGATCCTGATATATTTTTTATTATTTGAGAGAGTTACAAATTAATTTTATCAACAATATTTATTTTATATATAAAATTAGAGTAATAATCTTCTATTTAGGATTCTATAGTTTACTACATAATAACACACATTTTTATACAATAACAAAATAATACTACAATTTAAAAAAATTATAAAATAATATCAATATATTCAAAACATATTCGGACATGTCTAAAACTGTCTAAAAGTTAACAATTATATTAGTTGTACCTAATTTGAGATTTAATTGATAAAGACCCAATAATTTGTGACTATTGGATAGATAGTAGAGTTTATTAAATATTAAATCTCACTATTATAATTAATATCGCAATGTATTATGTCCTTAAATTAGGTTTTAATAACATTGTTCAAAAGTTAACAATTATTTAAGTAAGGATCTATTCAAATCAATATCACTAGAACACAATATTAGGGTGGACACAATTAAATATGTCTAAATTTTTTTTCAATAAATACATTCTTAATATGAAGCAAAAAAAAAAATGAAATTTGGAGGTCAATCCCCCTATATAGGCTTGTTTGGACTTAAGTCTGTCAAAAAAATTTATTTGTTATGAAGTTCATTTTTTGTCAATTTTACCATATTATCTCTTCCCTTTAGAAGTGAAATAAAACTAAAAATTAAAAACTCTTAAATCTTAGGAGTTTGAATAACATTAAAATATTTTATCTCTCATATCTATCTATATTCATATATAAGTTAAGAGTTTGACTAACATTAAAATTTTCTTATATATATATATATATATATATATATATATATATA